>JAHHFK020005066.1:0-217500 GCA_024533555.2 Aedes koreicus | reverse complement strand
ATCCTTTAGCTTGACAAAGTGGCTGAATGGTTGCCATGAGGTGCCGCCGCGCCGATGGTCTAGGTTCGATTCTCTTATTTGTATTTTGGCATATTTTATTTTTGTGAGCCATCTGACTTTCGGACACACATCTCTTACTCATCAATTAAGGATCACTACTACACACGTTCAATTTTTCATTGCGAATTGCTGTTGCTATTTTCCCCACAACTTATGTTAGATTTATCATCCAAGTTACGATCAATAGCAAGAATGGAACAAAATCAAGCGAAATTGTCTTACAATCTTACTTTCTTAATTGGGTGTAGAGCGAATTACGAACAACTTAACCTAACCAACCTTAACCAACAACTCAATTTAACACCAAGTAGACCAGTTTGTACATTTTCGTGTTGCAAAAAGTTCCACAGGCTGGAGCGGGAATCGAACCCTCAACTTCATGACATCAACCGCTTGAACGACGGGCGACGCCGCTAACCACTTGACCACGAAGATGATGTGGGTGATTGATTTGACCATTTTCTCCGGGACGCGGCAGTTTAAGCAACGCCATGTTGAGCCGGTGCATGCTAATAAACATTTCGATGAGCTCAAGAGAAATTTCAATCAAACATACTCTTTCGTTGGCAAATTGATTTGGTCGTCCTGAAAAGGACGGATTTTAGTTGTTTACGGAGGGATGATTAACGTTAGCGTCGACGTCGGGCTTCTTCCGCTTGCCTCGTCTAGCGGACGTGCCAGCCACATCAGGCGGCGTCTACTCGATCTCCAGCAGCAGGGCGAAAAACTCGGAAAAGGTCTTTTTAACCACGAGAGCGCGGGATACACACGTCTGAACGTGTCAATGATCCAATAACGAATGATAACTGTTCGCCATGCTGGGCCTGTAATGGCATATACCATTACATGACAGGAAGGAGGTATCAACGAAGGCAACGCGAATCAAATTTTACAAAAGGGGACGGGCCTCAGTTGTTACGCCAGACAGCACCGTGGAAATGAAATCATTAGTTTTCATTAGAGCGACAGGGGTTTCCGAGGTTAAATTCGCATCTTTTCAACCTCAGAACCCCATCCAAAGGGAGTTGAGATACAGACACACTTGCTTCTGAAACTGCCAAACAATAGAGTTTTTAAATATTGGTTAGAAATATTATAACTCACACTTTAAAACTACCTGCAACTAATCCACTATGAACCTATGTACAACAAGAACTACAATGAAGCTAACCTACCCCATACATTGAATATGTGAAACACATAATTGGTCTGCCGTGTTGCAGTTCGGCTCAAATTAACTGTTAATATTTCGTTTGTTGAATGTACAACGTGCTTGCTAGTTTTAACATGGCAAATAGAGATTTATATACGGATACTAATAAAAAACGTTGCTCATTTTCTCCAGAATGCGGCTTTTCAAGCAACGCCATGTTGATCCGGTGCGTGGTAATGAAAATTCGATTAGCTCAAGAGAAATTTCAATCAAACATACTCTTTAGTTGGCAAATTTATTTGTTCGTCCTTAAAAGACCGGGTTTTAGTTTTTAACGGAGGGAACATGGTTCGCCATTGAAATTTTCTTCTCGGTCTTCTTGGGTAGCAGGACGGCCTGAGTGTTTGGCAGCACGTAATACTACGATAAAAATTGACATTTGCAATGTCTTCCACTCGAGAGTGTGCAGACTGAACATTGACCATAGAGCGAATTACAACGAACAACTTAACCTAACACCCAGTGGATTAAACTGGACATTTTCACTTTGCAATAAAGTTCCACCGGCTGGAGCGGGAATCGAACCCTCACTTCATGGCAATAAACGACGGGTGACGCCGCTAACCACTTGACCACGAAGATGATGTGGGCGATTGATTTGGCCATTTTCTCCGGAACGCGGCTTTTTCAACGCCATATTGAGCCGGTGCGTGGTAATGAAAATTGAGCTTAAGAGAAATTTCTATCAAACATACTCTTTAGTTGGCAACTTGATTTGATCGTCCTGAAAAGGACGGATTTTAGTTGTTAACTTGGTTCGCGATTGAAATTTTCTTCAATCTTATTGGGCTGCAGAACACCACTCTGTGAAATGGTCACACCGGAGAAAAGTTTGTTCAGCTCCTCGTCGTTGCGGATGGCTAGCTGCAGGTGACATGGATGATTCTTCTTGGTCTGGTCTTCTTGTGTTTACGGGCGGCTTTTTCTACCAACGTGCTCGCCGAACACATCTGCCGCATACGGATGCACAGCGAAAACTGATGACTGGTCGGTCGTCCCCACATGTTCGATAATCGTTGGCACGGTAACTGTGGCAGTATGAACCAATCAGAGCGAGGCGCAAACATGATGTCATTTTCGACCAATAGCGTTGGGCGTTTAGACATTTTTCTTTTAAGTACATTTTAATTGGTTTAAACAAACATTATGAATTAAGTTTGCAACAGGGACTCAGCTTTGATGTTCTACCTTGCGAATGAAATACTTATCGTAAAATTTCTGTGGGCCAGAGAGGAAATATTATCGTTCAAAGTCTCCAAACCCGCGTAACGCTTGCGATTTCAGAAATTTTAGAACGGCGCCCCTATACAGGAATAGTAAAGAGAGACGTAAGTCCTACGTCAAAATTGGGAGGTTTTCCGTGTTGTTTGAGAGAAAAATTTTTTTAAAAAAAAAAAATTATTTTTCTTTTTTTACACACCCCCCCCCTGAAAAAACGAAGAAGGAAAAGGGGAAATACCATGCGTCTCCACCCAACCAAACCTATGACTAATGAAATCTATGAGTTACCTACAAACTTAGTATAACATTCCAATCAGTCTTTAAGGCTTTCCGTTAACCACACAGACCAATTGCTATTTTTTTACGATTACCTTTTCAAATAAAAAAGGCTTTAAAATTTCAAATATTTTTGCTTAGTGTAAGTTCCAAGAAAAAAACACTTTAAAGCCGCGCGACATGATGAACATGTTAAAAAATAAGAAAAACACTTTTATACATTTATTTTTATTTATTAAGTTTTTTCATAACAATTTTATACATTTTTCTTCCGTTGAAAATGAATTTTGTTTCACAATAATATACTCTTCGTTTTGAGGCTTAAAACTATGGAATGACTGAGTCCCTGAAATTTGCTTCACACGTGTGTAACGATTTTTTAATTTTCTTTCCATTTTATTATAGTCGGATAAATAAAAATAAATGTATAAAAGTGTTTTTCTTATTTTTTAACATGTTCATCATGTCGCGCGGCTTTAAAGTGTTTTTTTCTTGGAACTTACACTAAGCAAAAATATTTGAAATTTTAAAGCCTTATTTATTTGAAAAGGTAATCGTCAAAAAATAGCAATTGGTCTGTGTGGTTAACGGAAAGCCTTAAAGACTGATTCGAATGTTATACTAAGTTTGTAAGTAACTCATAGATTTCATTAGTCATAGGTTTGATTGGATGGAGACGCATGGTAATCTACCATGCATCTTCATCGTTTCTACAGGCGGGTGATGTATAAAATGAAGAGTAATGATTTATTATTTAAAAAATTGTATCTCCAAAACGACACGCAGAACATCTCCAATTTTTTGATATGTTATGTAAAATTGAATGCTCTTTCATTTAAAAATACTAAAACAAGGAGTCGTTGAGGCCCCTCGCAGTCAAATTCAAGAAAAACTATTTGTTTTGTATTTTTTTCATACAAAAATTGATATATTCAAAGGTTTCGTATTTTTGCTTGGAAATTCAAAAAAATACCAATACAATGGCCAAAAATGACTAAAATCGGTTAAACGGTTTAGGAGTTGAAAATTTTTGAAATTTGAAGATTTTGAAAAATCACGATTTTTTGGACCAGTCTAACGCAGAAAGGTCCAGTCTAATAACGAAATAAAAAAATACGGGTCTAATATTTTTCGATGTTGAACAATCCTACCGAATATTATAAAATTCTGAGAGATCGTATAACTTTTTTTCATGGAATTGCTGTATATATATATATACGCACATATATACGCACCACTACGCACTAATTGTCGTTGACACAGACCAAACCGTTCTACATTATCTAGACTCAGGCAGTATCAACGGATTAAAGTTGTTAAAATTAAAAAAAAAAAAATATTTGCAAAGATTTAATTCTATTTTGAACTATTTCTCTAGTGTTGGCGTACAGAAAGCTGACCTGCTCTCTTTAAAGCCATGGACCATCAGTGATCTAAACAGTTCAAAGCAATTGGATGCTTATAACTGTGGAACCTTTACCATTTTCAATGCTCTCCGATTTTTAAAATTGATTGAAAATGAAGGAGAATCTGAAATTATTTGTGCAGATTCTCGTAGACGGTCTATTCATGAATGAATTATATTGTCCATGGTACCTGAAGAGTTAACAAGCAAGAAGTGCTTTGCTTGTGAAAGAATTCTGCCAGTTTTTAGCAAGTATAGTGCCGACATTGCCGATTTCATGTGCGATGATTGTTTAAAAGTCATTGAGCCTGAGCGCAAGGTAGAAATACCGTATGATGTGTTTGCAGATGGACTTCCATCTGATATAACAAAAAAGAAAAAATCCAAGTCATACATGACAGGAGTATCTTGGGACTCAGAAATAAATAAATGGGCTCACTTCACCACCATTTGTTTTACACAACAGGATCTAGATATTTGCTATGTAGATGAAAATACTCATAGCCTCATAAAAGGCAAGCCTCAAGAGGTGGCAAATTTGACAAACTCAAGTATACAGTACTTTTGAGAGACAAGATGAATGAGGTTGAGAAAAATTGTATCTATTTAATAGAAAACCAACACCATAGCAAAAATTCAATAATAATCTATGGCTATTGTAGGCATTATAGACATGAACTACCTTGCCGACTATTCAAGTATGTAGCGTCGCTTCCTCAAACAAACGGAATGTTCTTTGAGGTTTTCGTGAATCAAACCTCTATTCACCATACTAATAAAATGACCCAACCGTGTAAAGGATTGGCCATGAAAAGGTTAAAGGAACAAACCTTACAAGACCTTCCAAAACAAATCCGTCAACAGCAAGTTGTAAGCGTTGATGAATCAGTGGAAGAGACTAAGAACTGCATAGAAGTTCAATCTTCCTCCATGATTAAATGGGCAAGGCATCAAGCACTGGCTGAAAACGATGAAACGAAACCGTTATCTGCGGGTGAAAAAAAAACGTGGCCGGTATCTTTTCTCCCTAACTCCTTTCTATGTAGCTCATTTTGTGCCGAAAGAATGGTGACCACAAATGCCATCTACCTACTTTAAAACAATCTTACAGAAACAACGGTAAGGAATTACTGGCTGAATTTCTAACCGCAAACTACGGTAACTCTCTGTAATTTAAACAGTTTAAAGAGACGTTAATAAAATAAATCTCTGTAATGGAAAATGAGCAAAAGCATGGGGGCAACCGACATCCTCACGAGATCCTTCTCGTGACAGCCGACTCGGGTAAGCCAAAACTGTCGTCGCTTAAGGAAGGCTGTCCTAGCGAAAGAATTTAGGAAGCAGAAGACATGATACAATGGAAAACTAACATCCCATTCGGCTTACAACGTTTCGAGCGTGATGGTTTCAGAAGAGCCGGCGAAGCACCGACTGTTCCAATACAGCATTGTTTTCTTGTATGAGTGCCCTGTTGCCGATACATCTCGGGTTGGGTACCGAACGTACGGTAGCAAGCGATAGTTCGGTTCACACAGAGACAGTTTAAACTGGCTGTAGCAAGAAGGCTGTACTATTGGGAAGCCTGCACTGAACATTGACCATAGAGCGAATTACAACGAACAACTTAACCTAAAACCCAGTGGATTAAACTGGACATTTTCGCTTTGCAAAAAAGTTCCACCGGCTGGAGCGGGAATCGAACCCTCACTTCATGGCAATGAACGACGGGCGACGCCGCTAACCACTTGACCACGAAGATGATGTGGGCGATTTATTAGGCCATTTTCTCCGGGACGCGGCTTTTTCAACGCCATGTTGAGCCGGTGCGTGGTAATGAAAATTTCGATGAGCTCAAGAGAAATTTCTATCAAACATACTCTTTAGTTGGCAACTTGATTTGATCGTCCTGAAAAGGACGGATTTTAATTGATAACATGGTTCGCGATTGAAATTTTCTTCAGTCTTCTTGGGCTGCAGGACACCACTCTGTGAAATGGTCACACCGGAGAAAAGTTTGTTCAGCACCTCGTCGTTGCGGATGGCTAGCTGCAGGTGACGTGGGATGATTCTGCTCTTCTTGTGTTCACGGGCGGCGTTTTCTACCAACGTGCTCCGCAAACACGTCTATCGCATACGGATGCACAGCGAGAACTGATGATTGGTCGGTCGTCCCCACACGATTGAAATTCGCTGGCACGGTAACTGTGGCAGTATGAACCAATCAGAGCGAGGCGCAAACATGATGTCATTTTCGACCAATAGCGTTGTGCGTTTAGACATTTTTCTTTTAAGTACATTTTAATTAGTTTAAACAAACATTATGAATTAAGTTTGCAACAGGGATTCAGCGTTGATGTTCTACCTTGCGAATGAAATACTTATCGTAAAATGTCTGTGGGCAAGAGAGGAGATATTATCGTTCAAAGTCTCCAAACCCGCGTAACGCTTGCGATTTCAGAAATTTTAGAACGGCGCCCCTATACAGGAATAGAAAAGAGAGACGTAAGTCCTACGTCAAAAGAAAAAATCCAAGTCATACATGACAGGAGTATCTTGGGACTCAGAAATAAATAAATGGGCTCACTTCACCACCATTTGTTTTACACAACAGGATCTAGATATTTGCTATGTAGATGAAAATACTCATAGCCTCATAAAAGGCAAGCCTCAAAGAGGTGGCAAATTTGACAAACTCAAGTATACAGTACTTTTGAGAGACAAAATTGTATCTATTTAATAGAAAACCAACACCATAGCAAAAATTCAATAATAATCTATGGCTATTGTAAGCAATAAAAACAAAAACGACCTTGCAGACTATTAATATATGTAGCGTCGCCTCCCCAAACAAACAAAATGTTCTTGGGGTTTTTGGGAAACAAAACCCCTACCCACCACACAAAAAAAAAAACCCAACCGTGACCAAGAACTGCAAAAAAGTTCAATCTTCCCCCATGATTAAATGGGCAATGGGCACTGGCTGAAAACGATGGTAATTCGGACATCGTCATAGCTCTTTGCGAAAAATCAGTGGGGTTGTGTTTAACACATGACCGGTTGACGTAGACTACGTTAAACCGTTTGATTAGTTTCGTTAGTTTCGTAGCGGAACATTCACAGAAAAAATAATAATGAATTATAGCAGACGCGCAAAATTCATTATTAGAAGCATACAAAACAAGCGTCAAAAAATAAATTGTTTGCAATCTTTCATACAACAGACCTGATTTCAGTAATATCAGGTTTACATTTTAATGAAATATTCCATGAATTCAAGTCAAATCTAGCATTTTCTTTTATACGCAATAGATAATGCATAAAATTAAATGTTTATTTCAAACTATATTGCAACGCAAATAGTTTTTCCTTAACGAAACATTTCTAGACCAGACCGGGCAGGAGGACGCTGTATGTTAGTATGCATTATAAACCAGTAGTTGGCAAAATCCAGCATCTCAACCAGTAGTTGGCAACGTTTAAGTTTTGCCTCATAATCACGAGTTCATTCGGCATCGGTACATGGTCGGAGGATTTTCCATATGTTCAATTTTAACTTGCTTCCGAAATATGCGCAAACGTTTGGCATCAAAACGATTAGACATCGTACTCATTCTCACCTTCACAGTTTCTCAAAATTTATTTCTTCCTAGAAGTAAAACTCTATCTAACGCGAATCGTTAAAACAACAGAATAACTATTCATAACTGTACTAACTGGAGTATGCCGAGAATGTTACTTCGGAATATCCATTTCGAAAATCAAAGCGAAAATCAAACGTAAAAAAATTCTTGATAGTTGCCGGAACGCAACATTCTTTAAAATTTTCCGCAAAATAGAATACTTCTTTTGTTTGTAAAATTTTAAACACTTGAGTAAATAAAATGGCAATCGTATAAACCTTTTGTTGATTTGAGCAAAAATCTCACAAATAAATCAATCAAAATACGATCGAGTTATTAGCTTCCGGTTCAATGTTCCGTGACGACAGCCAGTTGAACAATGTACACAATATGCTCAAGGCATACAACGAAGAGGGAACTTAAATTGTTTTAGCCACCGCTGGCTGTGAATTGGTAAGAACTTGGATAGTAATGTTGAATACATTCCAATCAAACAAACTCTTTCAAAATTGAAGTAGTCGTCCTGAAAAGGACGGATTTTAAACTGTCCGCATAGTAATTAAAACCTTCTCGGTCTTTTGAAGAAGCAGGTTATTTCAGCCGTTTCACGTTGCGCCTTACCAAAGATGGCTACCAACAAGATCACACACAAGCACAACACAGGCTGGTAGCTGACTGCCTAGTACACCACTGCATAATTAATGGCTGCCTAGCAACGGTTGCCACCGCCAGCAGCCAATTCCAAAGTTGGCGCCTTGCCGCTCCGCTCTGCCGAATAAAGCACCCTCCAGGGTACATGCCATCGTCAGCTGCCAATGAATACTGGCTCGTTGCTCCGCACAGCTCCTGTACTGCGACACGAATGAGAAAATTTTCTTTTATGTCGTTCAGTGCTGAATATGAGACCTCCCTTGCTCACATTTGAAATCTGTGATAGGAAAGTACTGTGAATTTATGAAATCCAGCATGAGAAACCAAATTATAAGACACCACCATTCATTTTCGTTACTTTCATTTGTTTTAAAATTGTTAACGGATAATTTTAGATAATTGAATTGATATGCGGAAAAATTTTCATTCGATTTTTGAAAATCTATCGAGTATTTATGAAGTTATGAGCGTTTAATTTGTAACGATATTTTGTGACGGTCGATTATTCTTCGATTTTCAATTGACAATTCAATTTTTCATGACGGCAGCCATTTGTAAATTGTGCACAATGCTCAAGGTATGCAACGGAGAAAATTAAAATTGTTTTAGCCACCGCTGTCTGCCATTTGGTTAGTTGTTACATAAATTCAAATTAAACAAACTCTCTCAGATTTGGGTTGGTCGTCCTGAAAAGGACGGATTTAAATTAGTCCTGCTCGGTCTGTTCACGAAGCAGGTTATTTCTGCCGTGCACGTTGCGCTTCAGATAAAGATGGCTACCAAGAATATCACACACACTCAAGCACCTTATTTAGCTCTTTGTGGTGGCGCCCACCGGCTGGCTACAAATCATCACCGGCTTTGGCAACCGACTGCCTAGCACACCACTGCATATACAATGGCTGCCTAGCCAAGGGCTTGCTAGCAACAGTCACAGAGCAATCGACTAGCTCACCACTGGTTGGTCGCCAGTGCATCTTCTGTGGCATGTTGCACCACCTGCTACGTTGGCAGCTTGCCGCTTGACACTGCAGGTTTCATGCTATCGGGGTTGCCTCCATCGCCACCTGCCAATCCATAATGGCTCGATGCTCCGCACAGCTCCAGTACTGCAACACTACTGAGTTAATTTGCGAAGGCGTACCCGTTTTAAATCGTTCAGTGCTGCATATGAGCCCTCCCTTGCTTAAATTTGAAATCTGTGACAGTAAAGTACAGTGCATTTAGTAAATTTACTTTGAAAAATCGGCATTATAAGACATCACCTTAGGTTTTGGTAATTTTCAATGGCTTGAAATTGTTAACGGAAATTTTTTGACGTAGGACTACGTCTGTGTTTTCAATACTGGGGTACACGTACGAATTCCGAAAATTTGCGGCGCAACAAAAAAAATATAGAATTTAAACGTTAAAAAAAATGTTTTTCAACGATCGATTAACAAAATGTTTTCACCAATCGATCGGTGTCTTATAATGTCGATTTTTTCAGCGTAAATTTACCAAATACACAGTACTTTTCTAGCACAGATTTCATATTTAAGTAACGAACGTCTCCTAGGCAGCCATGAATGTTATATAACGGGTACACCTTCGCATTTTGAGTTAGTTTTTCGGTGGTCGTGGAGCTGTGCAGAGTAGGTTCTGCAGTTGGATCGTAGCCGGCAGTAGCATTGGCGAACAGTCGTTGCCCAGAGAGGTGTTGGTGCAGTTGGCTGTTGTTGCCGATGCTCCCGTCAACCTCGCTGCGAGAAACATGGCTGCTGAAGCCTACGATTTGGCGGGAAAAAGCTGAAAAAGACAACTATCCCACGTCACCTGAAGATGGCCACCCGCAACGACGAGTAGCTGAACCAAGAATACCAAGAAGAAAGCCCAAGTTCAATCGCGAACCATGTTTCTCCCCCATCACCTAAATCCGTCCTTTTCATAGCATTAATAGCATTAATTAAACGCCACGTCCCGGAGTAAATGACAAAGAACGTTGAACAACCAACGAACGAAATTCTAGAACGGATAATTCGAACCGAACTGCACCACTTCAGACCGACCATGTGGTTGAGTTCGTTGTAGTTCCTAGTTGTGCATAGTGGATTAGTTGCTGGCGGTGGCAAGCAAATTAGAAATGTTTCGGTTAAGAAAATCATCCGTCTAGCGTGCCGTAATTAAAACTAATTATTGTGGCGCAATAACAGAATTTCGTCCCCTTTGGTGCAATTTGTATCACATTGCCTTCGTTGGTACCGCCTTCTTTCGTGCACTAGCATCCGACCCCTTTACCTCATAGCTCTTAGCAGTACATTTTGATTCAGTCTTACGACAGTCGTGGAGCTGCGCAGTGGCTGGTGGCTGTAGGATCGCAGTTGGCGGCAGCAAGCACCATGGAGGGGGTACTGGCAAGCAGTCGTTGCTCGGAGCGGCGTTGGTGCAGTTGGCTGTTGTTGCCGATGCTCCCGTCAACCTCGCTGCGAGAAACATGGCTGCTGAAGCCTACGATTTGGCGGGAAAAAACCGCCCGTGACAACGAGACAAGAATCAATCATCCCACGAGATGAACCAAGAAAGAAAGCCCAAGTTCAATCGCGAACTGTTTCTCCCCCGTCAACTGAATCCGTCCTTTTCAGGACGACCAAATCAATTTTCCAATTAAAGAGTTTATTTGGTTAACATTTTCTCTTGGGCTGTTTGAAATTTCCATTACCGCGCCCGGCTGAACATGGCATTGCTTTAAACGCCGCGTCCCGGAATAAATAGCAAAGCGCGTTGAACAACCAATGAACCAACAGATCCATAACTATCTTCTACGCGTTAGAGATAGTGGCCCTCTCAACCAACGTAGAAAATACAACCGGGGCCGTAGCATAATTAAGAGCCACCAAATGCTTTCTAAAGAGTGTACAATAGAATTTTCTTGGCCCTTTTCAGAGCTGACTAAAATCAATTAGCGGATGGCCCTGACGTGTATGGGAATTCAATTGCTGCGTAGTCCTACGTCAACTTTGCGTACAACCCCATTGGGCTGTACCTTGTAGTTTTGATTATTGAATTGATACGCGGGAAAATTTCCAATCGATTGATGTAAAAATCTTGAAAATCTATCGAACATTTATTATGTTATTAGCGTTTAATTTGTAACAATATTTCGTGACGGTCGCTTATTTCTAGATTTTCAATTGACACCCTACCCTTGGCGTAAGACGTAGTCTACGTCAAAACCAAAACCCCTCCCGCCTCTGCACCTTTTCCTCTAACCCTAGTTGAGTACTATTTAAATTCTTATATGAAGTGTTATAAGAACGATGGGTTACCGTTCTGTGGAATTGTAAGCGACAATTCCAAAGCAAATCTGCATGCTATAAGTGTAGCATTTAATAAAATGACCATCCCTCAATACATACAAAAATGTTATGAGTGGGTAGGTTTAAATATAACTGAGCAAGAGCGAATTTTGAAAGATGTTTGTGTTATTTATCTTTGTGACGCACATCTCACAAAAAAAACAATACGATTTTGTGGATAAATCATTTATTGGAGTCAACCGCAAATTTTGTACATTGGTGAAAATTATTATAGCCAACATGTACAGCATATCTGATTCTATAAAGTTCAAGAACTATTGACTCAATATGCGCCTATTTCTTGTGAGTAATGAAAACGATCCGATTTATAAAAATGCTTATTCCTTTCTCAACATTGATTCGAATAGTTCAAAGGATTTTGAACATATGGAAAACGAATCTGAAATAGAAGTGATTGAGAAGAAGGATGAAAGTCAATATAAACTAAGTCCATTTTACCAAGATGCATATAAGTTATTTCAGCAAGCAATTGCTCAAGTTGAAAACAAGAGTTTAATGTTTTCAGAGCGATTCGTTTTTTTGGAGACATTCATGAAAAGGTACATATACCTGCTCCCACTTTGGGTTCCCATTTTTAGCGAATCAATAGGGATAAATGAAGAGTTAGAGAAAAATATAAGGAAAAGTAACGCCCCAATAGAAGGGAAGTTTTCTGAAATAAAGCAATACCTCGAGACGATGAGTTTGAAACATGGTCGAGGGAAAAAAATGTAATGAGGGTAATCAACTATTTGGAAAAGGAACATTTCCTTGGTGCAGAAGTGCATTCAAAGCAAATACCGACAACTGCATTGCAAAGCAGACGTGTCTCACCCAAAACAAATCCTTCTAATGGAAAGGCATCGACTCCAATTAAGAGGATTGCAATTAAGAGAATAGTTAACCTCTCAACCATAAAGGAAAATGAGGAGGAAGGATTTGATCGCATTCATGGTCATCTTTTTGAACAAAATACGTTCAAACGAAGGCGTCTAAATGCCCTCTCCTTTACAGAAGACAAAAAACTTGAAAGAACACATACCTTGTTAGATGTACAGCTACCTAGCAGTCCACCTAAGGTAACTATAACTAAAACAAAGTCAACAGAATGCATTCGCTTTACTTCAACTTTTGAAGAAGCAAGTTCATTGTCGTATGTCGACCGATCTTCTATAAAAGACATTTCGATGGAAGGAGTTACGTTGAAACGTGAAGATTTGTTTTATGAAAATATGGCTATTAATAGTCCACACTATTATATGTTGTTTGACGATACTGTCAAGTTAAACATAAACATTCAAACAACTAAGCGGAAACAATGCTTCATGTTGTCAATCAATGACTTTAAAACGCTTCAACCTTCCAAATGAGTTAAAAGATTAAAAAATCAGTGGGGTTGTGTTTAACACACGACCGGTTGACGTAGACTACGTTAACCCGTTTGATTAGTTTCGTAGTGTACTGTTCTAATGGGACGTTGGGTTAGCATAAATAAGTGAGAAAGTATGTTAGAACATGCTATGATTCACTTCTTAGAAATTATTTGGCAGTCGTGGAATGTAACGTTTGGTTTGAATGTTAGTATGATGAAAGGGCAACAATTGTGCTGCCTGTAGTGATTGTGTTGATATGATCGACCAGCTGGAGACCATTATCCATATCGCGTAATCTCGAAAATCTATCGATAATTGATAAAGCTTTAAGAGTTCACACTGTTTCAGTTATTTTTAAATGTTGATTTGACCTCTACCCTTGCCGTAAGGCCTAGTCTGATCAAAATAGCGTTGATGTTTGTCCTCAAAGATCGTTAGACCAGCATTAGATAGTAAGTATGTTAGCAAAAATCTATTGTACATTCTTTAGAAAGCATTTGAAAAGTATTTGCACTTTGTCAAGTTGGTTGACCACTCGATTTTATTTCCCACTTCGAGTTTAAGGCCCTTCTCTAGCTTTCCGACAAGTAGTTAGCAACGCATTACCTCTGGTTGCTTCCAGTTTCGCCCGATAACCTCGAGTTCGCTCGGCATCGGTACATGGTCAATTCGGAGGATTTTTCGAATGTTCGATCATAACGCGCTTCCGAAATTTGCGCAAACGGTTGGCATCAAAACGAATAGGCATTGCACTTATTCACCCTTTCACAGTTTCTCAAAACTTATTTCTTCCTAGAAGTAAAACGCTATCCAACGCGAATCGTTAATACAACAGAATAACTATTCATAACAGTACTCATTGAAATGTGCATGTTCGAGAATCAAAACATTGTCCGTGATAGGAAATTTCTTGAAACTTGCCAAAACGCAACATTCTTTAAAATTTTCATACACCGATTGATGAATATGTATGCGAAATACATTAATCTTTTATTTGTAAAACTTTATATACCTGAGTAAATAGAATGGCAATCGTATAAATTTCATGATTAGAGCAGTCTCAAAAATAAATCAATCAAGAAAAACAATCGAATTCTTAGCGTCCGGTGTTTAAAATTTTCGTGACGGTAGCCATTTGTAAATTGTACAAAATGCTCAAGGTATGCAACCAAGAGAAAACTAATATTGTTTTAGCCACCGCTGTCAGCCAATCGGTAAGAACCAAACATTCAAATCAAACAAACTCTCTCAAAATTAAATTGGTCATCCTGAAAAGGACGGATTTGAAATGGTCCGCATTTGAATTAAAACCCTCTCTGCGCCTTACCAAAAGATGTCTACCAAATATCACACACACGCATAAGCACCTTATTTCGCTCCTCGTGGTTGCACCCACCAGCTGGCTACAAAGACATTATCTACCAAATATCACACACACACACACAAGCACCTTATTTCGCCCCTATTAGTAGCACCCACCGGCTGGCTACAAAGACATTATTTGCCCAAGCAACCGACTGCCTAGCACAGCACAGCATAATGTATGGCTGCCTAGCAACGGTTGCCTAGCCAACGGCTTGGTTACAACAGACTGCAGTGCAATCAGCTACCTGACCAATTGGTAGGTCGCCAGTGCACTTTCTATGGTGCTAGCCACAGCCAGCTGCCAAATCTAAATTGGCGTCTTGCCGCTCCGCTGAATGAAGCTAGTGCACCCTCCAAGGTACATGCTATCGCCCGGCGCCAGCTGCCAATCCATACTGGCTCGATGCTCCGCACAGCTTCAGTACTGCAGCACGAATGGGAAAATTTGCGAAGGTGTACCCGTTTTATATCGTTCACTGCTGCGTATGAGACCTCCCTTGCTTACATTTGAAATCTGTGATAGTAAAATTGAGTTAATTTAGTAAATTTACTCTGAAAAATCGGCATTATAAGACATCATCTCATATTTTGATTATTTTCAATAGCTTTAAATTGTAACGGATAATGTTTGATAGTTGAATTGATACGCGGGAAAATTTCCAATCGATTGATGTAAACATCTTGTAAATCTATTGAGCATTTATTACGTTATTAGAGTTTAATTTGTAACAATATTTCGTGACGGTCGCTGATTTTTAGATTTTCAATTGACACCCTACCCTTCCCGTAAGACGTAGTCTACGTCAAAAGAAAATAAAATAAAAAAGAAGGAAGAAAAACAAAAAAAGAATAATGGCATAACAACAAACAAACCACCAAAAAAAAAAAAACACACCCCAAAAAACCCCACCAAAAAAAAAAACCCCCCCCAAAAGAAATTTTTAATAAAAAAACTACCAAAGAAAAACACAAAAAAGAACCACATTCAATTAATATCCTCTATCTCGGAATCAAATAACCGAGCATTTGACAACTACTACGGATTACGTATGTAATAAATGCAAGACGTTCTTCGCCGGACTTGCATTCGGAAAAAAGATAAATAATGTTGATAAACTAGTAAGAGTTTGAGTTCAAAACGGCTAAAAAAACTGAAAAAAAATACAAAAAGAAATATATACAATAAAAAACTTGTGTCATGATATCCACATCTATTGATGTAAAGAAAAAAAACCAACACTCATTTTGCGTGTTGTGTCGTAATTGGCCCTTAGTTTCACCATTTCAAGTACTGCTAGTAAAAAAGTATCAGTGTTATTAAAAAAAACAAGTTCGACTTGCAATAAAAATAAGAAAAAACGAAAGGATGAGTTATGTCAGTGACATAACTACAAAGTAGACGTAGGACTGTTTGTTGTTGTGACGAAATTGATGTCAGCGAATTGATGAATTTCTACTATATTTTATTCAGTCTACAGAACCATGAAACCCTGTGCTGTTGGTGTGTGAGGCTCCGGTTCTTCTTCCGCTATTGGTTCTTCACGAAAATTTATAGAAACTGCAGTTCGCCTCGAATTGACTGTTAATGATATTTTGTTTGTTAAATCAGCGCCAACATTAGATTCGCAAATGTGTGTAAGCAACTGGCAAGCAAAAATAGCTCGAAACAAATTTTATCGCTGTAGGCTCCTTATTCAATCATCACCAACATACACCAACAATATACAATATGGATGAGTCGATATCACAAAATGCCGCAACGCTATTGGCCACTGTTGTATTGCCGCCGTCAAGTGTTCTATGTTTGTTCTCACTGATCATCGACAAAGCGTTTTATGAAATAAACAATGCCATGCCATGCAAGTTTGTTAGCGACAGGTTGCACATAGCTTGGTGGAAAATATGTCCATTTGCTTCATTGCTGTACGCTGAATTCCTCGCCAAGTGAACTAACTGTTGGGTTTCTATTCCCACATTCTTACCTTGTCAAAGTGGCTTATTGGTTGCCATCAAGATCTCGATCTTGTAATGCACATTTTATTTTTATGAGCCATCTGACTTTCGAACACTCATCTCTTACTCATCAACTAAATATCACTATGAACAATCTCACGCACACGTTCAATTTTTCATTGCGAATTGCTGATGCTGTTTTGCCCACAACTAATGTTAGATTTTTCATCCAAGTTACGATCAATAGCAAGAATGGAACAAAATCAAGCGAAATTGTATAACAATCTTACTTTTTTAGTTTGGGTGTAGAGCGAATTACGAAGAACTTAACCTAACACCAAGTAGACCAGTTTGTACATTTTTGTTTTGCGAAAAGTTACACTGGCTGGAGCGGGAATCGAACCATCAACTTCATGACAACAACCGCTTGAACGACGGGCGACGCCGCTAACCACTTGACCACGAAGATGATGTGAGCGATTGATTTGACCAATTTCTTCGGGACGCGGCAGTTTAAGCAACGCCATGTTGAGCCGGTGCGTGGTAATGAAAATTTCGATGAGCTCAAGAGAAATTTCAATCAAACATACTCTTTAATCGGTAAATTGATTTGGTCGTCCTGAAAAGGACAGATTTTAGACAGATGATTTACGTCAGCGTCGACGTCGGGCTTCTTCCGCTTGCCTCGTCTAGTAGACGTGCCAGCCACGTCAGGCGCCACATAAGCGTCTACTCGATTTCCAGCATCAGGGCCAAAAACTCGGAACAACTTGGAAAAGCGCTTTTTTATCACGAGAGCGTGGATACACACGTCTGATTTATTTCCGATTTTAAAACTCAACCCCAAATTCCGTAGTCACAGAACGGAAGTATATCTTGAACGACAAATAATGATGAACTTTGAGTGCTCTTAGTCGCGACATCTTGCGGTTGAAGTCACACATTTTACACGGAAAATAATTTAATCTGCTCCAAGCTTAGACAACATTTTTAGACCTGCTAGTATAAAGTAGCAAGGTACTTACATGAAGGTTTGTTCCTCTTGGAACGAATAAATAAATATAAATAAATAGATATTTTTAATGATTTGACCTCAAATAAACTTCTCAGCTAGAAAATAAGAAGAATGATTAGTAATTTCCATTTAATTCCAACTACCTTTATTGCTTATCTTGACAGATACGCGTATTTCGTCTACAATGTGCAGACTTCTTCAGTGTCGTGTACTAATACTCGACTGACTCCAGTCGAGTATTAGTACACGACACTGAAGAAGTCTGCACATTGTAGACGAAATACGCGTATCTGTCAAGATAAGCAATAAAGGTAGTTGGAATTAAATGGAAATTACTAATCATTCTTCTTATTTTCTAGTTACAGGTATTCCACTAAACAGCTCACACTCTCCATAATTCAAACTTATCAGACTTTTCTATTGTGTGAATAAGAAATGCGATGTGTACGTACATCGATTTTTTCATACCATATATATATATATAAAAAAAATATATATATATATATATATATATATATATATATATATATATATATATATATATATATATATATATATATATATATATATATATATATATATATATATATATATATATATATATATATATATATATATATATATATATATATATATATATATATATATCACACCCTATCATCTCACACTTAAGCTTTTGGAGAAGTCTATATTCAGATTATATTACTTCTTTTAAAATAACAATTTTCTGTTTGTAATATGTAACAATTTAATCGACTTTTTTTTATTAGAACGAAACTCTCTATATGCATTTGACTTAGAAGCTTGAGTATATCCAAAATGTTATGAATTTTAATACACAGGAAATATTTGTGCGATTGCATTTAAAAAAAAAAACAGTATTCATACACCCCTCTATGGGACTTTGTATGGAAGTTAACTGTCACTAAATATTTGTAGTGTCAATTAAAAAAACTTATTTTATTTTAATTGAAAATTGTGATGAATCGTCTATGTGATCGCTAAAATTGATTTTGTGCTCATAAAAACATTTAATTTAACGGAATACAAAAAGCGGCATTTATTTATTGATTTAACAACCCAATTTCGGAAACCGACCTATGCATTTCAGCATTAACCTTAATTTAAAAATTTCATTGATATTTTGACATGGTCGTAGCTTAAATGATCTACAAATGTTTCATATAACGTTTTAGGAAATTCTGGCGACAAAAAAATAAAGTTGAAAAATTAATTTAAATGCGCAGATAGACATTCAAGCTAGAACAAAGTATAGCAAAATATAAAATTTAAATAAAGATACATAAAAACACTAGCAGCTTTTGCTACTTTGTGAATTGTGGTTCTGTACAGCAAGAGATAGAGATCTATTGACATTAATTCACCGTTCTCTATATTTCACACGAATTGTTTTCCCAACTGGTTATTGTAGTGACGTCATCTGTGTTTTTGTTATACCTTATGTGTGTGATTTAGAGCCCTCGATTGTGGTTGCTATGACATTTCTCGAAGTATTTTTTCGAGACTGAAGCATGAAAAAACAAAGAACAATGCGGGGAAAAACTTGTGCTATTTTGAATTGATTCAGCACATTAGCATCCAACAATGTTTCTTTTTTTTTGCACCGGCTAAGAGGTACGTGCATTATAAATGTATTAGGAATAATTCATTACAGAATTCGCACTTCTAGGGGAGTATTTTTTTTAATGAGATTATCACAGAAAAATATGGAAAAATCACAAAATGAAGTGTTGTTGTTTTTTCTTCAAGTAACCAGAGCATACTGCGATGATTATATGGCAGCAAATATACCACTTATACAAGTTGATTTGACGTTTCTTCAACACTATAAAAATAAAATGAGTGGAAACAAATAAAATCGAGATACTTTTTACACCACAAAATTTTTCACTTTTCGTGTCATTGAATTGTTCTAAGTTGTCCTTCCGTTCCGTGGTTTTTTGTTTTTTTGTTTTTTTTTTTTTTTTTTTTTTGTGTTTTATATTTTTTGGGGCGTTCACCGCTCCCACAAAGAAGAAACAGATCATGTTGAAGAGGGTTTCTCCGACATGGACGGTTTAGCGGAAAAAGTGCCTTTGCCACCTGATGATGGGGAGGCACAAATAAATTTCCGACCGCGATCTTATCCAATGGACTCGGTCGGTCCATGGGTTGTCTACTTTCAGCCCAAAATTAAACCTCTGAACGTGTACCAAAGAACTACTGATTTGACGAAGCGATTCTCAGCCGTGACAGAGATCACGAAAGTTAAATTTAATAAACTCCGTGTTGTCGTCTCTAGCCTGAAGCAGGCTAATGAGATTGCTTCCTCTCAGCATTTTACACTGGAATATCGAGTTTATATTCCAGCTCGTGATGTGGAGATTGTAGGAGTGGTCACAGAGGCGAGTCTGTGCCCTGAAATTTTGGAGAAGCGGGCGGTTGGCCGATTCAAGAACCCTCTGCTCCCCCCAGTTCAGATACTGGAAGTAAGAAAACTTGTTAAAATATCGCACAGCGAGGGTAAGAAAAAAAGTTACCCCCACAGACTCGTTTCAGGTGACCTTTTCTGGCTCTGCCCTTCCTCACTACTTAGAACTGGACAAACTTCGGCTACCTGTGCGGTTATTTGTACCCCGGGTAATGATCTGCCAAAACTGCCAGCAGATGGGGCATACGGCCTCCCATTGCGGCAATAAAGCACGCTGCTCAACTTGCGGGGAGAAACATGAGGCTGGTCCCTGTGCAGATAACACACTAAAATGCGTTTTCTGCAAGGGAACTCCTCCCCATGCTCTTTCGTCATGCCCGGCGTACAAACAACGCGGGGAAAAATTGGAACGTTCTCTGAAACAACGTTCAAGGCAATCTTTTGCAGAAATGCTTAAGAAAGCCTCGCCACCCGATATCAATACAAATCCTTTTGCTGCTCTGTCAGATGACGAGTCTGATTCGGACTTGGTTGAGGAGGGGACCTCTTTCAGTTTTCCGGAAGGTGCTTCACGGAAGCGAAGACGCATTCGGGCAAAGAAAGTAGCTGAACAGAAGCCCCAAATCAACATGCCCAATTCAAAGAGCAGTGGAAATAAGGATAATCCAAATCCACCTGGTTTTCGTAGTGCCAACTACACACAGGATTTCCCATCTCTCCCGGGGACATCCAAAACCCCGGATGCCCCGATTTTAAGAACAGAAGCCCCCTCTTCATCTGGGCTGTTCTCATTTGATGATATTGTGGAAGGTATTTTCAAGTACCTCGAAATATCTGACCCTCTTAAAAGCATTGTTATGGCAATGCTTCCCACTGTGAAAACTTTTTTGAAGCAATTGACATTAAAGTGGCCCCTCCTTGCAGCTATCATTTCCTTCGATGGATAATTTGCCAAAAGAGGTCGGGGATTTGATCACTGTTCTGCAGTGGAATTGTCGAAGTCTTATTCCTAAATTGGAATCATTTAAATTTTTAGCTCACAATATCAGTTGTGATGCATTTGCTCTTTGTGAAACATGGCTTTCACCCGAAATCGATCTTCCGATTCTCGATTTCAACATTATTCGGCTTGATCGTGAGGATTCACGTGGAGGAGGAGTACTTTTGGGGATCAAAAAGTGCTACTTCTTCTATAGAGTGAATTTTCCTCCAATTCCAGGAATTGAAGTTGTCGCTTGTCAGGCTGTTATTAAAAATAAAAGCCTTTGCATTGCTTCCGTTTATATTCCTCCAAGAGCCCCAATAAACCAGAAACAACTTTCAGATATTTGTTCGGTTCTTCCTGCTCCGCGGTTGGTCATGGGAGATTTTAACTCTCACGGTACAGGCTGGGGAGAACTGTACGACGACAACCGGTCTTCCTTGTTATATGACCTCTGTGACAACTTCAATATGACCGTTCTCAACAATGGAGAAATTACACGCTTGGCTGGTCCATCCTCACTTGGAAGTAGGTTAGACCTCACACTTTGCTCGAATTCATTATCGTTGGACTGCACGTGGAATGTGATCCAGGATCCCCACGGTAGTGATCATTTGCCTATTAAAATTTCGGTTGCCACCGGGCTCACTCCGCCGGAATCGATCAACGTCACCTATGATCTAACTCGTAATATCGATTGGACAAGGTTCAAGACAGCAATAGACGAAGCCGTAACAACGGTAGAAGGGCTTCCACCGCTGGAGGAATATAACTTCCTCTCCAACCTGATTTTGGAAAGCGCGCTTCAAGCTCAAACTCGACCAGTTCCAGGAACGTCATTTCGCAGGAAACCTCCTTCCCCATGGTGGGATCAGCAATGCACCGAGGTTTACCGCAAAAAGTCCGACGCGTTCAAAGTTTTTCGTAGAAGTGGAACACCTGAGCACTTCGAAAGGTACACGGCTCTCGAACGAGAATTTAAGAGCCTCATCAAGGCCAAGAAACGCGGTTACTGGCGACAATTCGTGGACGGATTATCGCGTGAAACGTCGATGAATACCCTTTGGAACACGGCGCGAAGATTGCGTAACAGAATTACGAACAACGAGAACGAGGAGTATTCGGACCAATGGATCCTCAAGTTCGCGCGAAAAGTTTGTCCAGATTCTGTGCCAGCACAAATGTTTCCTCGCGAAACCACGAATTCGATAGATGAGATCAGCCAACCTTTTTCAATGGTAGAACTCTCTCTCGCACTCCTTTCGTGTGGCAATACGGCTCCGGGAGCTGATAGAATCAAGTTCAACTTGCTTAAGAACCTTCCAGACGTCGCTAAGAGGCGCATGTTGCACTTGTTTAATCAGTTTCTGGCTCTCAACATTGTACCGGATGACTGGAGACGGGTGAGAGTTATTGCCATTCAAAAACCTGGTAAACCCGCGTCCGACCACAACTCCTATCGACCCATCGCGATGTTATCTTGTATTCGAAAGTTGTTGGAGAAAATGATCCTTTTCCGCCTGGACAAATGGGTTGAGACGAATAACCTGCTTTCAGATACTCAATATGGTTTCCGTAGGGGTAAGGGAACGAACGACTGCCTCGCGTTGCTTTCCACAGAGATTCAGTTAGCTTTTGCTAAAAAAGAGCAAATGGCTTCTGTTTTCTTGGATATCAAGGGGGCTTTTGATTCAGTATCTGTTGAAGTTCTCTCAGATAAACTCCACGCTTGTGGTTTTTCACCATTAATGAACAATTTTTTGTACAATTTGCTGTCAGAGAAACATATGAGCTTTTCTCATGGAACCTCTACAGCTTCTCGATTTAGCTACATGGGTCTCCCCCAGGGATCATGTTTAAGCCCCCTTTTGTATAATTTTTATGTCAAAGACATTGACGGTTGTTTAAGTGAGAACTGTACGTTGAGACAACTTGCAGATGACGGTGTAGTGTCTGTCACGGGACCCAATAGGGTTGATCTGCAAGGACCCTTACAGGATACCTTAGACAATTTGTCTACTTGGGCTCTCGAGCTAGGTATCGAATTCTCTACGGAGAAAACTGAGTTGGTAGTTTTTTCTAGGAAGCATAACCCAGCACAACCGAAACTTCAAATTTGGGGTAAGCCGATAACTCATTCTATGTCCTTTAAATACCTTGGGGTCTGGTTCGATTCTAAGTGCACCTGGAGATCCCACATTGAGTATCTGAAGCGAAAGTGCCAACAAAGGATAAACTTTCTCTGCACAATTACCGGGACCTGGTGGGGAGCGCATCCGCAAGATCTTCTAACGTTGTACCGGACAACGATTTTGTCGGTTATAGAATACGGTAGTTTTTGTTTTCAGTCAGCGGCTCGGTCACACATCATTAAACTGGAACGTATTCAATATCGGTGTCTTCGTATCGCGTTAGGTTGCATGCACTCGACTCACACCATGAGTCTTGAAGTGCTGGCTGGCATGTTGCCACTCTCGGATCGGTTTTCAGAATTATCTCTCCGGCTCCTCACCAGGTGTGAAGTTATGAACCCCCAGGTGATTGAAAATTTTGAGAAGCTCCTTGAGTTGAATCCTCAAACTCGCTTCATGACTTTGTACCATTTATACATAACACAGGATGTCAGCCCTTCGCTGAATATTCCCAATCGTGTTTGCTTCTCCAACTTCGGAAATTCGGTTCATTTTGATTTATCCATGAAACAGGAGCTACGTGGAATCCCAGAGCATCATCGTCCTATGAATGCTCCGGTGATATTTGCTGCAAAGTTTGGCCTAGTTGATTCCACCAAAACGTTTTTCACTGACGGGTCTTTGATAGAGGACTCCGCTGGCTTTGGTGTATACAATGAAAATTATACCGTCGCTCGTAAACTTCAAGCACCTTGTTCTGTTTTTGTCGCGGAATTGGCAGCAATTCACTTTTCTTTAGAAACTGTTGCCTCTCTTACACCGGATCAATACTTCATTTTCACGGATAGTCTTAGTTCTATAGAGGCTATTCGCTCCTTGAGGCCGGTAAAGCACACCTCTTATTTTCTTATGAAAATACAAGGTCTTCTAAGTGCTTTATCTTCACGTTCTTTTATTATCACCTTTGTTTGGGTCCCATCTCATTGTTCGATTTCTGACAATGAGAAAGCGGACTCGCTTGCAAAGGGTGGGCGCTATCGAAGGCGATATTTATGACCGACAAATCGCCTTCAACGAATTTTTCTACATTTATCGTCAGATATCACTCGATAGCTGGCAGTATAAATGGAGTAAAGGAGACTTGGGGCGATGGCTACACTCTATCACTCCTAAGGTGTCTAAGAAATGTTGGTTCCGGGGATTGGATGTGGGTCGAGACTTCATTCGTGTGATGTCTCGCCTCATGTCCAATCATTATTCTTTAAACGCTCATTTGTTCCGTGTTGGGCTGGGAGACAGCAATCTCTGTGAATGTGGACAAGGTTACCAGGACGCAGATCACGTTATTTGGTTTTGTGCTGAGCATCGTGGAGTCAGATCTGAGCTTCATGATTCCCTTCGGACTCGAGGTAGACAACCCAATGTACCGATTCGAGACATTTTGGCCGCACGCGATCTGGAGTTTATGAAACTCATTTATGTGTTTTTGACTAACATTAGCCTTAGATTGTAGTTTGATTAACTTACTTGTTTAGGTTTAATTTTTGAGGATTGTGTGCATCGGTGTGTGATTGTGGTTGTGTGTGTGAGTGTTGTGTGTGTGTGTGTGTGTGTGTGTGTGTGTTTTTTATAAAAAAAATTATAATTGAAATCTAAATAAAAAAACCAAAATACCCATCCTTTTTTTTTTTTTTCCCCCCCCCTTCCCCTCTTTAATTTAATTTTTCCCCACCCGCACTCCCCCCCCCCCCCCTCCCCCAACCATACACAAAAACTCCTCTTAAATTATTATTTGCCTTACAAATAAAAAAATTCAAAAAAAAATCAGTGGGGTTGTGTTTAACACACGACCGGTTGACGTAGACTACGTTAACCCGTTTGATTAGTTTCGTAGTGTACTGTTCTAATGGGACGTTGGGTTAGCATAAATAAGTGAGAAAGTATGTTAGAACATGCTATGATTCACTTCTTAGAAATTATTTGGCAGCCGTGGAAAGGGACGTTTGGTTTGAATGTTAGTATGATGAAAGGGCAACAATTGTGCTGCCTGTAGTGATTGTGTTGATATGATCGACCAGCTGGAGACCATTATCCATATCGCGTAATCTCGAAAATCTATCGATAAATGATAAAGCTTTAAGAGTTCACACTGTTTCAGTTATTTTTAAATGTTGATTTGACCTCTACCCTTGCCGTAAGGCCTAGTCTGATCAAAATAGCGTTGATGTTTGTCCTCAAAGATCGTTAGACCAGCATTAGATAGTAAGTATGTTAGCAAAAATCTATTGTACATTCTTTAGAAAGCATTTGAAAAGTATTTGCACTTTGTCAAGTTGGTTGACCACTCGATTTTATTTCCCACTTCGAGTTTAAGGCCCTTCTCTAGCTTTCCGACAAGTAGTTAGCAACGCATTACCTCTGGTTGCTTCCAGTTTCGCCCGATAACCTCGAGTTCGCTCGGCATCGGTACATGGTCAATTCGGAGGATTTTTCGAATGTTCGATCATAACGCGCTTCCGAAATTTGCGCAAACGGTTGGCATCAAAACGAATAGGCATTGCACTTATTCACCCTTTCACAGTTTCTCAAAACTTATTTCTTCCTAGAAGTAAAACGCTATCCAACGCGAATCGTTAATACAACAGAATAACTATTCATAACAGTACTCATTGAAATGTGCATGTTCGAGAATCAAAACATTGTCCGTGATAGGGAATTTCTTGAAACTTGCCAAAACGCAACATTCTTTAAAATTTTCATACACCGATTGATGAATATGTATGCGAAATACATTAATCTTTTATTTGTAAAACTTTATATACCTGAGTAAATAGAATGGCAATCGTATAAATTTCATGATTAGAGCAGTCTCAAAAATAAATCAATCAAGAAACAATCGAATTCTTAGCGTCCGGTGTTTAAATTTTTCGTGACGGTAGCCATTTGTAAATTGTACAAAATGCTCAAGGTATGCAACCAAGAGAAAACTAATATTGTTTTAGCCACCGCTGTCAGCCAATCGGTAAGAACCAAACATTCAAATCAAACAAACTCTCTCAAAATTAAATTGGTCATCCTGAAAAGGACGGATTTGAAATGGTCCGCATTTGAATTAAAACCCTCTCTGCGCCTTACCAAAAGATGTCTACCAAATATCACACACACGCATAAGCACCTTATTTCGCTCCTCGTGGTTGCACCCACCAGCTGGCTACAAAGACATTATCTACCAAATATCACACACACACACACAAGCACCTTATTTCGCCCCTATTAGTAGCACCCACCGGCTGGCTACAAAGACATTATTTGCCCAAGCAACCGACTGCCTAGCACAGCACAGCATAATGTATGGCTGCCTAGCAACGGTTGCCTAGCCAACGGCTTGGTAACAACAGACTGCAGTGCAATCAGCTACCTGACCAATTGGTAGGTCGCCAGTGCACTTTCTATGGTGCTAGCCACAGCCAGCTGCCAAATCTAAATTGGCGTCTTGCCGCTCCGCTGAATGAAGCTAGTGCACCCTCCAAGGTACATGCTATCGCCCGGCGCCAGCTGCCAATCCATACTGGCTCGATGCTCCGCACAGCTTCAGTACTGCAGCACGAATGAGAAAATTTGCGAAGGTGTACCCGTTTTATATCGTTCACTGCTGCATATGAGACCTCCCTTGCTTACATTTGAAATCTGTGATAGTAAAATTGAGTTCATTTAGTAAATTTACTCTGAAAAATCGGCATTATAAGACATCATCTCATATTTTGGTTATTTTCAATAGCTTGAAATTGTTAACGGATAATGTTTGATAGTTGAATTGATACGCGGGAAAATTTCCAATCGATTGATGTAAACATCTTGTAAATCTATTGAGCATTTATTACGTTATTAGAGTTTAATTTGTAACAATATTTCGTGACGGTCGCTGATTTTTAGATTTTCAATTGACACCCTACCCTTCCCGTAAGACGTAGTCTACGTCAAAAATGACGTCTAAAAAAATTGCTTTTCAACATTTTCAAGTGTATCAAGCTTACGGTAGTGAATACCAGACAGTATTATCCTTGGATTAAATCTTGATTAAGCATGTCTTGCTGCTTTTATATTGACCTTGATCCTAATTAACTTGACTCCAAGAAAACATTTTGCAGATCAACCGAGTAGGGACGGTATTAGTTAAATCGAGTTGGAATTTACCACCTTTGAAATAGATCACAGAATTCTGTGAAAAAATTCGGAAGTTGATCTTCAAAAAAAAAACTTTAAAGATTCTCCTGTGAAATCGATATATTTTACGAAAAGATTGGTGAACACAAACAACATTTGAGATAGTATGGTGAAATGACAATTTTTCACCGAATTACTGGGAATTACTGTAAATATAGTTGACAGTTTCAAGAATCTCATAGAACACGCTGAAAACACCACTCGGTGGTAAATCATCCAAATTTTTTCTTATGGTAGATAAAGACATTTCTAATCTAATAAATTCTTAAAAATATGTCGAATAACGCAGTACTCCGCTTGAAGCAAAAGATATCATTATTAAAATCAGGTCGTTGGATTTTATTGTTCAAATCAAACTGATTTTTTTTATTATTGCAATGTAAACAAAAAAATACCGAAAATTTGTGGATTATTCCAAGTATGCAGCAATGTAAGAAAATATTCAACATAATGATAAAACAATATTTTGCAAATACTTGTAATATAGTTTGGCTTTCGAGTGGACAGCGTACGATGATCAGATTGTATTTCATTTGGTGAGCTGAAATAGGTAGAAATAAAAGTTCATGAATATGAATATAAGTTCAATTTGTGCATTGCTCACCAAATCAATCACCAAAATATAAATTTTATGTTTGTTCTTGTTGTTGTTCATATTATACAAGAACCGGTAGCTTATGCTATCGATCCAATAACATTGTCAGATATCAAACCTTAAAATCAAAGTATACAAATCAGACATGAACAGAAGTAGCCCATACCAGTTAATTGAGATGATCTTGTCCACCGGGGGGCTGCGGTCCACTGCGGGAGATTGTCTGACCCTGTGAAATGTTTAACCCCCTGTGATCGCATAAGACCGAGTACTTTTACAGTGGTATTAACAAGTTATGGAAAGAATAGAAAAAGAGAGCCAAGACATACTAAACCACCCAAAGCACAGTGTGATAGCCGCTGTCCGGTGAAAGGTGGCTGAACAGGAGGTTATAAAGTAGAAACGAAGAGGAGGAAGGGATCTAGGAAGAATTTGCTGGGAGGTTTCCGAACCGGCAATCATTTGAAATAACCAATAAAAACTGAAACAATGTCACGAGCGCCTTAAAGAGAGTTCCAAAAATGGTTAGTTAAAAAAGATGATCAAAAGAAGCAAAAGGGTTTTTCAAAAATCTGTAAAATCTGTATTTTCTAAAAAAAAGTTGTATTTAGTTAAAGAAAACTGTGTCCACAAAAGGGCAAAACCTGTTTAATACCAATAAAATTGCATATGTGTCACACTGAATCTCTCTAGGTTAAATTTAAAACTGGTATTGTTAAAATGAGTTGAATGAGGAAAATTAGCCTGGCAAACAAAAAAAAAAAAAAATCCCTTTTAATTTTCGTTATTTTCAATAGTTTGAAATTGTTAACGGATATTGTTTGATAGTTGAATCGATACGCGGAAAATTTGTAACCGATTGGTGTAATCATCTTGAAAATCTATCAAGCATTTATTAAGATATTAGGCCGTTTTCAGCGGTGTTCTATAATTTTGGTCTAGTTTTATAACAGATCCAAGAATATAGACCACCAAAAATATATCAACTATTTTCCATTTTCACCGCCATTGTTCTAAATGTTGTATGATGACATCCATGTGTGTGTTTTGTTTAGGACTCTGCCTGCTTCGTTTGGATTTGGTTTGTGTTGATTCAGCTCGTTCGACATTTCGAAATAATTCTAAAAGTTTCCGAGATTCACGAGTCAAAAGGTGCCGATTCTTGTTGGCGCTGGGTGAATATTAAGATGAACGATTGGTTCCAGACAGTGAGGGTTAGTTCCGAGAGTCGAAGTGAGGTTTGTCTCTTGGTGAAGTGAGAAAAGTCACCTGCAGTAACGTGACTCTCCATTTGATTTGCCGAGTCACGTCACAGCAGGTGACTTTGCTCTCTTCACCAAGAGACAAACCTCACATCGACTCACGGAATAACCATCGGTATTGAATTCCACGGCTGCTTTGTGCTGTTTTATGGTAGACGATGTGGAGGATTTCCGTCTTTCTGAATCAGTCAAAGATGGAAATTTATTTCCAGGTAAATTTCATTTTTAGGAGGAAGCTCTCATACGCGTAACTATGAATGTTTGACTGGATGAAAGTACGGCACTAGCTGACATAAAGGATCGGTATTGAGCAACTATTTTGAGCCTGAATAAAGCATTCCAAACATTTGAAAACCCTGAGTTGCAACTCCATTGCCAACAGGTTTCCGACGACAGGACTTTCTACAAATCCCAATGCAAGAGGTTCGCGTTTCTTAATCAGTTGAGCATCGCGTCTTCAAGTACTACACTTTTCCGGGAAAAAAGTTTTAAAAGGAAACGAACTTCCATGGTTTCTCGCAGATTATCATCAAAAACCCATCAGAATATATTCCATCAGTTCCGCGAAACGATACAGCAACTGGAATAAAAGTCTGGAAATCAAAATGTTCTGAATGACTAGATTGGATGTTGAGACGTTCATTATTACATAACTTATTCATCTTCCTGATTGGCACAGGAGGAAGGGCAGATGATGAAATTGTAAAAGAAAACACCGTTGCAGGGTGAACCAGACATAGTTTATTGTTGACGATTTAAACTTAGAAATTCGTACCTTTTTTTTTAATAAGTATCATTCATTATGAGTTTTGTTACTATCAATCATATTAGTTTTAGGTTACTTCACATTTCTCATTTGGTAATATTGTATAGGCGAAGGAATGAGGAATATAGATAGGGAGATACGGTATCTTTGAGTATCTGATGTGGCTTTATATATAATGTCAGAAGTAGTACTCTGTACAGCTACAGCTTTGTGTATAACGTTCAAACCAGAAGTAAAATCAATTGTCAGTTGAATTTCACAGTTTTGAACTGGAACAAAACTAAAAGATTTAAATTTTAAAAAGGTTACATTATTCAGGATTTAACGAGAGGTATGAAATATCCTGGACCTGTGCGCTGGATTTCATTACAAGCAGTAGTAATGGAACAATTTTAGGTGGAATTTTACCTCTGCATGTTTTCTGATGCCCCAGGTCGAAAGAATCTGTATTAGAGGTGTCTCCATGTACCATTCTGCTGGCACTTGGCCATCGAAATCGCTCTCACGATCCGTATTCCTCTCTAGCAATCACACTCGCTGTCCTCCGCTAGGGTGATTCCGTTAGGGATCATTTCAACGACAACGAACACTGCCTTTGATGAGGTTTTTTGTACGCACTCACATGGTCATGAGCCGGTATGTACTGTTCTGCTACGCTCGATTCTGTTAAGTGTCAAGCTCAGCAATCCAGGCTGGGCCTCCGTACCTCAATATCGACGAGAATACACCAACCAGAAGAAGCCTTTTACTACTCTTTACTACACTTTTGTCTGGCATCATCCTACCCACCGTCTTCTCCCGGGCATAGATCACATAGCTATTGATTTTCAGCCCGTCATCACTCTTTTCGGAGCAATGACACTTTGCATTTGCTCACCAACAGTACCTCCGTTTTGTGTTGTGCAGCGCACCCCAACACCTATTCCACCAGCCTGTTATTGACAATACAATGTCATCCGCAAAATCAACGATCACTACGCCAACATCAGCACACTGTTGTACAATCCGATCCAGAGGATGGAACCTTTCAAAACTTCCGTCTTGATCTTCAACGTTGTCTACCCCATAACTGTCTCGTGACCCAACACCCAGTTCTGGAAGCAATTTCTCAGCAGAAGAAGTGATACCCGTTTTGCCGAGCTGAAAAATCCCTAATATCCCGCACCCAAGCTCGTGCAACCCCTAAAAGGTCGTATAGGTTTCACAAGCCTTTTTTAGGCTTTTTAGTTGATTGCGTAAGGTGTGAGATGTTTTGGATTTCTCAGCATAGCAAAACTTGTGTCACTCTTCGTCTGGTGTACTTATTTCGATTTACCCCAAGGTGTGCAAACTTGTAGTGCTAGTTGAAATGCTTCAAATACTTGGAAAAATCATATTTGTAACTGGGATATTCTATATCATCTCTCTTGCTAACCTTCATATACTTCCCAAGTGCACAAAATTCATTATATGGGAAAAACAACTTTTTGACTCAAGCAACCTGTAAAAAAATGTCGGCAAAATCATGCATGATAAAAATAAACAAAGCTGTGAAAGCACGTAAGGCTTGATTTAACAACATGTCCTAGCTGTGACAATATGTTTACGGATCTAGTATACTGAAAAATATAATCATAGGGATGGATTACTTTCGCTAAAAGTTGAAAAGCTTCCTTTTCAACTTGCCCTTAATGATCGTAAGAGTTAAAAAAAAACTTAATCAATCTGAAAAGTACTTCATAATATAGTTCGCAGAAATTCTTCAAACTTTTTAGAGCTGCTGTAAAGTTCACAGTTTTTTTGCAAAGTTTGGACTTACATATTTCTCAAAATATCAGTTCAGTTCAAAGAACTTCCAGTGTTCAGCATTCCACCATTGCCAACAGAGTTCCATAATGTTTAAAAAAAAGCTATGATAAAGTTCAAATAGCTTAAGAGAAAAAACTACAAGGTACAGCCCAATGGGGTTGTGCGCAATGGTGACGTAGGACTACGCAGCAATCTAATTCCCATACACGTTCAGCTGGGGCGCGGTAATGGAAATTTCAAACAGCACAAGAGAAAAATATCCAAACGAACTCTTCAGTTGGCAAACTAATTTGGTCGTCCTGAAAAGGACGGATTTAGTTGACGGGGGAGAAACAGTTCGCTATGGATCTTGGACTTTCTTTCCTGGTTTATCTCCTCTTCATTACGGGTGGCCATCTGCAGGTGACGTGGGATGATTGATTCTTGTCTCGTTGTCACGGGTGGCTTTTTACGCGCCATCTCGTAGGCTTCAGTAGCCATGTTTCCTGCAGCGAGGTTGACGGGAGCATCGGCAACAACAGCCAACTACACCAACGCCTCTCTGGGCAACGACTGCTCACCAGTGCACCCTCCAGGGTGCTTGCTGCCGCCAACTGCGATCCTATAGCCACTGCACAGCTTAACGACTGTCGTAAGACTGAATCAAACTGTTCTGCTAAAAGCTATTAGGTAAAGGCATCGGATGCTAGTGCACGAAAGAAGGCGGTACCAACGAAGGCAATGTGTTACAAATTGCATCAAAGGGGACGAACTTCAATTATTGCGCCACAATAATTAGTTTTAATTATTACACGCAAGACGGATGATTTTCTTAACCGAAACTTTCCTAATTTGTTTGCCACCGCCAGCAACTAATCCGCTATGCATAGCTAGGAACTACAACGAACTCAACCACATGGTCGGTCTGAAGTGACGCAGTTCGGCTCGAATTCCGTTCGTTGGTTGTTCAAACTTCTTTGTCATTTACTACGGGACCCAACGTTTAATGAATGCTATGTTCAGCCGGGGCGCGGTAGTTGAAATTAATTTCAAACAGCACAAGAGAAAATTTCAACCAAATAAACTCTTTAAGCAACAGTTCGCGATTGAACTTGGGCTTTCTTTCGTCCAGCTGCAGATCCTACTCTGCACAGCTCCACGAGAAAACTAAATCAAAATGCGAAGGTGTACCCCTTATAAAACATTCATGGCCACCTAGGAGACGTTCCCTACTTAAATATGAAGTCTGTGCGCGGAAAGTACTGTGCATTTGGTAAATTTACTATGAAAAATCGATATTATAAGACATCACTTCATATTTGCGTTAATTTTATTAGTTGCATGTTAAAAATCAATAGTTTGAAATATTTAAATCAAAGCGTAGAAAATTTTCCGATCGATTGGTGAAAACATTTTGGAAATCAATCGTGGAATGACTTAGTTATTAACGTTCAAAACCTATATATTTTTCGTGACGCTCCAAATTTTCGCAATTCGAACGTGTACCCCAGTATTGAAAACACAGACGTAGTCCTACGTCAAAAAAGGAGAACTTGAGCAAAAGTCAGAAATCTTGTTGGTCATACTTTAATAACACCGCTGAAAACAGACTTACCGAAAAACGAGCGAGCGTCCGACGCGCCTTTTTTTTTTTCTTTTTCCCCTTGTACCTATGTCTCCGTCTTTATTACTCCGTGCTACATTTCAAAACTGCGAAATTCGAGCGTTTCGCGAAAAATATAAATGTTTTAAATTTATAACTTTAACAATTACCACGTCACACCCCAAATGTTTTCAACATTTGCACCAATAGATCCTACCATTTTCTACTTATATATCAAAATATTAAATTTTATAATTTTAAAACGAAAAAAATAAAAAATAAACGAAGTTATGATTTAATATCTATATTTTATAGAGTAAATATACCAAATACACCAAATTTCCGCCACCGCTCCGATATTTAAGTAAGGAAACGTCTCTAGGCAGCCATGAATGTTATATAACGGGTACACCTTCGCAATTTGATTTAGATTTCCGGCGGTCGTGGAGCTGTGCAGAGTAGGATCTGCAGTTGGACGAGCAGTCGCTGCCCAGAGAGGCGTTGGTGCAGTTGGCTGTTGTTGCCGATGTTCCCGTCAACCTTGCTGCGAGAAACATGGCTGCTGAAGCCTACGATTTGGCGGGAAAAAGCCGCCCGTGACAACGAGACAAGAATCAATCATCCCACGAGATGAACCAAGAAAGAAAGTCCAAGTTCAATCTCGAACTGTTTCTCCCCCGTCAACTAAATCCGTCCTTTTCAGGACGACCAAATTACTTTGCCAACTAAAGAGTTTATTTGGTTGAAATTTTCTCTTGTGATGTTTGAAATTAATTTCAATTACCGCGCGCCGGCTAAACATAGCATTCCTTAAACGTTGGGTCCCGTAGTAAATGACAAAGAACGTTGAACAACCAACGTACGGAATTCGAGTCGAACTGCGTCACTTCAGACCGACCATGTGGTTGAGTTCGTTGTAGTTCCTAGCTATGCATAGCGGATTAGTTGCTGGCGGTGGCAAGCAAATTAGGAAAGGTTCGGTTAAGAAAATCATCCGTCTTGCGTGTAATAATTAAAACTAATTATTGTGGCGGTAATAATTGAAGTTCGTCCCCTTTGATGCTATTTGTAACACATTGCTTTCGTTGGTACCGCCTTCTTTTGTGCACTAGCATCCGATACTTTTACCTAACAGCTTTTAGCAGAACATTTTGATTCAGTCTTACGACAGTCGATAAGCTGTGCAGTGGCTGTTGGATCGCAGTAGGCGGCGGTGAGCAGTCGTTGCCCAGAGAGACGTTGGTGTGATTGGCTGTTGTTGCCGATGCTCCCGTCAACCTTGCTGCGAGAAACATGGCTGCTGAAGCCTACGAGTTGGCGGGAAAAAGCCGCCCGTGACAACGAGTCAAGAATCAATCATCCCGTGAGATGAACCAAGAGAGAAAGCTCAAGTTCAATCGCGAACTGTTTCTCCCCCGTCAACTAAATCCGTCCTTTTCAGGACGACCAAATTAGTTTGCCAACTGGAGAGTTCGTTTGGATGATTTTTTCTCTTGTGCTGTTTGAAATTTCCATTAACGCGCCCCGGCTGAACATGGCATTGCTTTAAACGCCGCGTCCCGGAGTAAATAGCAAAGCGTGATGAACAACCAATGAACCAACAGATCCATAACTATCTTCTACGCGTTAGAGATAGTGGCCCTCTCAACCATCGTAGAAAATACAACCGGGGCCGTATCATAATTAAGAGCCACCAAATGCTTTCTAGAGAGTGTACAATAGAATTGTCTTGGTCCTTTTCAGGACTGACTTAAATCAATTAGCGGATGGCCCTGACGTGTATGGGAATTCGATTGCTGCGTAGTCCTACGTCAACTTTGCGTACAACCCCATTGGGCTGTCCCTTATAGTTTTTTTCAGCTGCCTTAACAAATTTAGAACGCTCTGAATTCCGTTTCAAATTCGGAATAAAATAAAACAAAGCATAGGACAGTTTTATTTTTTTTACATCGAAACTGTTCGAAAATGAAATTTGGAACGCACCGGTGAAAATGGAAAATTTCGTTTGGTCTATTTATTTGTCAAAATTTAGAATAGACCACGACCGCTGAAAACGGCCTTAGGCCGTTTTCAGCGGTGTTCTATTATTTTGGTTTAGTTTTATAACAGTTCCAAAAATATAGACCACCAAAAATAGATCAACTGTTTTCCATTTTCACCGCCATAATTTTTAACCCTTGTGTGTTTTTTTTAAAAACCCCCCCCCTCCTTTTGGATTTGGTTTGTGTTGATTCAACCCGTTCCACATTTCGAAAAAATTCCAAAAAGTTTCCGAGATTCACGAGTCAAAAGGTGCCGATTCCTGTTGGCGCTGGGTGAATATTAAGATGAATGATTGGTTCCAGATAGTGAAGGTTATTCCGAGAGTCAAAGTGTCTTTTGTCACTTTCTCACTTTTATCATTTCACCAAGAGACATACCTCACTTCGACTCTCGGAATAACCATCAGTATTGAATTCCGCGGCTGCTTCGTGCTGTTTTACGGTAGACGATGTGGAGGATTTCCGTCTTGCTGAATCAGTCAAAACTGGAAATTAATGTCCATGAAAATTTCCTTTTTAGGAGGAAGCTCTCATACGCGTAACTAAAGGGTGATACGGTCAAAATTTGGTCAAGGGAAAACGCGTGTAAATCGGTGAAATCGTTTATTTAAAAAATCAAATTAAATTTCTTTTTCAAGTTCAATTAGTATAAAATTCAGGAAAAATATTCAGTTAGGCTTCCGCTTTTCCAAATCCGAATTGCCGGGCCTTACGCTTGACCCCTGCCATCAGATTTTGTACAGCCACCTTGTCCACCTTCTTCGCCGCAGAAAGCCAGTTTGCCTTGAACTGCTGCTCGTCCTTAGCAGTTTTTTTGGTCTTCTTTAGGTTCCGCTTGACAATAGCCCAGTATTTCTCAATTGGGCGGAGCTCTGGCGTGTTGGGAGGGTTCTTGTCCTTGGGAACCACCTGCACGTTGTTGGCGGCGTACCACTCCATGGCCTTTTTACCGTAATGGCAAGATGCCAAATCCGGCCAAAACAGTACGGAACAACCGTGTTTCTTCAGGAAAGGCAGCAGACGTTTATTCAAACACTCTTTCACGTAAATTTCTTGGTTGACAGTCCCGGAAGCTATGAAAATGCTGCTTTTCAAGCCACAGGTACAGATGGCTTGCCAAACCAGATATTTCTTTGCGAACTTTGACAGTTTCGTGTGCTTGAAAATATCTGCTACCTTTCCCCTTCCTTTTGCTGTATAAAACTCCTGTCCCGGAAGCTGCTTGTAGTCGGCTTTGACGTAGGTTTCGTCGTCCATTACCACGCAGTCAAACTTCGTCAGCATCGTCGTGTACAGCCTCCGGGATCGCGCTTTGGCCGTCGTATTTTGTTTATCATCGCGATTTGGAGTCACTACCTTCTTGTAAGTCGATAGTCCGGCTCGTTTTTTGGCTCGATGCACGGTTGTAGACGATACACCCAGCTTATTTGCGGCATCTCGGAGAGATAGGTTAGGGTTTCGCTTGAAACTACCGGCAACTCTCTTTGTCGTCTCAGCGGCTTCCGGTTTTCGATTTCCCCCCGATCCAGACTTCCTAGCTGTCGACAAACGTTCCCCAAACACTTTAATTACATTTGTAACGGTTGATTTGGCAACTTTTAGCGATTTTGCCAAGTTTGCGTGCGAGTAGCTCGGATTTTCGCGATGCGCGAGCAAAATTTTGATACGCTGTTCTTCTTGCTTGGACGGCATTTTGACAACTGAAGAGTGAATTCCAAAATCAAAATAGGAGCAACATTCTACACACACACACACCTTCAAAATGAGGGGTGTTCAGGTTTTTTAAATGCAAAATTGAAAGAAATACGTCAAGTTGATATTGACCAAATTTTGACCGTATCGCCCTTTATGAATGTTTGACTGGATGAGAGTACGGCACTAGCTGACATAAAGGATCGGTATTGAGCTGGGTAATCTGCTGCTCCAGTTCAACTCTATTTTAACAACGATTTCGGGCCTGAATAAAGCATTCCAACCGGCTGAAAACCCTGAAACTCCATTGCTAACAGATCTCCTACGACAGGACTCTCTACAAGTCCCAATGCAAAAAGTTCGCGTTTCTTAGTCAGTTGAGCATCGCGTCCTCAAGTAATACACTTGTTCGGAACGAAAGTATTAAAAGGAAACGAATTTCCATGGTTTCTCGCAGATGATCATCAAAAACCCATCAGAATATATTCCATCAGTTCCGTGAAACGATACAGTAAGTGGAATAAAAGTCTGGAAACGCCGGAAGACGTTGTTGAAATCAAAATGTTCCGAACAACTAGACAGGATGTTGAGACGTTCATTATAACATAACTTATTCATCTTCCCGATTGGCACCGGAGGAAGTGCAGATGATGAAATTGAAAGAAAAAACACCGTTGCGTTTAGAATTAGAACTTCGTACCTTTGTTTCTTTTTAAATAAATATTCATTTTGAAGGCTCAATCATATTAGTTTTAGGTTAATTTGGTAATGACATGTAGTTGAAGGGCATGACGAATATAGATAGAGAAATCAGGTATCTTTGAGTATCTGATGTGACTTCATATATAATGTCAGAATTAGTGCACTGTACAGCTCAACAGCAACTTTGTGTATAACGTTCAAACCAGCAGTAAAAAAAATTGTCATTTGAATTTCCCAGTTTTGAACTGGAACAAAACTAAAAGTTTTAAATTTTGGAAGGGTTACATTATTCAGGATTAAACGAGAGAATATCCTGGATCTTTGCGCTGGATTTCAATACAAACAATAGAACTGGAACAATTTTAGGTGGAGTTTTACCTCTGCTTGTTTTCTGTTCACCCAGGTCGAGGGAACCTGTATTAGAGGTGTCTCCATTTACCATGTACTGGAAGTAATATCTCAGCAGAAGAAATGATACACGTTTTGCCGAGTTGAAAAATCCCTAATATCCCGCACCCAAGCTCGCGCAATTTCTATAAGGTTGCATAGGTTTCACAAGCCTTTTTCAGACTTTTTATTTGATTGCGTAAGATGTTTGGGATTTTTCAGCTTGGCAAAACTTGTGTCACCCTTCCTCTTGTGTACTTATTTCAATTTACCCCAAGTATGATGTATGATGTATGATATGTACTACCACCCATTGTAGCACGGAAACTAAGTCCGACAGCAATGGGCTCTCCTCTCTGTTAGACTTGATCAAGCTTTAATAACCACTGATTATCCTAATCATGCCGTTGTATGAAGGGCCAAAAAGGGGTTGGGTGGATCGATATGCAACATCACTTATACGTATCCACAGGGATATAAAGAATCTCCTTCCAACAACAAGATTGAACAATTGGTCAAAAGAGCAAGCTATCTAACATGAAGATGCCCCAATGGGCGGGGAGAAGAGCCCGCCCTCTATTCACAAACTGTTAGCAATGGGGAGTTGGCATTCCCACTCTCCCCATCCAGAGTGCTTCAATCGGGTGCCCTGATGGTCCCTCCCATTCCCATGAAATATTTATATAATTGTGTATATATTTAGGTAAATGGAAAATACTACAAGCATTCGTATCTATAATATATAATCTTCATTCGGCAAGAAATGTTGTAAAAGGCTAAAGTGTAGAAATCTGTGTTTCGCGCTTAAGCAAGTTTTCGTTCGTTTTCAGCGATAGCAGCATTTCACCACAATCTTAATTTGAGGTATCCTGAAAAAGTTTGTATAATAGATTATAATAGCTTTATTGAAATTTTGCAAAACTTTACAATTTATACATTTTAATTTACTGTTGCCATGGTCAATGTAATTTTCTGCGTTATATACTGGACATATATGGAATGCTAGATGTCATAAATTGAAGGTATATTTCGTGTTTAAATCAGATACCGTTAAATCAGATTTGTTGTATTAAAATGTGAAGGTCATGATATGATGTAAATAATACGATGTTGTAAAGAAATACTACATAATGTACATATAATAATAAAATGCCGTTATTTGCCTCTTCCGCTGCGATGTTAGATGATTGAAACTCTAAAATAGCGAAAATTCCAACGTGATATAATGAAATAAAGTTGATAACCTGGCAGCCTAGAAAAATAGCAAAGAATATGACTACTGCCCAAAAACGGAAACTCAAAAAATCCAAAACGAAAAAAATTAAAAATAAATGAAAGGAAATTCTTCGATAACTCTTTTTCCTACTCGGCCTCTGAAAAACTCTCCACGTCTGTAAAATAGAAAATGTAGGATCATAAACAATTATATTTGTAAAGTCTGCATGTCTGCTGATCCTGCTGCATTTGTAGATGGACATGCATTATCATAGCCACGGGGGAAGAAAACAATTCAAAACCATTACACAATACTTGGGAATTCCATGGATGATCTGAAATTATATACCGTATAAAGAATACTTCCATTTTTCGTGATAGGGTAAGATTTCAGCATGCTACTTTACCGGGGTCACGCTGCCTACATCGCCTTGGTGCGGCTGCCACCTAATGTATAGTTGACGCGATACTGCGTTTCTTACTCAGCCGCTGGATGCCAGGATACACGCTGTTTGAGCCGCACCTCCTTGGTGGAGAGACGCTCGGCACGCACCTCCTCAATCTAGCTGAAGTCAGAAGGACAACAGTGCCCAGGCTGCACTACCAGCTAAGTACGCAACCCTTAGCTGGCGGTCTTTGTCATCTCTTGACCCGTGGAAGCATAAGGTAGGAACTTGTGAGGACCTACCTATGTTGTGGGGACGCACGCTCCATCCCAGGTGTCTACTCACCATTTTGCAGCCCCTTATTTCAATTTACCCCAAGGTGTGTAAACTTGTGGTGCTAGTTGAAATGCTTCAAATACCTTGGAAAAATCATATTTGTAACTGGGATTTATATAGCATCTTTCTTGCTAGCCTTAATATGCTTCCAAAGTGCACAAAATTCAATGTATGGGAAATACAACTTTTTGATGAAGACTCAAGAAACGTGTAAAACATATGTGTTAGCAAAATCACGCATGATAAAAATAAACAAAGCTATGAAAGCACGTAAGACTTGTTTTAACAACATGTCATAGCTGTGACAATATGTGTTAACGTATCTAGTATACTGAAAAAAAAAATCATAGGGATGGATTACTTCCGCTAGAAGTTCACCCTTCCTTTTCAACTTACCCATAATGATCGTAACACTTTAGCCATATTCACAAAACTTCATCAATAATCAAAGAACTTCATAATATAGTTCGCAGAAATTCTTCAAACTTCGTAGAGCTGCTGCAAAGTTGAACTTACATATTTCTCAAAATATCAGTTTAGTTCAAAGAACTTCAGTGTTCAGAATTCCACCATTGCCAGCCGAACTCCATAATGTAAAAAAAAAGCTATGATAAAGTTCAAAGAGCTTAAGAAAAAACGAAAGGATGAGTTATGTCAGTGACATAACTGCAAAGTTGACGTAGGACTGCTTGTTAATGTGAAGAAATTGATGTCATCGAATTGATGATTTTCTACTATATTTTATTCAGTCTAAAGAACCATGAAACCCTGTGCTGTTGGTGTGTGCGGCTCCGGTTCTTCTTCCTCTATTGGTTCTTCACGAAAATTTATAGAAACTGCAGTTCGGCTCGAATTGACTGTCAATGATATTTTGTTTGTTAAATCAGCGCCAACATTAGATTCGCCCTAATTTGCTTTTGTTAACAATGGCTTTCGTAGTCATTTGCTCTTGAACAAAAGGTCACAAATACATATTAAGCACTCTTTAAGGAAGATCAGCTTTATCCGCTCTGTTGCCTATCCGCTGATATATTCAATTTGAAGGAATTGTATTCAACTTCCGATAAATTAGAAGACAAAGTGTTTGTTTACAAATCCATGATTCATGAGATTCGCCCTTAGCAAATGTTGGCACTTAAATGTCCATCGTGCTTGCAAGTGTGAAATGGGTCCTGTGTTTACGGAGGAAACATTGTTCGCGATGCCTGAGTGTTTGGCGGCACGTGATACTACGATAAAAATAGGCATTTACACCGTTTCTAACTAGAGATTGAACAGACTGAAGATTGAACATATACCCAAAAGTTGAAAAGGTGGCAAAAAATGCAATTGCAGTTTTTGCAATCATATCTTGAGAAATCCGCATGATTCAGAAAAGGCAATTTGGCCCATTTTGAACCACAAAGCGTTTTATGGTACAAATGAAGCCATGCAAATGTGTGCAAGCGACTGTCGAGCAAAAATAGCTCGAAACAAATTTATCGCTGTAGGATCCTTATTCAATCATCACCAACATATCAATATACAATTTGGACTGTTGTATTGCCGCCGTCAAGTGTTCTATTTTTGTTCTCACTGATCATCGACAAAGCGTTTTATGAAATAAACAATGCCATGCAAGTTTGTTAGCGACAGGTTGCACATAGCTTGGTGGAAAATATGTCCATTTGCTTCATTGCTGTACCCTGAATTCCTCGCCAAGTGAACTAACCTTACTCTTGCTTTGTCAAAGTGACTGAATGGTTGCCATCAAGAGCCGCCGCGATCTTGTAACAGGCACATTTTAATTTGTGAGCCATCTGACTTTCGGGCACTCATCTCTTACTCATCAACTAAGTATCCACTGCGCACAACCTCACGCACACGTTCAATTTTTCATTGCGAATTGCTGTTGCTGTTTTGCCCACAACTAATGTTAGATTTTTCATCCAAGTTACGATCAATAGCAAGAATGGAACAAAATCAAGCGAAAATGTATAACAATCTTACTTTTTTAGTTTGGGTGTAGAGCGAAGTACGAACAACTTCATTCAACACCAAGTAGACAGTGTGGACGTTATCGTGTTGCAAAAAGTTCCACAGGCTGGAGCGGGAATCGAACCTTCAACTTCATGACAACAACCGCTTGAACGACGGGCGACGCCGCTAACCACTTGACCACGAAGATGATGTGGACGATTGATTTGGCCATTTTCGCCGGGACGCGGCAGTTTAAGCAACGCCATGTTGAGCCGGTGCGTGGTAATGAACATTTCGATGAGCTCAAGAAAAATTTCAATCAAACATACTCTTTAATCGGTAAATTGATTTGGTCGTCCTGAAAAGGACAAATTTTATTTGTTTACGGAGGGATGATTTACGTCAGCGTCGACGTCGGGCTTCTTCCGGCGCCACATCAGCGTCTACTCGATTTCCAGCAGCAGGGTGAAAAACTCGGAAAAGCGCTTTTTTATCACGAGAGCGGGATACACACGTCCGAACGTGTCGATGATCCAATAACGAATGATTACTGGTCTTCTTCTTCTTCTTTATTGTTTTAACGGGAATGCCAGGCCTGTTTTATATAATGGTAATCATACCATTACATGACAAGAAGGGGGTTCTCAACGAAGACAATGCAAATCAAATTTTACAAAAGGGGACGGGCCTCAGTTATTACGACAGACAGCAGCGTGGAAATGAAATCATTAGTTTTCATTAGAGCGACAGGGGTTTCGGAGGTTAAATTCACATCTTTTCAACTCAGGCAACAGAAAAACGGCCCTTGTCAGGACCTCAGAACCCCATCCCAAGAGAGTTGAGATTTAGAAACACTTGCTTCTGAAACTGCAAAACAATAGAGTTTTTAAATATTGGCCAGAAAATTATAACTCACATTTTAAAACTACCTGCAACTAACCTAATCTATTATCTGTAACCAATCCACTATGAACCTATGTATTACAAGAACTACAATGAAGCTAACCTACCCCCTAAACTGAATATTAAACTGAATATGTGAAACACATAATTGGTCTGCCGTGTTGGAGTTCGGCTCAAATTAACTGTTAATATTTCGTTTATTGAATGTTCAACGTGCTTGCTATGTAGTTTTAACATGGCAAATAGAGATTTATGTATGGATACTAATAAAAAATATTGCTCATTTTCTCCAGAACGTGACTTTTCAAGCAACGCTATATTGAGTCGGTGCGTGGTAATGAACATTTCAATGAGCTCAAGAGAAATTTCTATCAAACATACTCTTTAGTTGGCAACTTGATTTGATCGTCCTGATAACATGGTTCGCGATTGAAATTTTCTTCAGTCTTCTTGGGCTGCAGGACAGCACTCTGTGAAATGGTCACACCGGAGAAAAGTTTGTTCAGCTCCTCGTCGTTGCGGATGGCTACCTGCAGGTGACGTGGGATGATTATGGTCTTCTTGTTTTCACGGATGGCGTTTTCTACCAAAGTTCTCCGCAAATACGTCTGTCGCATACGGATGCACAGCGAGAACTGATGATTGGTCGGTCGTCCCCACATGTTTGAAATTCGCTGGCACGGTAACTGTGGCAGTATGAACCAATCAGAGCGCATGATTGGAAGAAGCAAACATGATGTCATTTTCGACCAATAGCGTTGTGCGTTTAGACATTTTTCTTTAAAGTACATTTTAATTAGTTTAAACAAACATTATGAATTAAGTTTGCAACAGGGATCCAGCTTTGATGTTCTACCTTGCGAATGAAATACTTATCGTAAAATTTCTGTGGGCCAGAGATTAGATATTATCGTTCAAAGTCTCCAAACCCGCGTAACGTTTGCGATTCCATAAATTTTAGAACGGCGTCAGAATAGAAAAGAGAGACGTAAGGCCGTTTTCAGCGGTCGTGGTCTATTCTAAATTTTGACAATTAAATAGACCAAACGAAATTTTCCATTTTCACCGGTGCGTTCCAAATTTCATTTTCGAACAGTTTCGATGTAAAAAAAATAAAACTGTCATACGCTTTGTTTTATTTTGTTCCGAATTTGGAACGGAATCCAGAGCGTTCTAAATTTGTTTAGGCAGCTGAAAAAAAATGGTGTAAAACAACAACAAGGGCAAAGTGCACAACCGCGTGGATCGCTCGCTCGTTTTTCGGTAAGTCTGAAAACAATATTACGGTATTACCCCAGATTACTGACTTTGCTCAAGTTCTCTTTTATTTTCTTTTTCCTTTTTTTTAAACATTATGGAGTTCGGCTGGCAATGGTGGAATTCTGAACACTGAAGTTCTTTGAACTAAACTGATATTCTGAGAAATATGTAAGTTCAACTTTGCAGCAGCTCTACGAAGTTTGAAGAATTTCTGCGAACTATATTATGAAGTTCTTTGATTATTGATGAAGTTTTGTGAATATGGCTAAAGTGTTACGATCATTATGGGTAAGTTGAAAAGGAAGGGTGAACTTCTAGCGGAAATAATCCATCCCTATGATTTTTTTTTTCAGTATACTAGATACGTTAACACATATTGTCACAGCTATGACATGTTGTTAAAACAACTTACGTGCCTTACGTGCTTTCATAGCTTTGTTTATTTTTATCATGCGTGATTTTGCTAACACATATGTTTTACACGTTGCTTGAGTCTTCATCAAAAAGTTGTATTTCCCATACATTGAATTTTGTGCACTTTGGAAGCATATGAAGGCTAGCAAGAAAGATGCTATATAAAATCCCAGTTACAAATATGATTTTTCCAAGGTATTTGAAGCATTTCAACTAGCACCACAAGTTCACACACCTTGAGGTAAATTGAAATAAGTACACAAGAGGAAGAGTGACACAAGTTTTGCCAAGCTGAAAAATCCCAAACATCTCACACCTTACGCAATCAAATAAAAGGCTTGTGAAACCTATGCGACCTTTAAGAAATTGCGCGAGCTTGGGTGCGGGATATTAGGGATTTTTCAACTCGGCAAAACGTGTATCATTTCTTCTGCTGAGATATTACTTCCAGTACATGGTAAATGGAGACACCTCTAATACAGGTTCCCTCGACCTGGGTGAACAGAAAACAAGCAGAGGTAAAACTCCATCTAAAATTGTACCAGTTCTATTGTTTGTATTGAAATCCAGCGCAAAGATCCAGGATATTCTCTCGTTTAAGCCTGAATAATGTAACCCTTCTAAAATTTAAATCTTTTAGTTTTGTTCCAGTTCAAAACTGGGAAATTCAAATGACAATTGTTTTTACTGCTGGTTTGAACGTTATACACAAAGTTGCTGTTCAGCTGTACAGTGCACTAATTCTGACATTATATATAAAGTCACATCAGATACTCAAAGATACCTGATTTCTCTATCTATATCCCTCATGCCCTTCAACTACATGTTATTACCAAATTAACCTAAAACTAATATGATTGAGCCTTCAAAATGAATGATATTTATTTAAAAAAAAAACAGAGGTACGAAGTTCTAAGTCTAAAGGCAACGGTGTTTTCTCTTTCAATTTCATCATCTGCACTTCCTCCGGTGCCAATCGGGAAGATGAATAAGTTATGTTATAATGAACGTCTCAACATCCTGTCTAGTTGTTCGGAACATTTTGATTTCAACATCGTCTTCCGGCGTTTCCAGACTTTTATTCCACTTACTGTATCGTTTCGCGGAACTGATGGAATATATTCTGATTGGTTTTTGATGATCATCTGCGAGAAACCATGGAAGTTCGTTTCCTTTTAATACTTTCGTTCCGAACAAGTGTATTACTTGAGGACGCGATGCTCAACTGACTAAGAAACGCGAACTTTTTGCATTGGGACTTGTAGAGAGTCCTGTCGTAGGAAACCTGTTAGCAATGGAGTTTCAGGGTTTTCAGCCAGTTGGAATGCTTTATTCAGGCCCGAAATCGTTGTTTAAATAGAGTTGAACTGGAGTGGCAGATTACCCAGCTCAATATCGATCCTTTATGTCAGCTAGTGCCGTACTCTCATCCAGTCAAACATTCATAGTTACGCGTATGAGAGCTTCCTCTTAATAAGGAAATTTCCATGGAAATTAATTTCCAGTTTTGACTGATTCAGCAAGACGGAAATCCTCCACATCGTCTACCATAAAACAGCACGAAGCAGCCGCGGAATTCAATACTGATGGTTATTCCGAGAGTTGAAGTGAGGTATGTCTCTTGGTGAAATGATAAAAGTGAGAAAGTGACAAACGACACTTTGACTCTCGGAATAACCTTCACTATCTGGAACCAATCATTCATCTTAATATTCACCCAGCGCCAACAGGAATCGGCACCTTTTGACTCGTGAATCTCGGAAACTTTTAGGAATTATTTCGAAATGTCGAACGAGTTGAATCAACACAAACCAAATCCAAACGAAGCAGGCGGAGTTCCAAAACAAAACACACACATGGACGTCATCATACAAAATTTAGAACAATGGCGGTGAAAATGGAAAATAGTTGATCTATTTTTGGTGGTCTATATTTTTGGAACTGTTATAAAACTAGACCAAAATAATAGAACACCGCTGAAAACGGCCCCCTCCTCAAAAACCACCATACTGTCCCCTTTCCACCTACCACAACGAGCGACCACCCCCCCCCCCCCTTTTCCCCCCTTTTCCCCCTCCCAAACTATAACGCCCTCTCCCCCCCCAAACTAAAACAAACCATACGACAGTTTTTTTTTTTTCACCCAACCTCTCAAATAAAATTTCACACCCCGATAAAAAAACTTCTTCTTTTTCAACATTTCGACGCCACCGCCCCACAACCTCCCTTTTTTTAATATATTTCTTTCCTGCTCCCTTATTTTTTCTTTCAACTCCTCCCCCCCCACATTTTTTCTTTCTTTCTTTCCGCCGCCACCTTATATTCTCGCCGCCATCACCAACACAACAATATTATTTTTTCCACCCCTCCGCCACTTTTCTTTCCTCCCCGCACCCCCCTTTTATACACACACACTAATGCAACGCAACGAAACACAATTATTATTGCCCCGCCCCTCCCTCCATGTAATACAAATTCAACTTCCCTCCCCTCCTGGCTCCCCCGACTGATCCAACGCAACTAATTTTTTTTTCTTCTCCCACCCACCCCCCCCCTCGCTCCTTTCTTCATTCCCCCCCCCATACTATCCATTCCTATCTACAGTCACGCAACACACTGTCTGCTACCCTACCACATAGTAAAACATAAACATAAATATTATTTGTTTATGAGTGAGCGAGCCCGACCCAGCGCAATTCTCATTCTCCCTACTCCCTACAAGCCTAAAATGCCATCCATTTCTTCTTTTCGCTCTTCTCCCATGCTCCTTTACGACGTTTACAATGACAACGGCTTCGAACGTACACCCTCCCTCTTCCTTCTCTCCTCCTCGTGCGGCGCCTACCGGCTGGCAACAAATCATCACCAGCTTGGGCGACCGGCGCCTAGCAACGGTTGCCTAGCCAAGGGCTTGCTAGCAACAGCCTGCAGCGCAATCAGCTACCTGCCTACTGATTGATCGCCACTGCATCTTCTATGGTACGTGGCACCACCACCTGCCAAATCCAAATTGGCGCTCTGCCGCTCCGCACTAGAGGCTTCGCGCCATCGAGGTTGCCTTCAGAGCTCATACCATCGCCAGCTGCTTATCATCGATGGTTCGTTGGTCTGCCTAGCTCCAGTACTGCGACACTAATGAGTAAATTTGCGAAGGTGTACCCCTTTAATATCATTCACTGCTGCATAAGAGACCTCCCTTGCTTACATTTGAAATCTGTGATGGTAAAGTACAGTGCATTTAGTAAATTTACTCTGAAAAATCGGCATTATAGGACATCACGTCATATTTTGGTTATTTTCAATAGCTTGAATTTTTTAACGGACAATGTCTGATAATTGAATTGATACGCGGGAAAATTTCCAATCGATTGATGTAAACATCTTGAAAATCTATTGAGGATTTGTTAAGTAATTAGCGTTTAATTTGTAACAATATTTCGTGACGGTCGCTTATTTTTAGATTTTCAATTGACACCCTACCCTTCCCGTAAGACGTAGTCTACGTCAAAAGAAAATTCAATCATTTATTCCAGTTTAGGATCAATCCTTACTAGGGAATCCTTTTTGAGCAATAACTTCTTCCAATCGCCGCGGTAGACTTTCAACGAGTCGTTAGCATCTTGTATGATGTATGATGTATGATATGTACTACCTCCCATTGTAGCACGGAAACCCCCCCAACCCCCCACCACCCACCCCCCTAGCCAAAGGTGGTCACCCCCCCCCCAAAAACCCCCCCCCCCCACCCAACCACACACCACCACAAAACCCCCCCCCCCGGGCCCCCCCCCCCCCACAGGCCCCCCCCCCCCCCCCCCCCCCCCCCCCCCCCCCAATATATAAATTTTAAAAAAAAACAACCACCACTCCCCTAAAAATATTTCCTCCGTTCCACACAAAAAAAAAAAATTAAAGTAAAGTTTTTTGGTTTTAGCGCATAGCACGTTTTCTCCACCGAGTCGTTAGCATCTTTGAATAGGGATACTCGGAAGCTCGGTCCAATTCTTGGTTTTTTTTTTTCATTTTGATGTGCTGAGCCACAACTTCACAAGTTTGGAAGCATGCTTTGGATCATTGTCGTCCATAAAAGTCCATCTCAGCGGTACATTTTCATCAGCAAATGGTTCCATATGTTCCGGAAGAATACGTTTGTGTTGATGTTGGCCTATTCTGTCATCGATCTTTACAATGGGTCCAACGCCATGCCAAGAAAATACTGCCCATACCCCATACCATTATGCTGTCTCCTCCGTGCTTTACAGTCTTTACTGTATACATCGGATGTGCGCCAAACGTGCCACTTACCATCGGAACCGAACATATTAAATTTTGGTTCGTCACTCCATAACACATATAAACAAATTTTCTGAAGCGACCAATAAGGTTTGCTATTTCATTCGAGATGGTTTCCATGGTTTCTTAGGTTTATGATAACATTTCTGAGCTCAGGCGTGCATGAAGCACTTCGACGCATCATGATTACCTGTTAAAAATAAAAACTTTGATTTTATCCGGTATTTGACCACTAAAAAGATATCTTTTCCAAAAGCTTATGATATTCAGAAAATATTCTTCGTGTGCTAATTATATGACTAGCTCCAGAAAATGTTTTGTTTACGATCGGTTTGCTGTTGTCAAACAAGTTTTTAATCTGATAAACTGTACATTGAACAGGATATGGTGCATTAAAAATTCCATGAATGATAGGGTGCATATAACACAACAAATAATGTTGTTCAACCAGTCTGTGCTAATTATAAGACCAAAACTGTATAAATGTTTTGTACAGAGAAAAAAACTCAGAGGTAACCCCCCATCTCAATCGTAGACAAACGTAGATATTTTCGCCCTCATCCTCCCTGAAGAGTCTACGTGGTTTATAAACAGCCCCTAACTGACTAACATCACTAAAGTAAATTACAATATTACTTTGGCTCCGCAAAGTGTTACACACGCCTGAGCCTCATTAATAAACTAAATCAACTGATAAATCGAAAATTCTCGCAATCGTTGATAGAAACAATCGTTTCGTAGGTATGAATTATAATTGGGTTCACCAACCGTCTTCGCAAGATCAGCCACAAATCGTGTACAAGCCTGTCATATATACACCAACAAACCGAAATGAATGACTATAGAAAATGTCTTAATATTTCTGTTCAAATCATATTACTGCCATCTATCTCCATGTTCGCTGAGAACGTTTATTGAAGCCACGAACACGCTTGGGAGCTTGATAAGAAGGTTCATGTCTGTGCAATTCTGGACACATTTATTTTTATCTAGATAAAATGATTCTATAGGTTTTGACAGATGGGATAGCTGCATATTTGAATCAGCCGTTATGCAGGGTCACTTTTTAGTGACTTGGTCACTATTTTGAGGCTAGTCACTAAAAAGTAACTATTTGCATCCAAAAGTCACTAAAGTCACTATTTTTCGGAAAATGGTCACTAAAGTCACTATTTTCGCTGGTCAAATTAAAGGAGACGACAAACTAAACTTTTTCAACAATGCAAGTAAGCATTAAATTGCTGTAAGCACGTAATCAAAAACTACAAGATACAGCCGAATTGGGTTGTTCGAAATGATAACGTAGGATACTAAATGCAAGTCATTTCGATGGTACAATGCAATGTTCTTTGACTTAACCCTTCAGACCTAATTTTACTATAAATTTGGTGAATTCTGATTGATTTGTTGCTCAATAACATAGAAATGATTTCAAAGAGTAGGAAATATTTTTTGGAGATGTGCTGGCTCGTCCAAACTGCCCATGAGAACAGAACTTAAGATTGTAACGGTAGCTTTATACACTATCTAATGTTATGATATGTGTTCAAACATACTCAATGAATGTCCTGGAAATACCACTTGACATTATGAGATAATCTTGGGATGTTCTTAACTTTGTATAGCCCATAAAACTATTGTAACAATTGTAGACCTTAAGTTTTGAAGGACAGTTTGAATGAACTGAAACGATCTGTGGGTGTTTCAGAATGTTCATTGAATATATTTGAATATTTATCGTAGCTTTGTACAGCCTAAAAGGCTACGGTTACTACTATATATCTTAATTTCTGAAGTTTTTATGAACCTGAACATCCTATGATATCTCATTATGTCGGTTGAGCTTCCAAAAGACTCGCTTAATTTGGTCAAATACATATTGTTACTTTGTTTAGTCCAAAAAGCTGTAGATTTTAAGTTTTTCCAGAAAAGTTTGGATAACCTAGAACATCCTAAGTTTATCTCATAATGTCTGTTGTTCTTCCAAAATATTCAATGAACATGTTTCAATACACATCATAGCATTGCGTAGCCCAGATAGCTATTGTTACAATTGTAGTTCTTATCTCAGGAATAGTTTGGATGACCTGGAATATGTCATATTGTGCTATATGCAACAAGCTATTTTCTCATTCTTAAGAATTCCAGACTAAACATTGACATACTTCACATAGGTGACGAATGACGATTACCAAACCACATTTGCATGTATCATTTCAAAATCCTTAAAACTATCAACATATTAATATCCATAGCGCAAGCATGTATCATTCATTTCCCATCAAGTCAATTAGAGCTAATTCCCATCGATAGAGCGCATGTTGATCCGCTCTATGTCTTTCCACACCTTACTCAAGAATCACTTAAACTAAACTTATTTGAAAAAGTTATCAAATAATGACTGTTGGCTTTTTGAATACATATCGTAACCTTATATAGCCCTAAAAGCTACTGTTACAACTGAAGATCTGAAGTTCTAATCTCAAGTACATTTTGGATGACCTAGAACATCCCAGAAAGATATGAAAATATTTAACGTTTATCAACGAGAATTTAATAACACGTCTGCATATGTACAATATTCGAAAACAACGCATTATTCTATTAATAATTTATTTTTTCGTCCTGAACTTCTTCATATTCAGGATGTTCCATGTCGTCAACTAGGCCTTAAACTAATAAGTTTTTTTTTTTATATTTTGCAGATAGAAGAATTGATGTGTAGAAATACTTCCGAACGATTGGTGTAAAATTTTGAAATCTTTTTAGAAATGGCTGAGATATTAATGCTTAAAACCTGACCATCATTCGTGACGGTCGCTATGCAATTTGTTTTTAAATTGTCCCCCAGTATAGAAAACAAAGACATAGTCCTACGTCAAAAGTCGTTTATAAAATATTGCCTATGCCTCAACCTACCAACCGTTGCATCCAGTGAAAAAAAAGAATGGAAAAAAATCCAAAATGCACCCCCCCTTCCGATCCAATACAATTCTTATATTCATAGAGAAAAACCGACCTGCGAGAGAAAGCGAGCGCCCACCACCGAGCAAGAGGTTGCGGAGAAAAAAAAAAAACGCATAGACACAGTTTTCCACAAAAAAAAAAAAAAAAAAAGAAACAACACGCCGCATATTATTATTTTTGGCAACGAAAGAGGAAAACTAGTTTCTTTTTTTTTTTTTTATTACAAAAACAACAAAAAAAAAAAAAAAAAAAAAAAAAAAATTTAAAAAAACTTTTTTTTCACTTTTTGTTCACTTTTTTTTTTTTTTTTGTCACTAAAGTCACTATTATTTATCCATGAATCCGCAACTAGCCCTGCGTTATGGATTTTTGGGGGTACGCGGAACGGTAGCGAAACGCGTGTTTGGTTGGACAGTCAATTTATTACTAAAAACTATTTTACATTTGATCGGTATTTTGCCTTCGGGAATCGATGAGAGTGTACCTACTGTGTGTTACATTATTGAGTGCTTGTTGTGTGTATGAGATAGTTGCGATATCGAGTGAGTGCACTGTGTATCGATGTGTTCCGCCACATTACTCCCCCTTTACCAGAAATTTCGGGGAATCCTAACGCGACGTCCTGATCTAGTTTTGTATGGTGTTGGTTCAGTGTCATCCTGATTTTTCGGTGGAGACGCCCGGTCGGAGGTGATTTCAGTCGATGGCGTTGGTATTTCGGTGGGTAGGATGTACGCGGCTTTGAGGCGATCAATAGAGATAGCCTGCCTCTTACCCTTGATGTCGATAATGAACACCTTCTTCTTGCGTCGTATTACCTTGTATGGCCCATCGTATGGCGGAGTTAGTGGTGGTTTGATGGCGCAAACTTTGACGAAAACGTGAGAGCAGACAGACAATTCCTTCTGAATGTAGGGTTGAAGTGCTGAGTGGTTGCTCGTGGGTGTCGGTCTCAGCTTAGCCATGCTGGATTTGAGATCTGCAACGAATTCCGAAGTCAAAGGTTTCGTGGGAACTACGGCGAAGAATTCCCCAGGCAAACGAAGTGTCGTCCCGTAGGTTGCTTCGGCTGAAGAGGCTTGCAGTTCTTCTCTGAGGGAGGTTCTCATTCCGAGCAGCACGATCGGCAGCGATGCTGTCCACTTGGTATTGGCGTGACACATGATCGCGGCCTTTAATTGTCGATGTGTTCTCTCTATCTGCCCGTTAGCTTGTGGATGATAGGGAGTTGTTTTTAGGTGTGTAATGCCCAACACTCTCGTAAGCTCACGAAAGAGTTCGGATTCAAATTGCCGACCGAGATCGGTTGTAACTCTGATGGGTACTCCGAAACGTGCTACCCAACCACAAATGAAAGCGCGGGCTACCGTGGCTGCAGTCATATTTTCAATAGGAATGACCTCTGGCCAACGAGAGAATTTGTCTATTAGTGTTAAACAATATACGAACCCATCGGATGGTGGTAGAGGTCCGATCAGATCCATATGCACGTGAGCAAACCTCTCGCTCGGGGTGGTAATCTGCAGTATTGGTGATTTATTGTGCCTGTGTACTTTTGCCTTTTGGCACGGGATACAATGAGTAACAACATTTTTACAATCCTTTCGAAGATTTGGCCACACGAAGCGTTCAGCGACAAGTCGGACGGTAGCTCGAACTCCAGGGTGTGAGGCGTTGTGCAGGTTTGCGATGACCGAAGTTCGGAATTCTTTCGGCACAAACGGTCTTATTGATGCTGTTGAGATATCGCAATACATGGGCGAGGAAGACATAGGAGACTTGAGCGCCTTCAGTGTTAAACAACAGCCTTGCGGTGGACATTTTAAATACTGCTGTAACTCGGGGTCATCGCATTGCCGCTTTGCCATGAGCTCAAAATCGATTGTGGTAGTGATCGCATTTATCCGGCTTAGCATATCAGCAACTGTATTAGCTTCACCGGGTACATGCCGAATGTCGGTTGAATATTCGCTGACAAAACTAAGGTGACGTTGTTGTGTTGGTGTTGCTCGATCAGGGCGCTGTTGGAATGCAGTAACGAGAGGTTTATGGTCTGTATAGATACAGAATTCACGAGCGGTTATTAAATCTTTGAAATATTTAACCGCTTCGTACATCGCCAGCAGTTCACGATCGTACGTACTGGCTTTTTGTTTGGCATCGCTCAGTTTACGTGAAAAGAATGCCAGAGGTTGGAGTCCATCCGCAGTAAATTGATGAAGTACAGCACCTATTGCCGTTCCAGATGCATCGACTTCGAGCGCCAACTTTGCTTCAGGAGATGGATGAGCCAGAAGAGCAGAATTTCCTAGATCGCTTTTGCATTGTTCGAATGCTTGGTTGGTATTTTCGTCCCATTCAAGCGGTGTTTGGTCGTTTTTCACGTTCCCGTGGATCATGTTGTGTAGGATTTGCTGATGCTCGGCAGCATTTCGGATAAATCGCCTGTAAAAATGTATGGTTCCGAGGAAACGCTTCAGTTGCTTTGCCGTGGCAGGTCGCGGAAATGTTAGAATGGCTTCAACTTTTTTCGGGCTTGGCCTGATGCCATCAGCGCTTATGAGATGTCCTACAAACTCGACGTTGGGAAGACCGATTTGACATTTGCTTGGATTTATCGTCAGTCCGTTTTCACGTAATCGCTGGAAAACGGTTCGAAGATGTTCTTTGTGCTGTTCTTCGTTCTTGGAGGCGATACAGAAGTCGTCCACATATGGGAAGACATAGTCCAGATCACCTAAAATTGCGTGAAGGTGCCTTTGCAGAGTTTGGACGGCATTTCGTAGACCGAATGTCATGAACTTAAATTCGAAGAGGCCAAAAGGAGTTGTTATCGCTGTTTTCGGGATGTCCTCTGGTGCGACAGGAATCTGGTGGTATGCACGCTGCAGATCGATACATGAGAAGATTGTTTTGCCGTGCAGGATGGTAGAGAAGTCCTGAATGTGCGGGATGGGGTAACGGTCCGGAACTGTTATAGCGTTCAGTCCCCGATAGTCCCCACATGGTCTCCACTTTCCATTGCTTTTACGTACCATGTGCAAGGGGCTGGCCCAGCAGCTTTTTGAGGGCTGGCAAATGCCTTGTTCCATTAGGAACTTAAATTCAGCCTTCGCTTCGGTTAGCTTATCTAATGGCAGTCTGCGAGGGCGGCAAAACACAGGTTGACTTGTTGTGATTATTTGGTGGAGAGTTTTTGCTCTTGTCGGCTGGTGTCGCATGTTTAGTACGGTTATATCCTGAAATTCCTTCAATATTCCGGCAAAAAGGTTGTTCACGTTAAAAGTGGTGATGCCACTGGATTGGGCTACTGCATTTATGTTGTGTATTTCCAGTCGTGTAGTATTATCCACAAGCTTGCCGTTTCGCAGGTCCACTAACAAGTCGTAGTGCTTGAGGAAATCTGCACCTATGATAGGTGCTTTTACATCGGCGATGGTAAAAATCCACTCAAAAGGACGACGAAGACCAATATTAATAATTAGGCGTTTTGTTCCATATGTCGGGATTGGGCTTCCATTTGCGGCAAAGAGCTGTCTCGATTTCACTGGATGGAGTTTTTCACTGGACGTGGGAGGAATTACGGAGATATCCGCACCGGTGTCGATGAGAAAGGGCTGGGCAGATTTTTGGTCGTGTACATGAATACGACGTACATAGATAAGGGGATCCAGATCGGTGCCTATTTCTTTGGGATTAGATGATTCAAACAGGGGTTTGGTGTTTTTCGTGCCATCAGGGGATCGCACGTAATTTAATTTTTTTCTTGTCGAACGTATACGGGGATTTTACCATCGTAGAAAATGCAGGCAGCATTCGGGTTATCGCCTTTATTTTTTTCACACTTCCTTGCTTGAGCACCATGACGGTAGTGAAACCAACAAATCCAACGACGATTTTTCGGCTGTGATGGCGTCGATGACCTGCGTCTGGATGACTGGCTGTGCGAGCGATTCCGTGGACGATAACGATTATTGAAATTTCCGGTGAGGGCTTTTTCTAGACGTTGTGATAATGCTTCGATGCGTTGTTCCAAATCGGTGGGCTGCGAAGGGCTGAGTGACTGGATTGCTGAAATTTCATTCCTTGGAGCTTCCATAATTTTATCGGCTACCTTTGACTGTTCATCTAGAGTGGCAGTAGGCATGGCGGCAATAATTGAGCGCACTGTGGTAGGTAGGGCACGCAACCACAAATTCATCAAAATGCTATCAGTGCACCCCCTGCCACCTAGCCAACGCATTTCGGACAGAAGAATACTAGGTTTTTGGTCGCCAAGCGTTATGCCGGACAACAGACTAGTCAACCTTTGGGCTTCCGATGGTTGAAAGTGGGCGATCACTGCGGCCTTTAGCGTACCATAACGATCGTTGTTGTTGGCGTCGTTACACTCGGCGATTGTATTGTACACGTATTTGGCGCGTGGACCAAGAGCAACGATGACGGCATTAAACTTCTGCTTATCCACTTTCACCTGATTGACGCTAAACGCCGCCTCGAGACACATAAACCATGTGTCTATGTCATCGGCGTCGAATTGCGGATATCCAATCTTTGCGATTATGGTGGGTTCACATGTCGATGGCTGCGATACGGCGGGCTTTTCATCGTTGGAGGTCATTGCTCGGCACTGAAACTGACAAGTTTTTCTCACAAGTGGTTTTCGCTTTTGCGGAAGAATTTCTATAAATTCACGATTGATCGATTAAAAAATCGTAGCTTTGACGTCCAGATCACGTCGGGGTCACCAAATTTTGGGGGTACGCGGAACGGTAGCGAAACGCGTGTTTGGTTGGACAGTCAATTTATTACTAAAAAATTGGGGGGGTTTAAAAAACCCACCCCCGGGCGGTAGATTTATTAAACAATTTAGTTAATAACTAAGGTACTGTTCTAATGGAACTTTGGTTTAGCATAAGTAAGTGAGAAAGTATGTAAGAACATTCGCTTGATTCGCTTCTTAGTAACTATTTGGCTGCCCTGGAAAGGGACGTTTGATTTGAATGTTGGTATGATGAAAGGGCAACGGTTGTGCTGGCTGTAATGATTGTGTTGATATGACCGACTAGCTGAAAACCATAAAAATCTCGAAAATCTATTGAGAAATGTTAAAACGTTCAAACTATTTCAGTTATTTTCAAATTTTCATTTGACATCTACCCTTGCCGTAAAGCGTAGTCTGATGAAAAAGCATGGGTGTGGTCCAAATAGATCGTTAGACCAGCATTAGATAGTAATCATGTTAGAACATTCTTTTATACACTCGTTAGAAAGCATTTGGTGAAGAATCAAAACGTTGTCCGTGATAAAGAATTTCGGGATATTTACCGGAACGCAACATTTATATTACAAATATATATTTGTACAAATAACATGGTAATCGTTAGACCTTTAGGTTGGTGCAAACATCTCAAAAAAATAAATCAATTAAGGAACGATCGAATTACTAGCGTCCGGTGTTTCAATGTTTTGTGACGGCAGCCATTTGTATATTGTACACAATTCTCAAGGTATGCAACAAAGAGAAAAACTAAAATTATTATAGCCACCACTGCAGTGCACTGTCTTCCAATTGATTAGAACTTGTAATTTTAGATAAATTCAAATCATACAAACTCTCTTGAAACTGAATTCGTCGTCCTGAAAAGGACGGATTCGAAATGGTCCGCATTGGAGTTCAAACCTTCTCGGTCTTTTGATTAATCAGGTTATTTCACTCGTTGCACGTTGCGCCTTACCAAAAGATGGCTAGCAGCAAAATCACTCACACACACAAGCACCTTATTTCGCTCGTCATGGCTGCACCCACCGGTTGGCTACAAATAAATCATTGGCTTGGGCCTAGCAAACCTTTGCATAATTTAAGGCTACCTAGCAACGGTTGCCTAGCCAACGGCCTGCTAGCAACAGCCTGCAGCGCAATCTCCAATGGTTGGTCGCCAGTGCACCTTCTATGGTACTTGCCACAGTCAGCTGCCACATCCACATTGACGCCTTGCCGCTCAGCACTGCCGAATGCACCCTTCAGGGTACATGCCATCGCCAGCTGTCAATCCATGATGGCTCGATTCTCCGCACAGCTCCAGTACTGCAACACGGATGAGAAAATTTGCGAAGGTGTACCCGTTTTACATCGTTCACTGTTGCATATGAGACCTACCTTGCTCACATTTGAAATCTGTGATAGAAAACTACTGTTTATTTATTAAATTTAGCCTACAAAACAGAATAATAAGACATCACCTATTATTTTCGTAATTTTCAAAAGTTTGAAATTGTTAACGGATATTGTTTGACAATTGAATTGATACGCGGGAAAATTTCCTACCGATTGGTGTAAACATCTTGAAAATCTATCAAGCATTTATTAAGATATTAGCGTTGAATTTGTAACGATATTTCATGACTGTCGCTAATTTTTAGATTTTCAATGGACACCTTACCCTTGCCATAAGACGTTTCAATTTTTCATGACGGCAGCCATTTGTAAATTGTGCACAATGCTCAAGGTATACAACGTAGAGACAATTATAATTGTTTTAGCCACCACTGTCTGCCAATTGTTTTCAATTGCTCGTGGCGGCAGCCATTTATAAATTATGCACAATGCTAAAGGAATGCAACAAAGAGAAATCTACAATTGTTTTAGCCACCGTTTTCTGCCAAGTGGTAAGATAAATTCAGGTTAAACAAACTCTTTCAACATTGGATTGGGCGTCCTGAAAAGGACGGATATTGAATAATCCGCATAAGAATTGAATACTCGTCCGTCTTTTCACAAAGCTGCCGTGCACGTTGCGCTATACGTAAAGATGGCTACCGAAAGAATAACACACACTCAGGCAACTTATATCGCTCCTCGTGGTGGCGCCCACCGGCTGGCAACAAATCATCACCAGCTTGGGCAACCGGCACAGGACTGAAGCGGCTGTCATCCACGAACAACAATCGTGAAGCCGAAAACTTGGTGCTAATTTGACAGCTCGGTTTTCTTGAAGGCTCTATGCAGCAAACACAATATTCGCGGCGGAAGTTGTCATGTTTTGTCGTTAATTTTATTCGAGAGAAAAATCTTCCGTGTTGTATTTAGTGCTGTGGTTATCGCAATGATAATATTTTTCATTGATTATCAGCCAGGTATTATTATGTTTTATCTAAATAACTAGTACTAGCAGTTTAGTAGAAGAAATATTGTTTCCTTGCCAATTTATTGTGAACCGAGCTTAAAATGTTAAAATCGTCACTAGCGCCACACCAAATGTGGCAGGCTTCAAGAACTAACGCTTTCTTCAGTCCTCTGGCAACCGGCTGCCTAGCACACCACTGCAATTTAGTCGCTGCCTAGCAACGGTTGCCTAGCCAAGGGCTTGCTAGCAAAAGTCTGCAGCGCAATCAGCTACCTGTCCACTGGTTGGTCGCCACTGCACCTTCTATGGTACGTGCCACCACCAGCTGCCAAATCCAAACTGGCATCTTGCCGCTCCGCACGAGGTTGCCTTCAGAGCTCATGCCATCGCCAGCTACTTATCCTCGATGGTTCGTTGGTCTGCCCAGCTCCAATACGGCGACAGTTATGCGTAAATTTGCGAAGGTGTACCCGTTTTATATCGTTCACTGCTGCATATGAGACCTCCCTTGCTTACATTTGAAATCTGTGATAGTAAAATTGAGTGCATATAGTAAATTTACTCTGAAAAATCGGCATTATAAGACATCACCTCATATTTTGGTTATTTTCAATAACTTGAAGTTATTGGCGGATATTGTTTGATAATTGAATTGATACGCGGGAAAATTTACAATCGATTGATGTAAACATCTTGAAAATCTATCAAGCATTTATTTAGTTATTAGCGTTTAATTTGTAACGATATTTCGTGACGGTCGCTCGTTTTTAGATTTTCAATTGACACCCTACCCTTCCCGTAAGACGTAGTCTACGTCAAAATTTTTTCATCCGTCTTTTTCCTCCCCCCCAATCGAGGCCTCCCTTTGTTTCTTTTTTAGTGCTTTTTTGTTGAGATAGTTCGATTCGAGTGAGTGCACTGTGTATCGATGTGTTCCGCCACAGATTCTTGATCAATAGTGAAGATTGAGTTTCATGACGGTTTGTCGGTGATATATACAGACACACCACAACAGGCAAACATATTCATCCTATCACAATCAATATACAGGGGATGATCAAAAAGGAGAAGACTAGCAAAATTTTGTCCAGATTCAAAGTGATACAGTTCGGTGAATAATAAACCCTTTCTGATGAAACTAGAAGCGTTCGACGGGATAAATTTGTAATCGTATGGAAAAAGTTGCATCTAATTTGGTTAAGGGTACGCAGAGTTACAGATAAATTAAAAAGGAGTTTTTCAACATAAGAAGTGTCAGGCAATTGGGTAAAAAACTACATTTTACGGAAATGGCCATATCTCGGTTGTTTATGGGCCGATTCGCGATCTTCAACAACTGACAGACTTTTTATGAATTCTAGTTTTTGAGAAAAATATAATATTTCCGATTTTCAAGTAACATAAAAAATAACGAGCTGCAGAAAATTAGCACATTTGACATAACCTCAAAGTATCCGAGATATCTCCGGTGCCCGGAAGTCAAATCAAATTTTGATCAAACATGCTAAAACTAGAATAAATTCTCCGTCGAACGCTTCTAGTTTCATCAAAATCGGTTAATTATTCACCGAACTGTATCACTTAGAATCTGGACAACATTTTGCTAGTCTTCTTTTTGATCATCCCCTGTACATTATCGTGATATGGCTACCAACTGGATCATACATGTTTCCCTCCTAATTCGATAATTTTGCCACGAGCTTGGCATAGCACACGACTGCATTAAAAATGGCTGTCCAGCCAGCCACTCGCTACACAGTTTAAAAAAAACATGTAATTTTCTGCGTTTCTAATGCACATAAAGGGAACGCTAGATTTGGCAGAAATTAATGGGATATTTCATGTACATTTAAGCCAGATAACGCCTTAATCTAGTCTGTTGTATGAAAGATTTTAAACATTGTTGTATGGCGCAAGAAAGATTGCAAACAATTTCGTTGTTTACGCTTCCGTTGGCTTGAAATTAAACGAGGAAAAATTTGCCGCGATTGTTAAAATTCATTATTTTTTTCTGTGTAGCGACAGCCGCTGAGCCATCATTCTGGCTGGTTGCTCACCCGCGTACCCTCCTGCAGGGTACTTGCAACCGCCAGCTGCCAGAGCAGTACTGGCCCATTGCCGCTCTGCACAGCTCCATGGCTGCCGAGCGAACAAACATAATTACTACTACTAAAATTGTTTTTATTTATCATTCTTTATCTTATATACTAACTTACATAATTTGAAGGTGTCCCCCTTTCAAATCGTGCACTGCTGCATTTGAGACGTTCCTTACTTAAATTTGAAGTCTGTGATAGCTAAGTACTGTGCATTTAGTAAATTTACTCTGAAAAATCGGCATTATAAGACATCACCTTATATTTGCGTTGATTTCAATAGTTGAATGTTAAAAATCAATAGATTTAAATATTGAAATCGAAGCGTAGAAAATGTCCCGATCGATTGGTGCAAATATTTTGGAAATCAATCGTGGTATGGCTTAGTTATTAACGTTCAAAACCTATATATTTTTCGTGACGCTCCAAATTTTCGCAATTCGAACGTGTACCCCAGTATTGAAAACACAGACGTTGTCCTACGTCAAAAAAAAAAAAAAAACACACACACACACACACACACACACACACACACACACAAACGCGCGCGCAACCCTTTTTATGAATGTCGATTCACAGCTTTGCTAATATTGTGCAAAAATGCATTAGCCTGCTATATTAGCGTCACATTTGCAACAGTTATTAGCAGATAATCCAAATCAATTATCTTCTAATGACTAGTACCATTCATGCTAATGCTGAAAGTTCCTGTGCGAAGGTGTACCCCTTTTATATCAATGACGTCTATATAAGGTCTGGGGCAACGCAATGCTTGCTTGTATTGGAAGCAAAAATAAGGTTAACATTGCTGAGCCGACGAGTGATGCCGTAACACTATTCAACTTTCTATGGGCGTGCATAGGTTCAGATAGAAAAAAATAGTGGTGGGTTATATCAGGAATATAACCGCAAGGTTCACGTAGGACCGCGTTGGTTTATAGTAATAATGGTATTATCTAATTTTTACGTATATGGTTGGTTAAAATGTTAATAAAATAGTTCTATATTTTTGCTATTTGCTATTCAACGCTAGTATATAGCACGCGAGACGAACCGAAATGGACGAATGGCCAGTTTTTAGCGGCCCGAAATTTTATCATTGTATTGGGTAGACATGAAAACTGTCCGTTTAGCAGGTCTTGCATGATTCTGTCTCCCATACCATAACCGGGCGGACTAAGGCGGGTGAACAAAGTTCTGTCCGAACCACACGCTGAGAGCTCGTGTCGAAAACTGAGATCAATTCGGATCATCTCGCGTGCTATACACTAGCGTTGATAGCATAGCCCTGAATGAAGAGAGGCACGAAAATACAGTACGAATCAAAATTCTAAAGAGGGGACAGGCCTCAGTTATAAAATCAGACACCGGCAACAAAGCAAAATGACTTTTCAGCTGAGGGGTGTGGCTAAATAAAAAGAAAACAATTTGAACCATTTGTTACCCGTTTTTGAGGACCCGGATAGGGAAAAACATATTTTCAACCTGTTCGTACGGAGATTTTTATGGGAGCAAAAGTAGGACATTTTTAAGAAACACATTGAACTACTTACAGTAATAACACTTAATTGTAATTTCAACGCAAAGCTTTTTATAAGATTTTCTGATCAAATGGTGTATGAATGAAGTCATTATCTTCAGTTGGACGAGAGTTATTAGCGTTCAAAAACCTTTCACTTTAGCGTAACGCTCTCATTTTTCAAAACTTTGAAATTACACCCGATATAGAAAAGAGAAACGTAGTCCTAGGGGTCGTGCACAAATGATGTCACGCTTTCTGTGGGGAGGTGGGGTTTTGGAAAACGTGATAATCCATACACAAATGTTTCCAAGTTCATACAAAATCTGTGACAAGGGGGGGTTGAAAATCGTCCTTTGTTTTGTGACATAATTATTGAACGATCCCCTACGTTAAAAATCGGTTCAAACGTTTATTATATATGCTGAATTGTGGAAACAATCATGAACCAAATGCCATTTATTGAGCAGAAGCATTTCCTCCCGATAAAATGGGTCATATATAGTGAATTTAACTGAGTTAATTGAAATTTTGCCACACTAACTTTCAAACGCTGGGACTTGACAATCGAGTTGCGATAAAGAGCCAATTTTCCATCATCGAAAGACTGGAATCGGTTGAAAAATTAAGTTTTATAGGGCACACAATAAACAATCACGGAGCGAACACAGTATGACGTAGCACTTTCATTATCAGCAAAGCAAACAAAGCCATACGGCTTAAGTTTGCTCAGGAGCATGCTGATAAGCCCCTAGAGTTCTGGAAAACGGTTCTCTAGACGGAGGAATCAAAACTCAAGCTGTTTAGCCCAAAGCGGTGGGATCGTATGGAGTGCGGATTGGGTGAGGAGCCTGGGGGCGCTTTTCATGAAGTGGAGTGGAAAGTCTCGTGGAAATCGGGACGGGATAATGCCGGCAGATTCCTACATCAACATCCTGCTGGAAAATCTAGAAGTTTCGTTTATCCAGTCGGGCCTTGAAAAGAAGTTCGTGTTTCGGAAAGACAACGACTCTAAGTATACTGTTAAGAAGACCAAGTCATTCTTCCGGTCTTGTCGTATCAAACCACTGAAATGGGCTCCATAAAGCCCTGATCATCAATTATCAAAATGCTTTTCTTTTTCTCATATTTATATTTTCTTGAGCAAAAATGAAGTGGGCACTTTTAATGTCACTTTTTTTCAATACGAATTGCATTTTTTTGTAAAACTCTTTTTCTTAGTATTCCATAAGCAAGACTTTTAAAGAAATTAAAATGTAAGGTATAAAAAATGACTACAGTGTGTTTACTTTATTTTCAACCTGACTAATGAGAGAATTTCAAAATAGCCTGGGAAGAGGTGGGCAAAATACCTGTGTATCAGTTAACGGTTTTATAATAAATCTACAGTGTTTCAACAATTGTCGACTCGCCCTTAAGGATTGGCACTTTTAACCATTATCTTTCCAATCAGACTAAGACCGGTGTAGCTTCTGCTGTACTCATAAGTTGTCTCCATCGTATTCTGTCCTTGTCTGCACCTCGCCAGCTTCGCTGTCTGCGAAGGGTCCACAGGTCCCCTTCTACTTGATCGATCCATCTCTTCCATCTGCATTCCACCGTTGATCGCACGCAACACCTTCCGTTCAAAATCACCAATTGGTCATCCACTAGCAATGTCCATGTTTCGTGGCCGTAAAGGACTACCGGTCTTATCAATGTCTTGTAGATGGTTAACTTTGTAGTTCGGCGAACTTTGTTCGATCTTAGCGTCCTTTGGAGTCCAACGTAGGCACGATTGCTAGCCATAATGAGCCTTTATATTTCTCTGCTGGTATCGTTATCGGCGGTCACCAATGAGCCCAGATTTCGAATTAGTCTACTATTTCGATTTCATCACCGTCGATCTGAACTCGTGGTGGGAGGCTAACATTGTCTTCTCGTGAGCCTCTTCCCTTCATGTATTTGGTTTTCAACGCATTAAACACAAGCTCAACACAAGCAATCAGTCGCGTTGCTTTGGCAGAACACTCACACCATAACTCCAGCCTATAGCACTCCACTATCACTGAATCACCCACGCTAACTATAGAAATGGATCTTGTAACAATTAGACATGCATTGATCTTAATACACCAACATTATTAAAGCGCAAAGATCTCCTTACTGGTTTGTTTATTTCCATGCCTTAAATGTACATATATGAGACGGAATCGTGTTGCAAGAAGATCAGAAGAACCTTATTCAACTCCCATTCAAGTTATATTCTCACTTGCTGACACTCAAGCGCGATAGACCGTAAAAACATCGCTAATGAAAACGGTAGCTAACGTGGTGGAAACGTGACATCGCTGTAACCGGTTCGAACACTAGATAATACCTGTAACTAGTCGCGTTGGTGAAAGGATGCAAATAGTTTACGTTCTGGTGCCTGTGAGTCAGAAATACTGGCAAGTAGTAATTGCTCGGTCAAGTCGAAAAATGAAATCAGTAACGATTTGCTTTACATCCATAGAAAGTGCATGTGCTTCAGTTGCACGAGTGGAATGTTATTCAATTGGTTGAAGTATTTGCATTGCCTGTGCTTATAAATCCAGATTTTTTTTAACTCCCTACGATACAAGATTGCCTCTCGAGCATTTTTTCTCGCCCTTCATTTCCCGCGGTGTTGGGTTAATCGCATTCTAATATATTCGGCCAATTTGAAATTCATAACTTTCTACCAAAGAGAAGTTCCAGTGAAATTCTGCTGCTGCACGTTGGCTGATGATGATGATGATGCTGTAGATGTCAACCGCGCTCGTGCAGGCTATAGAGTATTCTGATGCACAGCTGCCGTGGTGGCACGATGAAGGGCGCGTCTATTCGGCTGCTTCCTACTTTAGCCAACTGCGGTGTCGCACTAGAATAACTGGTGTACTTCCACCACCACTAGTCATCCGTTGGAAATGTTTCCGCTAGGGGAAATTCAATTATAAAGTCATTAAAAATTTTGCTCGTTTAAATTCCGCGTCGGCGAGTTGATTGTTTATATTAACAAGCGTTGGCAGGATGCGATTTCTAGCTGATGGTTTTCCTCAAGGGTCCACCAAAGTCAACTGAAGCAATTAGTTGTAGGGATAGTTGCGACAATTTACAATTTATGAAGCGGTGATGAAATGAAGGATTGCAATGTTATTTAAGAATACACCATCATGGTTGTATTTGATTTTGTTGTATTAGCTTGAGCCTGATTACACAATCGAGCGCTTTTCTGTGCTAAGAATCTTTTTGGAGAGGAAAGTTTTGTTTCCAACAGGATTCAGCTGCAGCACACAAGACAGTAGTTGTGCAGTGGTGTAAGCAGTTGAGCAGTTTCTCTGAATGGCCTGCATAGTCTCTTGATTTGAGCCCACTGGACTTCAGTATCTTGGGATACATGCTAGGAAAACTGAGCAACTTGAAGAACATGTGTTTGGACTTATTTAAAAACCGTTTGGTTGAGGTTTGGGATCAAATGTCGAAAGAGGTGGTGCGTGCGGCTTGCAACAGTTTTGAAAAGCGTCTTCGAACCTTGATTAAATATAAAGGAGAAAGATTTTAACTTCCCTAAACATAATGTAAGTTTATTATTTTGCCTTGTTATTTAAAGTGCAATGAATGATAGGGAAGATGTACCTATATTAATCTCATCACTTTGCAATTCATCCTACACACTAAAAAATTTTGAATTTTGCAAGAGACGTCATTCATGTTTGTAAAAAGTCGGGGAACGAAAAGAAAGATTTCGTGTAAAATTATGTCTCCTGGAACTGACACATACACGATTCGACAAAAGATGTGTTTGATTGAATTTATTTTCTCATCTCTTTCAACGCAATCTTATGTGTTAAAGGACGCTTGCAAGTGTCGGTCTCAGGGGACAGAAATTTACATGACATTTTGTTAGAGTGTACTTGAAATAAAATGATATACACGTGACAGGATTAGTTAGTAATGTTTGTTGTAGTTATTTAACGTAAGCAAACATTATTAGAAAACGAAACCAATCCTTCAACTGCCCAATTGTTTGATTCATCGTAGGATGAATAAAGGAACAATGAGATTAATATGGGGACAGTTACCCTAAATACAATCCTGTTTAAGTTTCATAACATTTTCAAGTGTTTTATTTCTACGTTGCCACCATGGATATTCCTAAAATAAAACTGATTGATTTATCAAAATGTCACCAAAAATATTGTTTAATTGTAATTGTAATTGTAATTGTTCAGTGTATAGTCCGTGCTTTCCTGCGAAGATTGCGTATCCGGGGACTCACCCCAAGGTCTATACACCTATAGTCCTTCCCGTTGCACTCGTCAGCTCGTGCGATACTCAAGACTCACATGATGGGTCGTATCCGGGTCCTCCACTGGGTAGGCACAAGTGTCCGTCCAGTTTCTGGTACATTAATTATCTATTTATTATGCCAGAATGAAGTACTAATGCTTAAAAAGTTATAAGAAAACCCGTGTGAAAACAACTAACTAGTAGTAATTGGTATTGCGCTCAATTGGCCATTATAATGAAGATTTTATTCCGACCTCTTGAAAATATTTCAAACTTTTGAGAGTAGACTAATGTCCATATTTGTACCTTTTAGATTTTGGATTATTAGTAACATTACATGAACTTTTCTCATTAAATGTCTCTCTCAACAACCAGATGGCGTGGAAGGTGCCCTGTATTGGCCAACAAATTCTCTGTACAACCCTTCCCTTATACATCCAAACCCAACAATTCATCACATCCAAATGCTTTCCTGGAAAGAAATAAGAATAATATTAAAAATAAAATATGTAGACACAAATTGACGAAACAACTACAAAAGGTCGGAATCGGATGCTTTCATGTTTCGTTGGCTGGCGATTCCCTTCCTGGTTCCCTCGGCTGCACAGGTGATATTTTTTCCAGTGAATATTTTCCTGAGCGACGGCATGCTCCTTTACAAGTGGTGATCCTGCAAATAGAGACTCACAAACCGGACTACTCCTCGGATTGGTGGCCCATCATATCATTAATAGCTGATATAACTAAATATTATTAAATAGACCCTTTATGATAAAAAGGCATTTCATGCTTATATTAATGAGTTGAAATGTGTGATTATTATCGACCCCTGGGATCCTATTAAATGGTATTCCAAATACTCTGATTTAGCTTTCTCAGCTTTCTTTGTTCTCAGAGTGAAAAATATTAACGTTATGAGTTTTATTGACCTATTGTCCTACAAGTTAAGTCTGTATTGCTCTGTGATAGTAATCTTTATGCCTAACTGAATTATTCTTACTTAAAAGTATTGAGAAAACCCGTGTGTAAAACGGTAACATTTAGTAACATTCCCATATTATTAAATATTTATTCCAACAACCAAAGGAAAACGTAGAAGGTGCCTTGCATTGGCCAACAATAAATTCTCCTTCAAGCATTCCCCTTAACCATCCAAACCCAACACTTCATCATACCCAAACCTTTTTAATGAAAAGCTATATCTGATGACCTCAGTCGGCTGTTCTACTTAATAGCCCCTTAATCCTGTAATGTTACTAGTCTATACTGTTACTGTCACCCTCTATTGTTAGTGAGTACATAGGGAAGATGGACTTATAATAATCTCATCATTTTGCAATTAATCCTACTTGAAATAAAACGATATTCACGTGACAGGATCAGTTAGTAATGTTACTAGATGTATGAAACATACTCTATAGCCTATTTAGGATTATATCTGAAAAATCCAAATTCGGCCAACACCCACCAATGTCCCCAAAAATATTGTTTAACAAAAAAAAAGTGTTTTTGGAGTAACCTGTGGGTAAAACAAAGTTTCAATTTTTCACCTTGCCGATGGTGGGAGGGCTTATCTCGTAAAATAAACTTGCATTTGAGACCAAGAATTTGACCAGTAGTGAAAGTATCATATATTCTGCTCATTTATCTCACTCCCACGTCGTAGGACGTTTATATCAAGGCACTAACATCAGGTATGATACTGGCGGGATATGCTGCAATTCAATGTTAGACATCATACTTACCATCTGAGAGATGCATTTGTTGTGGCTACTTATGTTGTTATTTATACATTTAGTTCAATGAAATGAAGCACAGTCACCGAAAATTGTTACATGAGACTGACGTTGACATGCATGCATAGTATTAGGAAATAGGACGCAAAATGCTCCCTTAGATAACACCATCTGTAGCAGTAGAGTTTCCATGAAGTTTGTATTAATTACAGTGTTCACGTTAGTCATATCCCTTATCATAGGGTCATTATTTTCATACAGATCGCTTGTTCCGTTGGCAAATGTAATTGAAATATTTTTAAATTGGCGATGCAAATTGTTATAAGGTCCAAACTGGATAGTAGGCTAGAATTTAAAATGTTGATGACAATTCAATACAACTTATTTTTTTACTCCTATTTGATGGAAAAAACATTATCCCTGAATGGTGCTGATTTAGTTTAGTCAGGTCAGAGTGATTTATTGTGAGTCGTGGAATATCACCAATAATCTCACGCATGCGTCCTGCATGTCATCAAATACTCAAACCTTCTTGTTTTCATCCCTTGTATATTATCAACCTTCATGGCCGAGAGCGGTTGTGGAATTCAATGACCTGCTCAGCCCTGCCCTGCATGTGGTTTTGATAGTAAGTCTTTGGATAATTACAACGGTAATTATTAATCACTACAATTAGTATTGCATTGAATCCTTATTAAATCAGTCTTACTAATATCTTACTAAACCTATTTGAACGAACACTGGTGTGTGTTGTTGGACTCGGTACGCAACCATAACTTAAAAATTTTATTATTAAAAAACACGCTTTATTTCTTGAAGAATCTGGAGAAGAAATTAAAATGCATAAAATTTCCTACATAGACATGGAATTTGTGTTGATGGCACTCTCTAGGCAGTGGCAGAAATTGGTGTTGTGTTAGAGCGGCGGTCGGAGCTCACGACTTAGTATTCAACGTGGTTAATATAATTTAATTCAAATAGGCTTTTTGCTTCCCTCGGAATATTTTGGATATGTTTCATTTTCAATCATTATAAAATGTTTAAAAATAGGTTCTTAAACAAATTCTTTTCCGCATAATTGAAACTCACTGGCATAATATTTTCTAACGAATCCATACATCAAAACAAATTAGCTACAGATCTATAGTTTACATAGATAAAGTCTTTATTTATTCATTTAAAAAGTGTACGGAATCAAATTGCAACATTTTCAAAAGACTGTAACTTTTTACCCATTGGATATTTCCTATTGAATGTGTTTACAATTGTTTACATTGTGTTAGTAACATTAGTAGCTGCGCAAATTTTGCGCGCGCACCTCGAAAATCCGGATCTCTTTCATCGTGCCATCAGCAGAAAGCTAAGAATGGTACAATCTACGGTAACTCGGTACAACGAACGTTTGACAAAAAAGCAAAACTCAAAAAAGGATATGAAAAGAGCAAAACTTTCGTGCAAGATGCGAAACAACACACACGTATAAAGTACACAAGGGCCTATTCATAAACCACGTAGACTCATTTTTGAAAATCTCAGTCCCCCCTTCCCCCTCGTAGGCTTTTCTCCCTACATTTTTTTTTAAATTTTGTATGGAGCGTAGACTTTGGTCAGACAACCCCCCTTCCCCCCAGAAAAGTCTACGTGGTTTATGAATAGCCCCCAAGCTCTACAGCCATCTGTTCACCAAACCGCATTGTCTCGTTATGCATGACTAGACTTATGTGAAAGCAGACTTCCGGCTTCTGTTTTTTTCTGCTCATCATAAGTTCGATGCCTCTGAGGACGTTAGGAAGCAGAAGATGACAAAGTTTTCCAAAAAAAAACATGATTTGGCAAGTAATTTGCTCTTGTGGTAAGCAGAGAAGCCCATTCGTGATATCTAAAGGACTGTCCCCAGAAGCATCTACTTCTACTTCTGAGTTCACACGATGGTCCTTCACTTTTCTGGTCAGAGTTAGCCTCATGTCATTACTCGAAAGATGTTCTTTATGATACAAGGCTAAGGAGGTCGATTTCGTATAGAAGCATCCCAATCCCCCCCAACGCACCTGAACTGCGGCCAATTGAGAAGAATCAGGCAATCATGAATCCGGCACTTCGGAAACATCCTAAAGAAGTGAAATCGGAGGAAGATATGAAGGAAAAATGGATTTGGACCCACAAAAAAATTGACCATAACGTTGTACAAGATCTTATGAGTAGTGTGAAAAAGAGGGTTTGTGCATTAGGGTACGGAAATGAATTGGAATAAAGCGAACATGGGGAAAGTTAAATAATATGTGTTATTTTATTCTCTGAAAGTTTAAATACGATTCGTTGTATCGGTGAGGTTTGCCGAATCTTTTCTTGTGGTACAAGTTGATTCCGTACACCCTTTATTGTTTATTTGGCGTACAATTCTCTCTTAATTCTCTCGACCGCACTTAATAGAAAGATAAATAACATGCTATGAAAATGGGGACATTATGGTTACGAGGCCGACCGGATCTCGCATGGTCATCGGTCGAGGTCGTCTCTGGGTATATCTCTTGATGACCGTGTAGGCAAAGTTCCGCTTAACCCCATGCGATTTTAGCAGCCGGAATAATTCACCGGGTCGCTCACCTTTCAAAAAACGCTAACTTAAAATGTCTCGATACTTTTTAATCGCGCGTAACAAACGAACAACAACTGACAGAATATCAACACCACGCACATCCACACGCGTACTCTCAGCGAAATAAACTATCGATATTAATAAGATTGCATTATGATTATTTGCCACAAGAAATCAGAATGAATTTCATAAATTTGATGTTGAAGATACAAAAATATCCATACAACACAGTGACGATGCACCAAATCTGAACCTTCGAAACTTACACTATCTTCGGTTGCATCAGAAGACAGTTGACCACTAAATATATTGATTTTCAGAACTTGATTTAAAATCGGCCATAAAACTTTACCATCTCCGTAATTCACTTGTTGGTCCGGTGGCGGGAATCATAGACCAGGGAATTGTAAACAATAATAATTACGCTGCCTGGTGATTCCTCACGGAGAGTTTTGAAGATAAAGGGTGTATTCGATAAAAATGGCACACAGAAAATCTTCTGTAACTTTTGAATCGTATGAGTAAAAAACCTAGAAATTTGAGTAGATCTTATCCATAGTGTATTATTTACATCTGCCAAGTTTCATAGTTATACATTCAGTAGTTCCAGTCATGTCGTCGAAACAAGAAATTGTCCGTGAGAAAATTTTGTGCACTCACAATCAAAATCCAGGGGCGTCCCACCGGTGGATTGCTAAAAGGCTTGGAATTGCAAATACAACTGTGTCTTGTGTAATAAGAACCTTCAAGGAGCGTCTGAGTGTCCAAAGGAAGGAAGGGAGTGGTCGTAAAAGTGGTCCAATGGACAGTAAAATGGCCAGGAAAGTCGTACAACAATTCAAGAACCGTCCAAACATGTCAATTCGAGATGTCGCTAAAAAGTCTAAGGTGTCAGTCGGTTTTGTGCAGAAAACCATGAAGCGTGCTGGGTTACATGTTTACAAAGTGCAAAAAGCCCCAAACCGGAATGAAAAACAAAACATCACTGCGAAAATCCGCGCCCGGAAACTTTACACGAAGCTGCTCAAAAATCCGGTTGCATCGTGATGGATGACGAAACATACGTCAAGGCCGACTTCCGTCAACTTCCTGGGCAAGAATATTTCGTTGCCAAGTCGAAGTTCGATGATCCGGAGGATGTTCGAAAGAAGAAACTATCGAAATTTGCAAAGAAGTTTCTAATCTGGCAGGCGATTTGCGGATGTGGTGAAATAATTGCTCCCTCCATCACTCTCGGAACAATACACGGTGCGATTTAGACGGAAGAGTGCCTTAAGAAGCGTCTCTAGCCATTCATTAAGAAGCACAAAGGATCAACTCTGTTTTGGCCTGATCTAGCATCCTGCCACTACGCTCGAAACGTATTGGAGTGGTACCGAGCCAACGGAGTCAATTTTGTGCCAAAGGATATGAACCCACCAAATTCACCGGAACTTCGTCCAATTGAAAAATTCTGGGCAATTATGAAAACGGAACTTCGCAAACATCCCAAAACTATAAAAAAAGAGCTAGAATTGAAGAAAATTTGGGTAAAAACAACAAAACACTTGGAAAATCGGTTGTACAAAATTTGATGGGTGGAGTGAAAAGGAAGGTGCGGGCATTCGGGATGGGAGACGAAATTGAATAAAATAAATGTAAATCAAAACTTATTAGTAGTTCTTCATTTCCTGAAAATTTCAAGAAAATCCGATAATCAGTTTAATTTTGATGAGTATATATGTGTGTGCCATTTTTATGGAATACACCCTTTAAGAGACTTTTCATAGACAAGCACATCGAGTGTTTGTTCAATTTGCCGAAGATCACTAAGGAAAACTCGGAAAATCTCCGAATCTTACTGGATGTGTGTAAAAAGATCAGAAGCATTGAGGAACTTGAACCTTCAGCTGGAAGGACTCGGACAAAGTAACAACAAAGTAAGTGAGAAGTGCGAAACCGAGAGCGGTGGTGAAGGCCCACACCCTAATAAACACAAGTGAACAAAAAAACGATACGAAAAGTGCTCTAAAGTGTGCTGTATGCAAAGCCAACCCCGAACTATGGAATATGAGAACTTTAAGAAGAAGACCGTGAATGATAAAAACGATACGCTGAAGAAGTCAAGATGCTGATTTAACTGCTTGCAGAAAGGTCACCGGACGAACGGATGTTCTTCGACGCATAATTGTCGTGAGTGCTGTTAACACCACTATACGTCACAGCATGTAAGCGAACGTTCCAGCTCCAAGTCAACAGATTCGATCGCTGCGGAACAGAGCACTGCCAGTGAGAATACACATCAATCTCGCAAGGAATCCGATTCAAATAATCTTGCTGAGCTGGCTCGATCCAGCCCCGCCTCAACACTGTGTACTAGTGTAGGTAGCCAAGCGAAACCAACGTTGCTGTCTACCGCAGTGGTGCAAATTCTTTGTTCAAATTCGACCGTGTATCCCTGCAGAGTTCTGCTAGACTCCGCTTCTCAATTACATTTCGTTACGGAGCGTTTTGCCAACTTGATTGTCCAGCAGAAGGAACATGCCAACTACCCCGTCAGCGGTCTCAACGGGACAAACACCAGACTTCGTCATAGAGTGCATTTGACTATCAAATAAGTGGCAGTATTTTCGTGACGAATTGGTTTGCTTGAAAAAACTGCGTGTACCAAGGTGGATTTCAACAGCTGATGCGATATCCGTTCAACTGCACGGGTTCTCAGACGCCTCAGACGTGGCTTATTGAGAGTGCCTCTACTCTCGGGTTGTCCAAAGAAATGGTTCGGTGACAATACATCTAATCTGCAGCAAATCACGGATTTTCCCAATTAGGACCGGCAAGTGTAAGCCGATTACTACTCCTCGAGCTGAGCTGCTTGGTACAGTGTTGCTGTCAAAACTAGTTGAAAAAGCAGTTGCTGCGATTGATGTTGAGTTCGAGTTGATAAATCTGTGGACCTATTCATAGATTGTGTATTTTTACTGCAGCTGTATGTTTCGAACAGAGTGACAGAACTTCAACGATTTACAAGTGCGTATAAATGGCGATGCGTTCCGAGCCAAGAAAATCCAGCGGATATTATTTCGCGTGGTGAGTTTTCCCATAAGCTGATGGCTAATTCGATGTGGCGGGGTCAACCCATGTTGAAAGTGACAACGGTTGAAGATGTGCAACTAATGCCGTTAGCGGATTAAAATTTACCTGAAATGAAAGCGGGTGTCTCGTTAACAGTTACTTCTCCAGTAAAACGATTGCTGATATTCGTCAGGGTGAATGATTAGGACAAGATTCTACGAGCAATGGCCTACCTGGTTCGATTCACGAAATACGTTGCTAGCAAAGCAGAGAAGATCACCAAAGGACCATTATCAGTTCCAGAGCTGTGTACTTCATTGACAGTTACTGTGAGGTGTTCCGAAGGCAATGTTCCATCATGAGTCTTTAATGAAGGAGGAAATACTAAACATCGTTTGAGTGGCTTGAAACCGTTCATCGATCCGCAAGATGGAATTCTGCATGTGAGAAGCACAAAAAAATGCTCTCATACCATATGACAGTCGGCACCAAATAACCAAGGCCGATGTCAGCTTGTTCGTTTGCATGGCGATGCGAGCAATACATCTGGAGCTCATGTCTAACTTGACCATTGATGCATTTTTAGCTGCCTTACGGCGGTTCAAGAGCCTTTGATGGTTGCCGTGTAAGATGTATTCTGATAATGCAACGAATGTTGTTTCAGCTATCAACAGCAATCGAAGCAGATTACTGATTATTGCACCAGTCAAGGAATCGAATGGCCTTTCATACCCCCACGAAGCCTTCACTTCGGTGGTACTGGGGGACCGGAGTAAAGCAGACGAAGCACAATCTGACGCGGATTGTTGGCGGTTGTAAGCTGTCGTACGAGGTACGTACACCACATTAACTCAGATCGAAGCTGTGCTGAATTCGAGGACATTAGCGCCATGTTCCGACGGTCCATGTCATCTAACTGCGATAACCTCTGCACATTTTCTAATTGGTAAAGAGATGCAGGTTGTTCCTGAACCGTCTAATCTGGATCTAAAGCAATCGATGCTACCACGGGGTCGGCTTGTCCAGACAATATTTGAACATTTTTGGAGAAGATAGAAGACTGAATATTTACCGGAGCTACAAAACCGATCGAGGTGGACAAAGGCGGTAGACATCTACATGGGAACCTTGGTGTTGTAGGATGGCGTTTACCGGGTTGTAACTGTAAAGACTGCAAAAGGAGAATATAAGCGTGCAATAACGGAGGTGTGCTTACTACCTCTGGCTGGCCAAATAGGTTGAAATTAACTATTTCAATGCCGGGAAGATGTTATGAGAGAAAACAATGTTGCAGAATCCTACTATTGCTGCCAACACTGTATTAGAAAGTTATCATACATGCCCTCATACATGCCAATGTATCTTTTGAAGAATAAACTTCATATCCATTTTTGAACTCGCAAGTATCGGACGCGTTTTATTTCGATCTCGAGTTTCCGAAAATCTATAGTCCGCTCGGTTTATTGAAGGAACAATGTATATGACGTTTACCTACACAATGATGGAATTTTGTATTCGAACATATTTAACACCGTGTAAGGCCTGTACAAAAGTGTTCGCCAAAAATTTATTTCAAGTCGGATTTTTTTGAAACTTTCAGGGAATGAACTGATACATATTGATTATGTTTCGGCATAATTACTTTATTCAATTTCTTTTGCATCGCTGAAAGCCCACACCTTTCCCTTGGGACCCCTTATTACATTTTGTGCAATGGTGAAGCCGTTCTTTTTGGTCACTTTCTTCAACTCCAGCTCGTTCTTAAACACCTTGGACGATTTCCGAACTTTGGCCTACATTATGGCCCAAAATCTTTCCACCGGACGAAACTCTGGTGAATTTGGGGGGGTTGGCGGTTTTGGTACAAAAACAACGTTATTGTCTCTGTACCAATCCAACGTCAATCGCGCGTAATGGCATGATGCCAGATCCGGCCAAAATAATGTCTTGCCTCCGTGTGACCGTAGGAAGGGCAACAGACGCTTCTGGAGGCACTCGGTGCGGTAAATTTCGCTGTTGATGGTAACCGTTGTGATGTACGGTTTACTCAGTTTACCGCATTGGCATATGGCCTGCCAGAGTAAGTATTTTTTTGGCGAATTTGTCCACTTTCTTCTTCCTTATGTCTTCTGGAACATCAAACCGTGATTTGGCAACGTAGAACTCCAGCCCCGGTATCTGCTTTGCGTCTGCCTTGATGTAGGTTTCGTTATCCATAGCCACACACATCGGTTTCGTTAACCACTCTCGATACAGCTTCCGCGGGATTTGGCCGCCGTGTTTTGTTGATCACGCCAGTTCGGTGCCTTGCGGACCATGAATTCACAAAGCCCAGCTCGTTTCGTGGTTTGCTGAACGAACCAGGCGGAACACTTTGCCTTCAGAGCCGCGTCGCGAATCGAAAAGTTCGGATTACACTTGAAATAATCCAACACCTTCCGGGCCTTCACAGGGTGAGCTATCTTCAATTTTCTTCCACTTCCAGCCCGCCGCTCGGTCCTCTGGGACTCCTTAAACGATTTTACCACCCGAGACACAGTTGTATGGGTGATTCCCAGTTGTCTTCCGATCCATCTCATGGTCGCAGTCGGATTTTCCATGACGGCGTGCAAAATTCTCCGGCGATTTTCTTCTTGTTTCGATGACATCTCAATAATCACTTAACCGATTGTTATGAAATTTTGCACATGTAAACAATTCACTTCAAACACACTTCACTAATAAACTTCTTATACTCAGATTTTCATCAATTTTTACCCACGGACAAAAAAGTTACGCTCGTATAAAAATGGTGCATTTTTTTTCGAGTACAGGCCGTATGATATGTTCAAGGTATCACACACGGTATTTAAGTAAAATTGTTCATTTCATTTGGAAAATACAACTCCGTACAATTCAAGCTTTTATAAGAATATAGAAAACTCTTTCTTGATTTTTCAGGCTATACAAGGGCTTGAAAGAAAGCAGTATACAATATATTTTTTTCAGGATCAACCAAATAAAGTTCATATATAATAGGTACGTATGCTTGTAGTAGTTTTCTCTTATATGAATGTATGTATAATTGTATGAATATGTCATGCTAATACTGGAGAATGGGAGGAACCCCTTGCGCTGAACTGGCTGGCTTGACTTGCCGCAAGGGCTCAGTAGGGATCAAGACCTGAAGCTAAGAGTCAGTTCCATTGTGGAATTGAAAGTCGATAATTAATTATATTTTTGATAGTTGACAGTCACGACAATCTCCAACTGATTGAAGCAAAAATCACGAACCTCTATTGAGAAATGAAAAAGCTATTAGTGTTGAACTGTTTCAGTTATTTTCAAATTTTCATTCGACCTCTACCCTTGCCGTAAGGCGTAGTCTGATAAAAAAGCGTGGATGTGGTCCAAATAGGTCGTTAGATCAGCATTAGATAGTAATTATGTTAGAAAATTCTTTTGTACACTCCTTAGAAAGCATTTGGTGAAAAATCAAATCGTTGATTCTTGATATATACCGGATCGCAACAAATATATTCATCTTTTTTGTTTGTAAAATTTTGTATATTTGAGTAAATAAAAGGGAAATCATTAAACCTTTAGGTTGGTGCAAAAATCTCAAAAATAAATTAATCATGAAACGATCGAATTATAAGCGTCCGGTGTTTCAATTTGTTGTGACGGCAGCCATTTGTAAATTGCACACAATGGTTGGTCGCCAGTGCACCTTCTATGGTACTTGCCACCGTCAGCTGCCAAATCCATATTGGTGCCTTGCCGCTCAGTACTGTCGAATGCACCCTCTAGGGTACATGCCATCACCAGCTGCCAATCCATAATGGCTCGTCGCTCCGCACAGCTCCAGTACTGGAACCACGAATGAGAAAATTTGCGAAGGTGTACCCCTTTAGTATCTACTACTAAAATTGTTTTTATTTATCATTCTTTATCTTATATACTAACTTAAAATTTCAAGTGTTTTAGCCCAATGGGCTCTTCAGCTTTGTTTGTGTGTTTTATATGTTTTATGTGTTTAGTGTGTTTTATGTTACAAATTAATTTTTAGCCCTTGGGGCATTGTTTGTTAAAATTTGATAACCTACTTAGTCTACAACTACAACTACAATTTGAAAATCATAGGGGTGGGGAACCAGATTCCGGATGATCTGGTGATCCGATGTCAGGCAGCGTGCCCTGTACCGATTGATAGACTCACTAAAGCGATCATCGAGCATTTTTATCTCGGCCAGACGGTGGACCTCAGATGTTCTTGTCCTCGGAGGGGTGTTCAGGATCATCCTGAGGAACTTATTTTGCACACGCTGAGGCTTCAGGTGATGTGTTTTTGCGCAACTCTCCCAGATTGGCATGCCGTACTCGATGACTGGAAGTATGATTTGCTTGTAGACAGCAAGCTTGTTTTTCAGGGATAATGTAGACCTTCTGTTGATCAATGGGTACAGTAGCTTCAACAGAACGTTACACTTTGTGACGCCCCCTTTAGTATCTTTCACTGCTGCATATAAGACCTCCCTTCTGTGTTGCCACATTTGTTTCATGGTCAATCTGTATTTTCACATCCAAAAATCTTTTTTATCTGTATTCGGCTGTTGAAAATCTGTAAAAACATCTGTATTGTTCATTCAATCACTGTTTGGTGCCCGTTCACTAGTTAAAAAACTTAACTTTGCGTGCATCGTTATAGAACCAAGTATTGTCGTCGCGCTTGAAACCCGGAATATATCACACCCGACAATGGATTTTTCTCTCATTCGCTAATTCAAACTTAAAGTCGGACATAGTGCGCTGTATAGGCATACAGCGCTTTATGCCCGACGTTTGGTGGAACGTATAGAACAGGAGTAAAATCCATTGTCGGGTGTGACTTATTCCGATTTTCAACTGGAATGAGAATGGACTGCAATTTCTGCTAGAACCAAAGATATAAAGATAAAGTATTGATAGGTCCGATAGCGTAAGGCAGGCTGTGAAATTGAATAGCCCATCCTCGATCGAAGGTTTAATGTACCACAGAGAATAAACCTGAATTATATGCTCCAATAAATAGGTACTTCACGAACAAATTTAATGCCAATAACTTACATATTTTATCATATTATAATTGTTTTGATATTAAAAAATGTCCAGCCTGACCACCTAGCACGACAACAAAATTTTAAATTAGTTTTGACAGCTAAAAAACATGCTTTTCCAACATTTTCAAGATATCACACTTACGGTGGTGAGCACCAAAAAGTATCATCCTCGGATAAAATCCCGAACCGGTATGACTTGCTGCTTTTATGTCGACCTTGATCCTGATCAACTTGACTCCAAGCAAACATTTTGCAGATCATCCGAATAGGGACGGTAATATAAGTTGATCAGAGTTGGTGCTTACCATCATTGAAATAGATTACAAAATTAGCATAGCATTTTCCGACCATACACAATCCTGGGTTGGCTGTTGTAGAGACGATGGAAGCGCCAGAAGAGCTGCCTTGGGTGTGACAGGCTCTTCATCCATCAATCTCTTTGCACAACACCTGGACAGGTCCTTATGATCAGCAAGGGATGGGAGGGAAGTGTTGATTAGATGTCTACTTAAGAAGATGCTGAGAACTCATGCAACCTTCATAGACATCTGGAGTTGGAAGTTGGATGGGATTGTGCGGGAGGCTTTCCTTGGCGAGAAAGCATATATATATTTATATGTATATTGGTCGTTGGGAGTGACGAAGCTAAGAAAGTTAATGCACTCATTTGTTGTCCTTACAGGCGTTTCTCACTTGTATCCAAGCTCCAAATCTAAGAGTGTAGCGCCTTTTCTTGCGTGAGAGTTGGTTGGTTGGGACATGAGCACTAACTCTTGCCCTAGCCTTTTATGGCTTATGGTGATAGCGCCATTACTCGCTTTCTGAAAAGAGAAGAAGGACGCGCCGACACAGAGTCATATGCTCATACACATACACACATATAGGCACACACTCTATCACACGCACATGCACACTCACGCACACACACACATATTAACATATTCATGGTTTGTAAATAGCTTTAGGTCGAACCAAACGGTCAAAAAATGTATGTACGATTAAAGGAATTTCCCCCGCTGAACAACAAACGTTACGGGAGCTTAAACTCTACTGATACCACAAATATAGGTAAAAAGTAAAAAGTACATAGCTGAATTCCATTTAATTACGTTATGTTCGATGGTCCAAGAGGTGCACACAAACTAGTTCGGCCAGCGCAAGAATCACAAGTTTTCAACCTTCTACCAAAGCTTCCGCAAACAACACAGTGAACTATTCTTGCGTAATAGACCGTTTGTACGATTCAGATAAGAACACAATATCTATGAACGCGGGAGTCGGATTTTACAGGAAAAATATATCGATCAACCCAAGCTGGGCATTCCCACCGGCCACGGTATCACTCGCGATCGACACAAAGCACGCCGGGGTTTCTACGACTTTCGGAGGATTGGTCGGTGTTGACGGAGAAGAATGCGGATTGCGAGTTATTTCCCGTACTTTCCACCAAAGGGTTTCTGAACAGTGATGCTCATGTCTTTTTCGTTTTCAACCAAACGGATTCCGGAAGCTGACTTGTGATCGTCTTCACTTCCTTACTTTGAAATTGTTTGAGAAACTCGAGTGAAATAATGACAGCAACAAAAACACGCCCGCACGCAACAAGAGCTTACTTCGATTCTTCATCATTGAAATAGATTACAAAATTCTGTGAAAAAACTACGGAAGTTGATCCGTAAAAGAAAATTTTACCGATTCTCCTTAAAATTGGTTTATTTTTCGAAAAGATGGATGAAAACAAACAACATTACAGAGAGTATGGTGTAATGACAATTTTTTACCGAATAACTGTAATTCACAGAACTTTTGTAAATAAAGTTGAAAATTCCAAGAATTTCATCAGAGTTCAATCAATCAGAGTTGATTGTTATACCAGTTTGGAGATAATCTATAAATAAAATTCCTTTTGCATCCAAAAAAAATTGACGCTAACACCTTCTTGGCCGGTTTCTGGACACGAACTCGCTTTGCAACCCAAGTGCCTGGTTCACACCACTTTTTAGCCTCTCGTTTTGATTAAAGATCATGGTGGTAGACCCAAGTCTCAGCCATAGTAATGAATCGACGCAGAAAATCCTTTTTATCCTTCCGAAATTGCTCCAAATGTTGCTTAGAAAGTCGCATTCGAACGAGTTTTTGTTGCATTGTTAGCAAATGCGGCACCCATTGTACACTCAATTTTTTTAAACCCAAAAATTCAGCCAAAATATTCTAAATTCGGAGTTTTCCATTGTTAAAAAATACACTGACACGTCAACTTCAAATGGCTTGTAAATAAAGAATGAATTGACAGATCGAAATGAAATTTTGAGTACGTTCTCATGAAAGATGAAATATCAAAATGGCGTAATTTTTTTGGTTTTTCTACTGCTCCATAGATGTCGCTTTTTTTTTTTTTTTTTTGATTCCTCTGCATGTGCCAGGGAGGGTGAGATGATTAAAGTTTAATTAAGTTTAACGTCAAAAATCCTAATGGGAGTGGTGCTCGAAGGTTTCGTTTCTCCTGTTGTAGTTGCACTGGTGTTTACATTGAAGCTTGTCTTGGAAATTAACATAAGAGTCTCTATCTATCGAAGAAGCCAGAGTTGTGTGTGAATTCGACATGGAGTTTTCATGGGGGCCGGTGTCACGGGCGCGGGCGGTGGCTTCTTCCGCGAGTTTCTTGGGAGTGGAGACTTGCTCAAGTGAGCTACCACTTCTATTGTAAGGGGGAACTCCTCTTCTGTACAATCATCGTGGAGGTTCACTATGATTGGGTTGCCATTCTCGAGCAATTTGCGGAGGAGGCCATTGTTTGTGTTTGCGACGTTGGCCCTTATGAGGACTCCATGTCGCATTTATCGAAATATGTACGTACCCTGTCTAATAGCACCCGTGTAAAGTTAGAGGTCACAAGCGTGTTTATTTTTCTGAGTGATTCTGTTTGCTGCAACCAAGTGCCAATACCTAGAACTGGATTTTGGAGGAAGGTACCATAACCGTGCCAAAGTGAATTTTGAGTCGGAGTTTGTAAATTGATACAAGAGGAGTGTGTTGGACGCAGATGTCATGTTGCTACCGGAAGGTTCCCGACACGTCGGCGACGGTCGGCTCGATATGGACGAGTGCCCTGCTGTCGTCCCTGTCGTCCCTGCTGCGGGTCCAGCAGGACTTGGCCGAGATCTGGGACATCAGGGAGAGCTGCTTTGGAAAGCAACAAATAATTTGTTTCTGCCATGTTTTGAAGACAATATCTCATATCCTGTTTTATTTTATTTTGTCTGTTCTGTATTGTTTTGTTTTTCGTTATGCTTGCCTCTTTTCAGCCACAGGTGGGTGTTGACCAAATTTGGATTTTACAGATGTAATCCTAAGTAGGTTATAGAGTGTTTTTGGTGCATCTAGTGGCCAAGTGTCCGTGCTCCATCGCAATGTTTTCTAGGAGAGGGAGCTTGGAGTGGAGCACAAGTACCCACTGGTTGACGCTGAATGTGGGCCAGTGTGCTTTTGCACATTTGTTTGAGGATTTGTTAAGGGAGCGTTCATTAAGTAAAAAGTGACTTTTTATAACACCCCCCCCCCCTTTTATTGCCCCCCCCCCCCCCTAACTGCGTGACATAATTAATGGACCTTCCCTAAGCGGCGCGGGTTCCCATGTCCGAAGTTTGGATGCCGTGCTGCATCAGCGCCCTGAGTTATGGAGTTTTTGTTCATGAATCTGATCACTTTTCAAATCACAGACTACCATGCAGTTGTCAGCTTGTGGATTTGTTATAATAACGTATTAGCGCTAAGTCTGAGAGGGTTGATTCGTCTATTTCTTTTGCAATTTTTCCAAGGTTTAGCATTCCGCCCACTTGCATGTTGCACCCCGTTCGCATTACGGCTTGTATTGCGTGGTGTAGGGTGTCTTGATGTCAGCATCAATGCATCTAGTTTTCACTGAAAATAACAAGCATGGCATTTGATATCAGGATACTCTGTATCACGTAGTATGGGTTGTGGTGCGAACGGGGTGCTGGGCGGTGGAAGTTTCTTTCGTGATGTGGAGTCGGTGGAGTTTGAGTTTGTAGTTGGGTTGTTGTGGGATGCGGAGGGACTGCTTGGGAGAGCATGCATTGAGAGTGGCTGAGCGGAAGAGATGAATAGAGGTGGGTGTTCAGATGGTTTGTTTGTAGATCAGAACAGTAACTGGCCCTCAAATGTTATAAGTACTCACTTACAATAGAGGGTGACAGTATAGTAACGGTAGCCTAGTGACATTTCAGGGTTGGGGGGCTGTTAAGTGGAAAAGCTGATTGAGTTCATCAGATGTAGCTCGAGTGGGTTACTACTGAGTATTATGGTCATTTATTCAATGAAATGTTCTCACTATTCTTATTCAGTGCTCATTTCAGCCAGTAGTGCCCAACACATGGTTATCATCAGCCATCGACGGCCCGCAGCAAGGACTCTTAGACTTTTTTCTTTTTTCAGAGAGGTGGCTGGACTCTTCAGGCATACGGGGAACTGCAGGTGTTCCGCCTATATCTTTTTCTTAATTTTGTTTCTTTTCAGGCAACAAATGGATTGTCCCTACCAGGTTTCGAAGACATTATCTAATATCTGATAAATTTTATCTATTTGGTTTCTCATTATACTTGTCTCTTTTCAGTCATATTGGAGCGGTCCAATGCTTTTGGTGGATAGTGCTGCATACTTTCAGCGTACCGTTAACCAAAACGAACCCTGCTGCTAACCTTTTCCCAACTATCCAACATCCCAGTGATTTCTCGTGGAAGTGCAGAGGATTCCTCGGCTTCCTTCAAAGCGAGTATCACGTCAACACGTTCCTTCCCATTCCCTACTTGACCAGCATTCGGGCACGGCCGGCGCCGGTATTGCTTTACAATGGGTCACCAGTTCTTACACATTGAAGATGTATGTTAGTCCCAAACATCATCTGCTGGTTCTTTGTGTAAATACAGCTGATCTGGCAATAACGGAGTTGCATCCGTGGGCGGTCAATCATGCTCATGCTCATGCTCATGCTCATAGATGTCGCTTTTTAACTTACCTTGTATCTTTATTCAAATTAGTTCGTTGATTCTCAAACTGAATTTTATTGGTTCAACTAAACATTTGATTAACAACACGTTGCAAACTGTCACAGTGAGTTAAGCATGATAGAGCGAGACTGCTAGAAAAGAAGGCATGCGAAGAAATGCTCGTTTTGCCCAGGTTTATGTCTTGTTTCGGAAATGCGGAAACAGGCATGGGCAAACTAAGTATCAGGGTAAGTATATGTTCTGAAGGAATTATGCCTCTCGAAAAATCTTTGTCCTGTTAGCAGGTTTTTTTTTAAATGTATCCTTGAAAATGGTGAAATTGTTTTTGTAATCACATCCTAACCTTACCTAAGATATAAGCATTCAACAAATACAGTTTTTTTTTAAATTTCATATAATGATTCAAGTTGCATCAAGAAAATAATTTTTCAGATCAATAAAATTATTTTGTTGGTTCGATAAAATGAGAAGAATTATTTTAAATCAGTGTTTTTGTTGAAGTACTCCATTAGTTTTTTTGCTCCATATTACAAAACTTTCGTTAAAATAAAATGTGCTATATTTTATATGAATTACGTTTTTTCTGCGTGCTGTTGAAATGTCGGTAAAAAAATACCGAAAATTTGTGGAACATTCCAAGTGTGTGGCAATGTAAGGAAATATTCAATATAAAAGTAAAACAATATTTTGCAAATGCTGGTAAGATAATTTTGCTTTCGAGTAAACAACGTATGAAGATCAGATGGTTTATCATTTGGTGAACTGTGATGGGTAGATATAATATAAGTTTAATTTGAGCATTACTCATCAAATCAAAATATTAGAGAAAACGTTCAAAATATAAATTTTATGTTTGCTCTTGTTGTTCATACTATACAAGCATCGGTAGCTTATGCTATCGATGCAATAACTTGTCTAAAATCAAACCTTAGAATAAAGTATTCGAATCAGACATGAAAAGAAGAAGCACAAACCAGTTTATTCTTGAGATGAATACTGTCTATCTAGGGTACTTGGATTAAATTCCGCAAATTGTTCATCTCCCTGTCATCATTTAAGACCTGCGGTGGCAGAATTTCTAGTGGTTTAGTCAAGTTATTCAGTAGGATTGATAAAAATATCGCTTCGAAAAGACATCTGCAATGTGACAAAACGTAAAGTAGGACTAGATATTAGTAAGACCACTTACAGCATGATGCATCGACTGTGGTGAGACACGATACAGCAAATTCTTCCAAGACATACAAGAACACCTGTTGATTGTACAGATTGATGCTATCCACCGAAGGTGACTTAACCGATGCTTATGAAGCTCTAACACAGAATTGAAATAGATGTTGTCCACCGAGGTTAATTTGATTGATGCCTTCGTAGCGGCCATCCTTTCGGTATGTCGATGAATACCTTACAAACTCTGTAGGTGGCTCAATAAGATTTCCAAATATGGTTATTTAAAAAAAAAAAAAAAAAAAAAAAAAAAAAAAATTTTTTTAAAAAAATAATCTAATCCAAAAATATATTATATACACAAAACCCACAAAAAATTTATAATAATAAAAAAAAATATATATATTGGCCCCCCCCCCCCCCCTCCCCCCCTTTTAAAATCTTTAATAGAAAACTACTTTTTATTTAGTAAATTTAGCCTGCAAAACAAAATTATTAGACATAACCTTTTATTTTCGTTATTTTCAATAGTTTGAAATTCATTGCCCAGTGAACAAGCGAACGGTACAGTTCGTTCGGTCCGCTCTCCGTTGCTTTGGAAGCTTTTCACGAGTTGTTTCAATTCTTCAGTCTTAAGTTTTTTTGCGCTCGCGAGTGAAATCGAGTCTTGGTTTTCTGAAGAAGAAAAAGTTGTTTGATAAGCAGTGCAACAACGTCATTAATTGCAATTAGCAATATTGCAACGATCGAAAAGCCATATTGTCCCGCATCTATACGGCACGCACACCAGCAGTCCATCGTGTGTAGCGTGCATTCGTTCATCTGCTAACCACCACCGACCAGTATCACCAGTATCATTATCACCATCGTTCAGCTCCACGCCTAGCCGGTACACGCGGCCACTCATCGTCGCTCGGCAGCAGCAGCATATTCGTCGCCCGTCTGCAGCAGATCCGTGATATATATAAGATAAGTTTTTGTTTCCTTCTCTTCTGAATACAAGAAGCGTAATTTTATAGTGTGTGAGAGTGTGCGGGAGTGTGTGAGAGTGTGTGAGAGAGTGTGAGAGTGTGTGAGAGAGTGTGCTTAGCTTTAGTTTGTTTTTCTGTGTTTAGTTATTTATAGATTGCGTCAGTGGTGAGCGTCATAAGCTCCCACGAACGAGCCATGGATGGTTTGTCGGAAGACGAACCATCTATGGCGCAAAATGATGGGGTAGCTCTTAAAGTTACCCGATCGCGTGCTTATCCAGATAGTTCAGCTGGTCCTTGGGTTGTCTATTTTCGGCCCAAAACGAAACCTCTCAATATCTACCAGATTTCAAACGATCTGACGAAACGATTCTCGGCCGTGACCGAGATAATTAAGGTGAGACCCAATAAACTAAAAGTCGTTGTGTCCAACCTTAAACAGGCTAACGAAATTGCTGTCTCTCAGTTTTTTACACTGGAATATTTAGTGTACATCCCAGCTCGAGGTATTGAGATTGAAGGGGTGGTCACCGAAGCGAGCTTGACCCCTGAGATCCTGTTGAAGCAGGGGGTTGGTCGCTTTAAGAACCCTCTGCTTCCTTCAGTCAAGATACTTGATGTGCGAAAACTAGGCACAGTATCGATCACTAAGGGTGAAAAGAAATTTACCCACTCAGACTCGTTTCGTGTGACTTTTTCTGGTTCAGCCCTCCCTCAATACGTCGAGTTGGGAAAACTTCGACTACCTGTGCGGTTGTTTGTACCTCGGGTAATGATCTGCGAAAAATGCAAGCAGATGGGACATACGACCTCCCATTGCAGCAATAAGGCACGCTGCTCTAATTGCGGGGAGAAGCACGAGGATGGCGCCTGCGCAGACAGCACACCAAAATGCGCTTTCTGTAAGGGTACTCCTCCTCATGCTCTCTCGTCGTGCCCGGCGTACAAACAACGCGGGAAACAATTAGAACGCTCGCTAAAACAGCGTTCCAGGCAATCTTTCGCGGAAATGGTGAAAAAAGCCTCACCATCACCCGATGCCAATACAAATCCCTTTGCTCCTCTGTCAGATGACGAGTCTGACTTTGATTTGGTTGAAGAGGGAACATCAGCCAGTTTTCCAGAAGGTGCTTCACGAAAGCGAAGACGCGTCCGCCCACGGAAAGCTGCTGAACCGGAGCCCAAAACCAGCTTGCCCATTTCAAGGAAAGGTGGAAAAAAGGAAAATCCAATTCCACCTGGTTTCCGTAGTACTAACTACACCCAGGACTTTCCATCTCTCCCGGGGACATCCAAAACCCCTGAAGCCCCTATTTTAAGAACAGAAGCCCCCTCCTCAAGTGGGCTGTTCTCATTTGATGACATTGTCGAAGGTATCTTCAAGTACCTCGAAATTTCTGACCCTCTTAAAAGCATTGTTCTTGCAATGCTTCCCTCAGTGAAAACTTTTTTGAAGCAATTGACAATCAAGTGGCCCCTCCTTGCAGCAATCATTTCCTTCGATGGATAATTTTCCAAATGAGGTCGGGGATTTGATCACTGTTCTACAGTGGAATTGTCGAAGTTTAATTCCTAAATTGGAATCATTCAAATTTTTAGCTCACAATACCGGTTGTGATGCATTCGCTCTTTGTGAAACATGGCTCTCTTCCGAAATCAATCTTCCGTTTCATGATTTCAATATTATTCGTCTTGATCGTGAGGATTCGCGTGGAGGAGGAGTACTTTTGGGGATCAAAAAGTGCTACTCCTTCTATAGAGTGAATTTTCCTCAAACTCCAGGTATTGAAGTTGTCGCATGTCAGGCTGTTATTAAAAATAAAAGCCTTTGCATTGCTTCTGTCTATATTCCTCCTAGAGCCTCAATTAACCGAAAACAACTTTCAGATATTTGTTCGGTCCTTCCTTCTCCACGGTTGATCATGGGAGATTTTAACTCTCACGGTACAGGCTGGGGAGAACTGTACGATGACAACCGGTCTTCCCTGATATATGACCTCTGTGACAACTTCAATATGACAGTTCTTAACAATGGAGAAGTAACACGTTTGGCTGGTCCATCCTCAGTTGGCAGTAGATTAGACCTCACACTTTGTTCGAATTCATTATCGTTGGATTGCACATGGAATGTGATTCAAGATCCCCACGGTAGTGATCACTTGCCCATAAAAATTTCGGTTGCCACCGGGTTCAATCCGTCGAAATCTGTCAACGTCACGTATGATCTTACCCGTCACATCGATTGGACAAAGTTCAGGACAGCAGTAGATGAAGCCGTAACGACGGTAGAAAGGCTTTCACCGCTGGAAGAATATAACTTCCTCTCCAACCTGATCTTAGACAGCGCGCTTCAAGCTCAAACTCGACCAGTTCCAGGGACGTCATTTCGCAGGAAACCTCCTTCTCCATGGTGGGATCAGCAATGCACCGAGGTTTACCGTAAAAAGTCCGACGCGTTTAAAGTTTTCCGTAGACGTGGAACACCTGAGCACTTCGAAGTATACACGGCTCTCGAACGCGAACTTAAGAGCCTCATCAAGGCCAAGAAACGCGGATACTGGCGAAGATTCGTGGACGGGCTATCGCGCGAGACGTCGATGAGTACTCTTTGGAACACGGCGCGAAGATTGCGTAACCGAACTACGAACAACGAGAGCGAGGAGTACTCGGACCAATGGATCCTCAAGTTCGCGCGAAAAGTTTGTCCAGATTCTGTGCCGGCACGGATCATTCCTCGCGAAACCGAGAATTCGATAGATGAGAACAGCCAACCTTTTTCAATGGTAGAACTCTCTCTCGCGCTCCTTTCGTGTGGCAATACGGCTCCAGGAGCTGATAGAATCAAGTTCAACTTGCTTAAGAACCTTCCAGACGTCGCGAAGAGGCGCATGTTGAACTTGTTTAATCAGTTTTTGGAGCTCAACATTGTACCGGATGATTGGAGGCGGGTGAGAGTTATCGCCATTCAAAAACCTGGCAAACCCGCGTCCGACCACAACTCCTATCGACCCATCGCGATGTTATCCTGCATTCGAAAGTTGTTGGAGAAAATGATCCTCTTCCGTCTGGACAAATGGGTTGAGACGAACAACCTGCTTTCAGATACTCAATATGGTTTCCGTAGGGGTAAGGGAACGAACGACTGTCTCGCGTTGCTTTCCACAGATATTCAGTTAGCTTTTGCTAAAAAAGAGCAAATGGCTTCTGTATTCTTGGACATAAAGGGGGCTTTTGATTCAGTATCTGTTGAAGTTCTTTCAGATAAACTCCACGCTTGTGGCTTTTCACCATTAATGAATAATTTTTTGTACAATTTGCTGTCAGAGAAACATATGAGCTTCTCTCATGGAACCTCTACAGCTTCACGATTTAGCTACATGGGTCTCCCCCAGGGATCATGTTTAAGCCCCCTTTTGTATAATTTTTATGTCAAAGACATTGACGGTTGTCTAAGTGACAACTGTACGTTGAGACAACTTGCAGATGACGGTGTAGTGTCTGTCACGGGACCCAATGGGGTCGATCTGCAAGGACCCTTACAGGATACCTTGGACAATTTGTCTACTTGGGCTTTAGAGCTAGGTATCGAATTCTCTACGGAGAAAACTGAGTTGGTAGTTTTTTCTAGGAAGCATAACCCAGCACAACCGAAGCTTCAAATTTGGGGTAAGCCGATAACTCATTCTATGTCATTTAAATATCTTGGGGTCTGGTTCGATTCTAAGTGCACCTGGAGATCCCATATTGAGTATCTGAAGCGAAAGTGCCAGCAGAGGGTCAATTTTCTCTGCACAATTACCGGGACCTGGTGGGGAGCTCATCCACAAGATCTTCTAACGTTGTACCGGACAACGATTTTGTCGGTTATGGAATACGGTAGTTTTTGTTTTCAGTCAGCGGCTCGGTCGCACTTCATTAAACTGGAACGTATTCAGTATCGGTGTCTTCGTATCGCGTTAGGTTGCATGCACTCGACTCACACCATGAGTCTTGAAGTGCTGGCTGGCATGTTGCCACTCTCGGATCGGTTTTCAGAATTATCTCTCCGGCTCCTCACCAGGTGTGAAGTTATGAACCCCCAGGTGATCGAAAATTTTGAGAAGCTCCTTGAGTTGAATACTCAAACCCGCTTCATGACCTTGTACCATTTGTACATAACACAGGATGTCAGCCCTTCGCCGAACATTTCCAATCGTGTTTGCTTCTCCGATTTCGACAATTCGGTTCATTTTGATTTATCCATGAAGCAGGAGCTTCATGGAATCCCAGAGCATCATCGTCCTATGATTGCTCCGGTAATATTTGCTGCAAAGTTTGGCCAAGTTGATTCCACTAAATCGTTCTTCACTGACGGATCATTGATAGAGGAGTCAGCAGGCTTTGGTATATTTAACGAAATTTATAGCGCCAATCGTAAACTTCAAGCTCCTTGTTCCGTATATGTCGCTGAATTAGCGGCAATACACTTTACGCTAGAAATTGTTGCCTCACTAACACCGGATCAGTACTTCATTTTCACGGATAGTCTCAGTTCTATAGAGGCTATTCGCTCATTGAGGCCGGTAAAGCACTCCTCGTATTTTCTCATGAAAATACAGGAGCTTCTAAGTGCTTTATCTTCGCGTTATTTTATCATCACCTTTGTATGGGTCCCATCTCATTGTTCAATTCCGGGCAATGAGAAAGCGGACTCGCTTGCAAAGGTGGGCGCTATGGAAGGCGATATTTGTGATCGACAAATCGCCTTCAACGAATTTTTTCCTATTTTTCGTCAACAGTCACTCGTCAGCTGGCAGTATAAATGGAGTAAAGGAGATTTGGGGCGATGGCAACATTCTATCATCCCAAAGGTGTCGAAGAAATCCTGGTTTAGGGGGATGGATGTGGGTCGAGACTTCATTCGTGTCATGTCTCGCCTCATGTCCAATCATTATTCTTTGAACGCTCATTTATACCGGGTTGGGCTGAGCGACAGCAATCTCTGTGAGTGTGGACAAGGCTATCAGGACGCAGATCACGTTATTTGGTCTTGTGCTGAACATCGTGGAGTCAGATCGGAGCTTTATGATTCCCTTCGGGCTCGAGGTAGACAACCCAATGTGCCAATTCGAGATATTTTGGCTGTACGTGATTTGGAGTACATGAAACTCATTTATGTGTTTTTGACTAACATTAGCCTTAGATTGTAGTTAGTTTAACCTGTATGTTTACTATAAGTTTTTTTTTATCTGTGTATGTGTGTATGTGTGTGTTTTTTTTTCTTTTTCAAAACGAATGTTCAAGTCAAAAAAAAAACCATAAATTGTATAGTTATAAGTGTTTAGATAATTTAGAATTTAAATTTAATGTGTTATGTAAACCATACTTTAAATTCCCACCCTCTTTCCCATCCGTAATTTGTAATTCCTATTAACCTCGAGACGGCCGCGAGTAATCGGCTCTATCCTCTTAACTTTAGTTTTAAGATAAATGATGTATAAAAATATGAAAATTTGGCTCTGTAAAGTTGATTCGATTGAGCCTGTACAAATAAACGATTATTATTTAAAAAACCCAAGTAACAATTTTAGTTTTATTCCAGCCGTATAGCACCCTCCCGGCTTTGTTGATAAAACTACATTCAAAACTGTTTTGTCTACCAATACCTCCTCTATGCTTCTTTAAAGCCGAAATTTGTACAAAATGGCCCACTCTATAGACGGTTGTGAAAACAAGTTAATAAAACCTTTATAAGAACATTAAGATTTTGAAAATATTCTAGTGAAAGATGTTATGACCACTTGAGAACCTTCATAAAACCTATTGGCTGCCATGAAAACCAGAATGCGGCCAAATGGCCACAGCTGTCAAACTTCACTGTGAAATCGAGGTTGTTTTTTGTTGTTCTGCTTTGTTCGATTCTCTTCTCTTCTGATTCATTAGGCAGTAAAAAAAAGGTCTAGTGTTGCGGGAAATTTTGTTTGATAGCAAAATAACCTAACCAAATTGTGTTTTCTACAGCGTATTATGCTCCAAATAATATGCGCATTTGGTTTTATGGTGAATATAGGCACGATAAGAGCCAAAAATTAATGCGCCTTGAAAATTATGCGAATTTACACCAACAAAAATGAAATTAAAACAAATACATTTGATAAATTAATCATGAATTTCCTGAAAAGTGCTTGGAATCGGATGAGATTATCTAAAAGAATGCCGAAATTAGTCTCCGATCTACAGTTTATTTGCATACCATTGAAAATTTGATGCATTTATTTTTCCACATTTCATTTATTTCTTATATTTCAATATGGCGATTGGAAAAAATCACAGTTTTGCCATAAAGCCAATTTTTCTTCGCAATAACTATTATAAAACTATTTGGTCTTATGGTGACTTCCTTCAATGCCAATTTGCTGTTTAATGCATTTACTGGAGGCAAAATGGTTTTAAAATGCTTTTTCAACTGACCATAATAAGATAATATCAATGAGTCCTAAAACGGCATTTCAATACAGCATATTACGAGTTCATAAAGTCAAAATAAAACCATTGATAGGAGTAAAAGGAATTTGAGAAAACGAGGTTTTAAGATCGTTTTAAACAAGCTGCGTAGGTTCTCATAAACCTGACTAAACTATGAAACCTATTGGCAGCTCTTGGTGTCATAATAAAACCAAATTGATTTCTAGTGGCTTTGATAAAACCTTAATAAAACTCAATAAAGCAGGATGGTTTTGGCAATGTTACTTGGGTTTTTCCCCCCCCATTACCCCTCCCTTTTCTTTCCCCCTCCAACCACCCCCCCTACCCCCCCCCCCCCCCCCCCCAAAAACACACAACCACGCCCCCCCCCCCCCCCCCACCACAACACACACTCCAGCCCTCCTTCTTTTCCAAATTTTCCACAAACTCCATCCACACATCTAAGAACACTAGTTATTCTAACAAGTTTGCGTGCACAAGCACATTAAGCATAGTTTCAACCAAAATCTCTTCTTCTTAGAGATAGTGATACTGCATGTTTTCTGCACTTCATTACTGAGCTGAAACTCGTTACATCATAAGTGAATATTAATAAGACTCAATCTATAAACACCAGTATGGAATGACATCAATTCTTGATGAGTATATTCGCTAGAGAACTCTGCTGAGAGCTTGATGGATGTTTTGTACAGGTAAACCTTGATTATGTGTACACGACACCAAGCTCTTCCGATGCCATGTCGATACCCATCGAAAATGGGTAATTAATCACGGAAAATAATAACATCATCAGACGAAAGAAACGTTCCCTTACATCTTGATTATATTTGTTTGGGCAATCGATTCACCATTTCAGAGAAATCTGAATTGGGAGAGCAAAGTTCTGTGTACATATAATTGAAGTATTCCTGTAATAGGTTATAATGTAGCCTCAATTTGATTTCTACCTTTAGACAAAGTTTTCATTATCCTATTTCCCAGTGAGTGGTTTCAATCACACTGTCACTGTTTCACAAAATGCTAGAAGTAGACGCATTTGTACCGTCTCTAATAGTTGTGCACATAACACGATGCTCGGCTTTGCTGGCAAAGTCAACAATGAGTTTTCTGATTCAGTTGAGTTCGTTTTGATTGGCAGACGGATGGATGCTGTCGATGTGGGACGATGTGGAAATTCCCAGAATAAAAAGGAAACGGCTCTGCTACGAATGTAAAAGCTCACACTGTTTCGAGTTGGAAAATTAGCACAGGAAAGAGAAAGATACACTCCAACAATTGTGTCAGCTTAATTGAAAGTGGTTAGCAAAAATGACAATCAGCTTTCAAAATAATAGGTAGAGCGGATGCTGCTTGTTCTAAGACATAGGTGAATCATTATTAGGGATGTTAATGAATTTTAATCGATTATGTATGTGAAAAAGAAAATAAGCCATAGAGTACTGATCACAACCACACTCTCTTACACTCATAAAATAAAACAAATGGCCACTGGAATGGGATTCTACCTATACTCCATGCTGGAGTTGGCTGGGTTAGATTCCCGTATTTTCTAAGAAAACTTCTCGACCCCCTGGGCAAAGGTAATGATTGTACTTGCCATACAGTCTTATTAATGCAATAAGTACCTGGCAACCAAAATTGTCAATAACTGCGGAACGGTATTAAAAATACTAAATTGAGGGCAAGCAATATGCTTATTGTGAAAGCAATAAACTTTAAGTGCTAAGAAGTAAGAAAAAGGCAACAGGAATGATGATCAACAGAAATTAAATTATTTATGAAATCAACATGACATAAGGAATAATCATGATTTCTTTAAGTTTGTTTTTCTTATGCGTTCCCCTTTTCATTGTTTTATAGGAATTTAGGTAGAGCTATCGCTTCATTGAGGAGTGTTGAACATATATTTCAAATTTCCAAATGGAACGCACTTTAAGATGATAACATTGTTGTTTATGCATGGGATTTACTAGTCCACATTGGTTACATATTCCCTATTCATTTTGAGTCATTAGTTTTACAACCCCTGACCTTCGATGTGGAATGGACATGAGCTTCTGAGCACATTTACGACTTCATTTAGCATGACAGATTTTCTCTGAGTCTTTGCCGAAGCTGTCGTATCCATGTATACATACATTTATGAAGATGTTATATCCATCATCAAGGTTTATTTACGACCTTTCTCCCCTTTTGTTGCATGAATTTATGATAACCAGCCCAGCAAAAGTGTTGGCCAATTGAGCATTATTAAGTGCAATTTGATGTCTCCTTTTGCGAAGGTTCAATAGCTGTAAACAAAGTTCGGTGAAGCACCTAGCACTAGAAGCTCAGAACCCAAAATATAAGTTGATCAGTAGATCCAATCGAACCCTGCCACGAAATGTACAGCTGATTCTACGAACGAAAAATAACTGCATTCTCAAGCAATACTAGATAAAATAAATGGTAAATGGTATACGCGGTGCGATAAATCGTGAATTAAATGTAGTTTTATGTATTCTGTACGTGTAAAATTTGGATCATTGTTTTGCATGTACGCCTGGGCATATAGTGGTGTAATTTAATTGCCTCTAGCCTAGTGAGTGTACTAGCAAAAACTCTGGTTGCACAAAAATACACTATACTGCAATTTATCCTATTTTGTCATTCTGCACTCAACGGAATAGGTTTCAGTTCCACGCCTGTTTCAGATTTATGAAAATTAAAAAAAAAACACGACAAGCGAAACGCATTTCATCTGCCCATTTAATAGGTATAATTAAGAAAATCTGTTGCTTGAAGCATAATGTTTGGTTTATACAAGCTACAAAAGAATAAATCAACCCAGGCATTTCATGCAATAACCATTCCACCATCTACTTGAGCAAGTTGAATTTAAAGCAAATATGGTCATCACGTTTAGTATACTGATAGGTGCATCTTAAAAGTTCCATCACACTCGGCTATGTTACGGCACTAAATAACAATATTTCCCATTGACCATTTATCATGATATGGAAAAGGATTAGGCGAATGATGGTAGTATTTTATCCGCGTCCGTTCTCTATTGCACCATTTTATGACTATCGTTGGACCATAATGGAACATACAGAGATGCACCAAAGGTAACATGTCTGGATTTGACTTATCGTCCGTAAATCATACGTTATGGACACATACAAAAATAAGAGAGAAAGCTAAAACGATTTATGAATGCTCTTTGGAGCAAACTACTGATTTTTATGCTGCCAATGAATTTCATTTAATTTGAAGTATTTCAGATTCTTGGGAACCATAATATTTTCAATAATTAAATTAAAAGATTCAATATTGCCTGGTTATCTAGAAACTAGATTTACGTCAAGTTGAGTAAGAAAACGTTCATATTTAGTAGCATAAAGTTAAGATACAAGCATTTGATCAATATAGAGGCATTCTAATGACAAAATGTCGATAAATATATATTTTTTAATATTTCATTTCCAATTTTTTTGACGTAGGACTTACGTCTCTCTTTTCTATTCCTGTATAGGGGCGCCGTTCTAAAATTTATGAAATCGCAAGCGTTACGCGGGTTTGGAGACTTTGAACGATAATATCTCCTCTCTGGCCCACAGACATTTTACGATAAGTATTTCATTCGCAAGGTAGAACATCAACGTTGAATCCCTGTTGCAAACTTAATTCATAATGTTTGTTTAAACTAATTAAAATGTACTTAATAGAAAAATGTCTAAACGCACAACGCTATTGGTCGAAAATGACATCATGTTTGCGCCTCGCTCTGATTGGTTCATACTGCCACAGTTACCGTGCCAGCGAATTTCAAACATGTGGGGACGACCGACCAATCATCAGTTCTCGCTGTGCATCCGTATGCGACAGACTTGTCTGCGGAGCACGGTGGTAGAAAACGCCACCCGTGAAAACAAGAAGACCAGAATCATCCCACGTCACCTGCAGCTAGCCATCCGCAACGACGAGGAGCTGAACAAACTTTTCTCCGGTGTGACCATTTCACAGAGTGGTGTCCTGCAGCCCAAGAAGACTGAAGAAAATTTCAATCGCGAACCATGTTATCAACTAAAATCCGTCCTTTTCAGGACGATCAAATCAAGTTGCCAACTAAAGAGTATGTTTGATAGAAATTTCTCTTGAGCTCATCGAAATTTTCATTACCACGCACCGGCTCAATATGGCGTTGAAAAAGCCGCGTCTCGGAGAAAATGGCCAAATCAATCGCCCACATCATCTTCGTGGTCAAGTGGTTAGCGGCGTCGCCCGTCGTTCATTGCCATGAAGTGAGGGTTCGATTCCCGCTCCAGCCGGTGGAACTTTTTTGCAAAGCGAAAATGTCCAGTTTAATCCACTGCGTGTTAGGTTAAGTTGTTCGTTGTAATTCGCTCTATGGTCAATGTTCAGTGTGTACACTCTCGAGTGAAAGACGTTGCAAATGTCAATTTTTATCGTAGTATTACGTGCTGCCAAACACTCAGGCCATCCTGCTGCCCAGGAAGACCGAGAAGAAAATTTCAATCGCTAACCATGTTCCCTCCGTTAACAACTAAAACCCTGTATTTTCAGGACGAACAAATAAATTTGCCAACTAAAGAGTATGTTTGATTGAAATTTCTCTTGAGCTCATTGAAATGTTCATTACCACGCACCGGCTCAACATGGCGTTGCTTGAAAAGCCACGTTCTGGAGAAAATGAGCAACATTTTTTATTAGTATCGATATATAAATCTCTATTTGCCATGTTAAAACTAGCAAGCACGTTGTACATTCAACAAACGAAATATTAACAGTTAATTTTAGCGGAACTGCAGCACGGCAGACCAATTATGTGTTGCACATATTCAGTGTAGGGGTTAGGTTAGCTTCATTGTAGTTCTTGTTGTACATAGGTTCATAGTGGATTAGGTGCAGATAATAGATTAGGTTAGTTGCAGGTAGTTTTAAAATGTGAGTTATAATTTTTCTGGCCAATATTTACAAACTATTGTTTGTATTGTTACTATTGTTATGCAGTTTCAGAAGCAAGTGTGTCCAAATCTCAACTCTCTTGGGATAGGGTTCTGAGGCCCTGACAAGGGCCGTTTTCCTGTTGCCTGAGTAGAAAAGATGCGAATTTAACCTCCGAAACCCCTGTCGCTCTAATGAACACTAATGATTTTATTTCCACGCTGCTGTCTGGCGTAACAACTGAGGCCCGTCCCCTTTTGTAAAATTTGATTTGCATTGCCTTCGTTGAGAACCCCCTTCTTGTCATGTTATGATATATGCCATTATATAAAACAGGCCTGGCATTCCCGTTAATACAATAAAGAAGAAGAATAGTAATCATTCGTTATTGGATCATCGACACGTTCAGACGTGTGTATCCCGTTCTTGTGATAAAAAAGCGCTTTTCCGAGATGTTCCGAGTTTTTGGCCCTGATGCTGGAAATCGAGTAGACGCTGATGTGGCGCCTGACGTGGCTGGCACGTCCACTAGACGAGGCAAGCGGAAGAAGCCCGACGTCGACGCTGACGTAAATCATACCTCCGTAAACAACTAAAATCTGTCCTTTTCAGGACGACCAAATCAATTTACCGATTAAAGAGTATGTTTGATTGAAATTTCTCATGAGCTCATCGAAATGTTCATTACCACGCACCGGCTCAACATGGCGTTGCTTAAACTGCCGCGTCCCGGAGAAAATGGCCAAATCAATCGCCCACATCATCTTCGTGGTCAAGTGGTTAGCGGCGTCGCCCGTCGTTCAAGCGGTTGTTGTCATGAAGTTGAGGGTTCGATTCCCGCTCCAGCCAGTGGAACTTTTTGCAAAACGAAAATGTCTAAACTGGTCTACTTGGTGTTAGGTTAAGTTCTTCGTAATTCGCTCTACACCCAAACTAAAAAAGTAAGATTGTTATACAATTTCACTTGATTTTGTTCCATTCTTGCTATTGATCGTAAGTTGGATGAAAAATCTAACATTAGTTGTGGGCAAAACAGCAACAGCAATTCGCAATGATAAATTGAACGTGTGCGTGAGATTGTTCGCAGTGATATTTAGTTGATGAGTAAGAGATGAGTGTTCGAAAGTCAGATGGCTCACAAAAATAAAATGTGCACATCAAGATCGAGATGCAGACCAGGACCGCTAGCGCGGCGGCTCTTGGTGGCAACCAATTAGCCATTTTGACAAGGTAAGAATGTGGGAATAGAAACCCAACAGTTAGTTCACTTGGCGAGGAATTCAGGGTGCAGCAATGAAGCAAATGGACATATTTTCCACCAAGCTATGTGCAACCTGTCGCTAACAAACTTGCATGGCATGGCATTGTTTATTTCATAAAACGCTTTGTCGATGATCAGTGAGAACAAACATAGAACACTTGACGGCGGCAATACAACAGTGGCCAAAAGCGTTGCGGCATTTTGTGATATCGACTCATCCATATTGTATATTGTTGGTGTATGTTGGTGATGATTGAATATGGAGCCTACAGCGATAAAATTGTTTCGAGCTATTTTTGCTTGCCAGTCGCTTGCACACATTTGCATGGCTTCATTTGTACCATAAAACGCTTTGTGAATCAAAATGGGCGAAATTGCCTTTTCTGAATCATGCGGATTTCTCAAGATATCATAGTATAAACTGCAATTGCATTTTTTACCACCTTTTCAACTTTTGGGTATATGTTCAATCTTCAGTCTGTACAATCTCGAGTTAGAAACGGTGTAAATGCCTATTTTTATCGTAGTATCACGTGCCGCCAAACACTCAAGCTGTCCTGCAGCCAAGAAAACTGATAAGAACATTTCAATCGCGAACCATGTTCCCTCCGTAAACACAGGATCCATTTCACACTTACAAGCACGTTGGACATTTTAGTTCCAACATTTGATTAGGAAGAATCTGCTTTTGTAAACAAACACTTTGTCTGCTAATTTATCGGAAGTTGTATACAATTCCTTCAAATTGAATATATCAGCGGATAGAAATAAAGCTCTTCTTCCTTAAAGAGTGCTTAATTTGTATTTGTGACCTTTTGTTCAAGAGCAAATGACTATGAAAGCCAATCTAATGTTGGCGATGATTTAACAAACAAAATATCATTAACAGTCAATTCGAGGCGAACTTCAGTTTCTATAAATTTTCGTGAAGAACCAATAGCGGAAGAAGAACCGGAGCCTCACACACCAACAGCACAGGGTTTCATGGTTCTTTAGACTGAATAAAATATAGTAGAAATTCATGAATTCGATGACATCAATTTCTTCACATCAACAAGCAGTCCTACGTCAACTTTGCAGTTATGTCACTGACATAACTCATCCTTTCGTTTTTTGCTCTGCAGGCTGTTGCTAGCAAGCCCTTGGCTAAGCAACCGTTGCTAGGCAGCCACTTAAATGCAGTGGTGTGCCCAGGTCGGTGATGATTTGTTGCCAGCCGGTGGGCGCCACCTCGAGGAGCGAAATAACGTGCTTGAGTGTGTGTGTGATATGCTTGGTAGCCATCTTTATCTATAGCACAACGTGCATGGCAAAAATAAGCTGCTTCGTGAAAAGACCGACAAGGTGTCAATTCTAATCGGGATTATTTCAAATCCGTCCTTTTCAGGGCGAACAATCCAATTTTGAGAGTTTGTTTAATTTGAATTCATCTAACAACTTATCAAATGGCAGATAGCAGTGGCTTCAACAATTTTAGTTTTCTCTTCGTTGCATACCTTGAGCATTGTGCGCAATTTACAAATGGCTGCCGTCATGAAAAATTTAAACACCGGTCGTTAATAATTCGATCGTTTCTTGATTGATTTAATTTTGAGCTGAGATTTTTGCGCTAATCTAGATGTTTTTACGATTGTAATGTTATTTACTCAAGTATTTAAAATTTTACAAATAAAAGATGAATATATTTTGCGTTGGAAAATTGTAAGAAATGTTGCGTTCCTGCAAGTATCAAGAAACTCCCTATTACGGACAACGTTTTAATTCTCGAACATGATATTCCGTAGTAAAATTCTTTGAACATTTGTACAATTAGTACTGTTATGAATAGTTATTCTGTTGTGTTAACGATTCACGTTGGATAAGAGTTTTACTTCTAGGAAGAAATAAGTTTTGAGAAACTAAAAGTGAGAATAAGTACGATGCCTAATCGATTTGATGTCAACCGTATGCGCAAATTTCGAAAGCGCGTTAAAATCGAACAAACAGAAAACCCTCCGAAACGACCATGTACCGATCCTCGGAGACAGTACCTACATTGCAATGCTCCGGTACGAAACTAAAGAAACTAATCATATGGTTTAACGTAGTCTACGTCAACCGGTCGTGTGTTATACACAACCCCACTGATTTTTTAACTCCCTCACTCCCAACGACTCATTCATCATAAAACATATTTCACAGCAAATCAAATATAAATATGCTCTCTCGCCAAAGGAAAGCCTTTCGCACAATCCCATACAATTTTCAACTCCAAAGTTTTTGGCATCTTCGTAACTAGAGATCTAATCAACACTTCCCTCCCATTCCAGTTAATCATAAGGACCTGGTGTTGATCGAAGAGAACTATGGATTAACTATGATGCCTGCAACACCCAAGGATGCTCTTCTGGCGTTTCCATCGTCTCTACAACAGGCAATCTAGGAGTGTGTTTGGTCGGAAAATTTTATGCTATGCTATGCTAAAAAATGTTAATATTATTTTTTTATATTATTCCATGGACAATATCCAGACATACAAAGGAAAATGACAGTTTTTGCATGTTCTAAACAAACTTTTGTTAGATCTACGAAAGTCACGCTTTAAAAAAGGCAAATGTACAGGGTGTCTCACAATAGGTGTCACTAAAACCAAATGGGATTACAGCAAAACAAATCAACCAAATCAAAGCATTTATTTTTCATTTGAAAGATAAATGTTATAGAAATAAACCATATTAATTCAATTCGAATCTCTCGCTCTTTTACTTAATAACTTTGCGCAAACGCTTTGTCAACCCATCGCAGCTGGCACGCACGATTTCCTGAGGAATTCGGTCCCAAATATCAACCATATGTTTCTTGAATCGATCTAAAGGAAGCCCTTTCGTAGGGTCTTAATGTTGAAGTATATAACCCCAAACAAAGTAGTCAAGTGGGTTGAGATCCGGTGAAGATGCAGGCCATTCTTCGCTTGTGATGAAATCTGGCAAATTTTCCACGCACCACGTTTGTGTCTTCTTGGCCTTGTGAGCTGGAGCTGAGTCCTGTTGGAAACAATATGGTGTATTCCCATACAGATGGTTCTTCAAAACCTGCTCTGAGTAATATTCAGTGTTGATTTTTTCGTTAGGTTCTATGAAAAGAAGAGGAAGTACTCCTTTTCGTGAAACGGCGCCCATACCATAATTTTCGATACATTCTGATAGCGTTCTACAGCTAGTTTATCTATTGAAATATTGGCAAGACTCTTGCCATACACATGATCATTTTGTTGATCATGACTGTCCTGAAGAAGGAAGAGCTTTTCATCCGAAAATAAAATCTCGCAGTCACCGTGCCGAACCAAAAGATTTCTGCTTCTTTGGACCCTGACTTGCTTTTGACGCTCCGTCAACCCGTGAACCCATTGTTTTTTTTACGGCTTGCATTCCAGATCATGTCTGAGGATCCTGTTTATTTAAGCAGGGGACATTTGAAATTGTTTGCTCAATTTACGGCCAGATACGGCCGGATTACGTCTTATTCGCTCTCTCACACATTTGATGTTTTTCTTCGTTCTGGCAGTTTGTCTGGCATCTACTTTGTGTTGAATATGGACATTTCCAGTTTCCTTGAGCCATTTTTGAACTGCTTGAACCCACTCCAAACTGCTTAAGGATATTGCATATCCCCCCCCAACACCACCCTTTCAAAAACCACCAACACCCCCCCCCCAACCCCCAAAAACCCAAAAAAAAACCCATACACACACTATGGGGTTTAAAAACTTTTGCACTTTTAATATGATAAACGATTTTCGTTCTCTCATATAACATTATTTTGACGTAGACTACGTCTTACGGCAAGGGTAGGGTGTCAAATGAAAATCTAAAATATTTCGACCGTCACGAAAAACCGTACGTTTTGTACGCGAATAACTCAAATAATCCACGATAGATTTACATGATTTCTTCTTCAATCGGTCGGAAATTTTACCGCGCTCCAATTCAATTGTCAAAAATTATTCTCAAACAATAGTAAACTATTGAAAATAACGCAAATATAAGGTGATGTCCTATAATGTCATTTTGCAGAGTAAATTTACCAAATTTCCTATCACAGTTTTCAAATCGAAGCAACGAACGTCTTGCATCTTCTTCTTCTTCTTTGTATTAGAGAGGGACTTTAACCAATCATGTCATTCGTCTCTCCATGTACGTCTCGCATGCAGCTGAGACCGGTATAAAACACACACTTAGGAAAAATTTGCCTCATTTGTTTGGCAGCATTGAAGCTGTGCGGAGCTGGTCGCAGGCAGCTGGTCGCAGGCAGTTGGTCGCAGCTGCTGCATTCGTCCGGCAGCTGCTGCATTCGTCCGGCAGCTGCTGCATTCGTTAGGCAGCGGAGCTGGTCGCAGAGGCAGCTGGTAGTCGCGTAGCAGATGGTGGTCGCGTAGCAGCTGGTGGTGGTAAGTACCAAGGCTCTCCCAAACAGCGATCGTCGCGATGAGGTAAAATGGCGGATTATGGGGGCGCACAATCGCGTCGGTTTGTGCAAGCCGCCATCTTACCTCACCATGGCGATTGTTTCGCCGCGACTTCGAAAACGCTGCTGTTTGGGGGAAAGCGTCCTTGGGGGCGAGCAGCAGTAGGTGGAAATAATCTGTCCTTTTGAGGACAATAAATTAAAATAAAAGAGTTGTTTATTCAAGAACTAATCTTAAATTTAGTTCGGTGCTCGATTACCCAGCTGGTTGGCGCAATCCATAAATTGAAAATCTGTCCTTTTGAGGACAACCAATTTTATTAAAAGAGTTGTTTATACAAGAATTAAACTTTTATTTCGTTTGGTTTGTGCGCCTAAGATCATGGTGCCGATTCGTTCGCCGCAACTGCAAAAACGCCTCCATGGAGGGCGAACCGTCGGGAAAATTTTACCCAGCTGGTTGGCGCAACCCACCAATAAATAATCAGTCCTTTTGAGGACAACCAATCCAGGTCAGAGAGTTGTTTATATAAGAATTAAATTAATATTTCGTTCGGTTTGTGCGCCATTTAATCTAGTGCCGCTTGGTTCGTCACGACTGCAAAAAACGCTACTGTTTGCGGGAGAGCCTCCATGGAAGGCGAGCAGGACAATTCTCCGTCGGTGAAATTTTTTTCCTAGCTGGTTGGCGCAACCCGCGATGAATCAATAAATCAATTCAATTTCTTATTTAAGAGAGTTATTTTAATAAGAGTTCATCTTACATTTCGGTCGATTGGCAGTCATATTGGATTATGCCAAGTCGTTACTAGGCAACTAGGCCGGTTCTTTGATTTATTTTCACCGAAAAATCCTACCAGATACAAATCCATCTTTGCTACTTTCAATTTAATATTCTCAGCTTGAGAGTTTGTTTGATTGGGATTTTCGTTTCAAATTGTCGATTAGCAGCCAGTGGTATTCGCAAAACTTGTTTTCCCTTCGTCGCATACCTTAAACCACACAAATTCCCTATCACGGACACCATTTTCGATGTCAAACATGATATTCCGAACCAACATTCTCTGCAAAATCCAATTAGTAGTGTGTTATAAACAGTTGTTCTGTTGTGTTAACGATTCGCGTTGGATAGAGTCCTACCTCTAGGAAGAAAAACTGTTTGAGAAACATAGTGAAAGTGAGAATGCCTAACCGATTTGATCCAGAACGCTTGCGCAGATTCAGGAAGCGCATAAAGAGCGAACATACGGGAAATCCTCCGAAACGACCATGCACCGATGCCGAGCGAGCTCGTAGTTATCGGGCGAAATTGAAAGCAGCAAGAGGTAATGCGTTGCCAACAACTAGTTGGGACGCTGGAGAAAGTCCTTCAACTTGAGGTATGAAATTGATATTTATTAAATTTAAATCAATTTGACAAAGTGCATGTCATCATAGCAATTGAATATCTCTCTATGTTATCGCTCCCTGTCTTAATAAATTTCAACATAGTATTAATTGTATTCTGGCGATGACATGCGTCGCGTGCTTTTACATCATACGAACCTACAAATGATATCGATACAAATAATGCGCTGAACATATTTTAATGCGTGATTATTTTCTCATGTGTTTATTTTATATTTATAAGAATTCATTTTATATTAACCAACCTTTTCTCCCATACCCATTGCACAGAATAATGATATTTTATAAAACTCACTCTCTTTCTTCTGCGAGATCTAATATATTTATATATATTTCGATTTCCTTAACGTTTTAGCCATAATGGATTCACTAATTTACCTGATATTCACATAGAAACATGAATAATAATTTCACAAGAAAACCATAGACCATATTTTAGGTACGCATTTAACCTTATATTCCCAACTATGGCCTTATGTATTCATCACATAGTAAAATGTAGAATATAAAAGTTTTCAATGGAAAAGTAAGAGTGAGCGGTTGTGTATTTTTCGAAGGGCTTATTCATACCAACACCTATATAACTAAATGAATATAGTGGGAATTTTAATGTTTTGAAATGGAATGGCCGATTGACCACATGAGAAATTCATTTAGATGTTATAAAGTAGCTTTACATTCCGTATAGTATACCGAATATAGCCGAATGCCAGGAGCGATAATATAAATAAATGCCCGGAGCGATGAAATAAATAAACTTTACTGAAATTCGTTCGAACAAGAATCCTTAATGATATCCATATCCATCGAAAGTTTAAAACTATCATTAATTTAATATAATTTTATACCCGACCAGAAGGAAACAACAAAATTATATCAAGTGTTGTTATGCAGTTACGCTGTTCTTGTAACAGAGGTTGTTAGAATTTAGATCGCGGATGTAGTTAAAATAACAGAAATTGTAACAAAAAATCCTCAAGAGGTAACAAAATAATAGCAAACTATGATATAGACATAACATAAACAAAACAAACTTTGTAACAGTTTTGTTACGATGTAGCAAGGGTACTATATCTTAATTTGTTATAAGTATGCTATACAATCATTCAGATGAAAAAGACTTTAACAAATTTATATCATAATCAGTTAGTCGTAACAAGGTTTGTTATAATCTTGATATTTTTATGTTATGCCCTTCTGATCGGGTATTCCCTAACAGATCCTCAACTATCTTCTAGGCCTTAAAGATAGTCCATCGTAAAACGTGCAACCGTGGCCGTGTCATCATTTAAACCAAAAGGCCCTTTTCAGGGCCACCAGAGAGTTATAAAGAGTGTACAAGAGAATGTTCCCACGCACTGACTTCATAAAACCAAACGGCCCTTTTCAGGGCCACCAAAGAGTTATAAAGAGTGTACAAGAGAATTTTCCCACATACTGACTTCATAAGACCAAACGGCCCTTTTCAGGGCCACCAAATAATATCTCAAGAGCGTACAATAGAATTTTCTTACATAATGGCTTCAAAACGCTGGTCTAATGTCCCATAAGAGCCGCACCCGTAATATTGTGACTTAAACTGCTTCTATCGGTATGGGTAAGCGACCGGCACGAATAATTGAAACCCTTTTAACGCTAATAATAGCCACACAAAATCTCCCTAACATTATAATGCATCAATTGGTTTAACGTAGTCTACGTCAACCGGTCGTGTCTTGTACACAACCCCACTGATTTTTTAACCAAAAAAAAAAAAAAAAAATAATAAAAAATATTGGGGCGCACTCCCCCACACCACACCACCCAATAAAAAAATTTATAGGTTTTTCGTGCCCCCCCCCCCCCCCCCCCCCCCCCCCCCCCCCCCCCCCCCCCCCCCCTCACATATAAATCCAGACATCAAATAATGTTGTTTGTCCCCGATAGAGTGCCGAGCTCCCACACCCCAAAGTTTTTTTTTTTTCGGGGGTTTTTTTTTTTTTTTTTTGGTATTGTCCCCCCCCCCCACCCCTCCTTTCGCCCCCGAGTTTTTTATAAGTATAATTAAAAAAAATACCCCCCCATACGCGACGCCCCCCCTTTACCCCCCCTCCTCAAAAATTTGGACTCCTACGTATACAAACCTAAGACAGAAATCGACAATACGGTCCCAAAAAGTAACTAATTTTCTGTTGAATGCAAATCAGTTTCAGATTGTTCGATTTAAAGTGTATACAAATATGATACGTCCATCCTGAGCTCATTTCCAAAAGCAAGTCGATTAGCTTGTGTTCTGACACTTTCAAACTTTATAGCAAACTCGCTTTGTAATAATACATATTACTAAATGACTGAATTTATCTCCTATTTTTGGCTTTTTTATTTATGCACTTTCCATTTATATAATTTATTTATATTCATAAAAGCTAATTTGACTTATTTTGATGACTTTGAATGCCTTTCACATCATTGTTTTTAAATATGAATCGCATAAATATGGATGATCCTCTTACCCCATACTATAGGATAAGTGGATCATCTAGTCATATTGTATAGATCGTTCGTACACCTCTCTGAGAAGCCTCTTACTAAAATTTCATCATTATTTTAAACATAACACTCCCACTTTCGTTATACATTTAACTCACAAAAAAATGTATGCATTGTTGAAGGCTAAACATCAGGTTGAAACTGAACTACCGTATTTGTGATAATGTTTGCACCAGCCATCTCAAAATTAAAAAAAAAAACTACAAGGTACAGCCCAATGGGGTTGTGCGCAAAGCTGACGTAGGACTACATAGCAATCGAATTCCCATACACGTCAAGGCCATCCGCTAATTGATTTAAGTCAGTCCTGAAAAGGGTCAAGAACTCTTTAGAAAGCATTTGGTGGCTCTTAATTATGATACGGCCCCGGTTGTATTTTCTACGATGGTTGAAAGGGCCACTATCTCTGAAGCGTAGAAGATAGTTATGGATCTGTTGGTTCATTGGTTGTTCAACGCGTTTTGCTATTTATTCCGGGACGCGGCGTTTAAAGCAATTCCATGTTCCGCCGGGGTGCGGTAATTGAAATTAATTTCAAACAGCACAAGAGAACATTTCAACCAAATAAACTCTTTAGTTTGCAAACTAATTTGGTCGTCCTGAAAAGGACGGATTTAGTTGATGGGGGAGAAAGAGTTCGCGATTGAAATTAGGCTTTCTTTCTTGGTACATCTCACGTGATGGTTGATTCTTGTCTCGTTGTCACGGGCGGCTTTTTCCCGCCAACTTGTAGGCTTCAGCAGCCATGTTTCTCGCAGCAAGGTTGACGGGAGCATCGGCAACAACAGCCAACTGCACCAACGCCTCTCTGGGCAGCGACTGCTCGTCCAACTGCAGATCCTACTCTGCACAGCTCCGCGATCACCGGAAAACTAAATCAAAATGTAGTAGTAGTAAAATTCTTGTTTATTTTTGCATTCTATGTCTTATATACTAATTTACAATATTAAGTGTTTTAGCGCATTGGGCTCTTCAGCTTTGTTTTAAGTGTTTTATGTGTTAAATGTGTTTAGTGTCTTTTGTGTTTTAATTAATTTTACAAATCAGCCCTTTGGGCATTGTTAGTTTCAAAATTTGATAACCTACTTAATCTAAAACTATAGCTACAATTTGAAAAACCTAGGGGAGGGGAACCAGATTCCGAATGATCTGGTGATCCGATGTAAGGCAGCGTGCCCTGTACCGATTGATAGACTCACTAAAGCGATCATCGAGCATTTTTATCTCGGCCAGACGGTGGACCTCAGATGTTCTTGTCCTCGGAGGGGTGTTCAGAATCATCCTGAGAAACTTATTTTGAACACGCTGGAGCTTCAGGTGATGTGTTTTTGCGCAACTCTCCCAGATTGGCATGCCGTACTCGATGACTGGAAGTATGATTTGCTTGTAGACAGCAAGCTTGTTTTTCAGAGATAATGTAGACCTTCTGTTAATCAATGGGTACAGTAGCTTCAACAGAACGTTACACTTTGTGACAGTTTTGTCAACCTGCTCCCTGAAAATAAGCTTGCTGTCTATGGTAATGCCAAGATAGACAGCTGATTTGGCCCATTCCACCGTTGTGTTGTTCAGGCTTATTTTACAATCCTCAGGGGGAACAAGTTTGGGAGAGTTGGAGTGTAGAAACAGGATGACCTGGGTCTTCGCCGCGTTGATACAGATCTTCCATTCTATTCCATAGTATTCTGACAGAACATTCAGGCTTCGCTGGAGTTTCGCTGTAAGCGCTCTTATTACCCTACCATTGTGGACGACTGCGGTATCATCGGCGAACAACGATAGAGATCCATTTTCCGGGAGCGGGGACTTCCCTGCGGAACGCCGGCGGAGATTTCTTGCGCATCGGAAACTGCACCATGCAGCGAAACACGGAATGTCCTGTCCGACAAATAATTTTTAATTATCTTCACCAAGAAGATAGGAAGATTGTATTGTTTTAGCTTGTACACCAGGCCATCGTGCCACACATGATCGAAGGCTTTCTCGATATCGAGAAGTTCCATGGCAGATGATTAAGAAACAGACTTGTTCCGCCTGAGGATGTTGATGACTCGATTAAGTTGGTGGATTGTTGACCGACCACGTCGAAAGCCAAATTGTTCGTCAAGCAAGATGTTGAGCTCGTCGGCAGAAGCCGACGGTGGATCGCTTTCTCAAACAGCTTAGATAGTCCTGAGAGAAGGCTGATTGGTCTATAGCTCCTAGAACATGAAGGATCTTTCCCAGGTTTCTGGATGGGTATGACTTTAGCTGACTTCCAACACGAGGGGAAGTAGCTAAGTCGGAGGCATTGGTTGAAAATCAACGCCAGATGGACATAGAACTGGGGGCTCAATTGCTTGAGCTCCAAGTTCATGATGTTGTCGAAACCTGGGGCCTTCATGTTCTTAGTCGCTTTGATATCGGTCAACAATTCGTCAGCTGAGATCTCTAACTCTTCCGAGAAGTCGTTGGGACTTATATCGATGTTGTTTATAAGAGCGCTAACGGCAGCTTCGTGTGGACTGACGATGTTTTGTCCGAGATTGTGGGAGCTGACGAAGTGTTGACTTATCTCAGCAGCCTTTTCTGCAGGAGTTATCAAGCGATCCTTAGAGCCATTGCTGTCTTGTGGAATCAACGGTGGAATGGGCCTTGGCTTAGTTTTTAAAATTTTTGTCAACTTCCAGAACGGCTTTGCACAGTCTGGGAGAGAGCGGATCTTGTCGGCAAAATTGTTATTTTAAGGTCCACCATTCTGGCCTTAATAATTTTTGTCACTCGATTACAGTGAGTTTTTAGCGTTGGCAAACCAGTTCGCTAGTATTGCCTTCGGATGGCGTTGCGCAATTGTATCAGTTCTTTAGTGGGTCTATCAATGGGTACAGAGTTGCTCAACTGATCAATCAACGGTACATGTTGCTCCCGGGCCTGGGAGATCGCTTGCTCGATGCTCTGCAGCTGCCGTTCGATGTCATCAACCGAATCAAGGTGCATGTCGAAATCGATGTTGTCGTCAACGTGTTGTCGGAACCTCTCCCAACTGACGCGATGGTAGTTCCGTCTGGTGATTCGATGCCGGTTGACCGAGGAGCCAACTTCGGCCACCACCGGATAGTGGTCCGAGCTGAGCTCCTGGTGTACTACCGGCTGGGCGATGTTGTTCCCCATGTTGGTGAGGAAGATGTCGATTGTCGAATGGACCCCGGATCTGCTCAACCGGGTGGGAGTATCCGGGCCCAGGACGGTGTAATGGCCCTCATCCAGGTCTTCCTGCAGTATTATTCCGTTCCGGTTGCGCCGGGTGTTCCCCCAGGTTTCGTGTTTCGCATTTAGGTCGCCGGCGATGATGAACTGCCCCTGCCTCCGAGTTAGCTTGCGAATATCGTTCCTTAGGACCGTTGTTGTTCCGTTAGCGGTGCTGAATTGCTTGGGACAATAGGCCGCGATAATGGTGATAGGGCCGACGGTGGTTTCAACCTCGATTCCGATGGCTTCAATAGTCTGCAGTTGAAAACTCGGCAGCAGATGGTAGTTCATGTTGTAGCGCAGGGCGATCGCCACTCCTCCTCCACTAGAGCTGCTACGATCAAGGCGCACAATCCGGTATCCTGGGATGGAAACGCTGAGTTCCGGCTTGAGATGTGTCTCGGTGACAATGGCGATGTCGATGACCTTCCTATTAAGGAAGTCACCGAGCTCGATTGTTTTGTTCCGGATGGAACAAGCATTCCAATTGAGGATGCTGATGGTGCGATTATGGTCCATACTTGAAAATAAATGTCATCGTCACGGATGTGGCGGCTTTGAGCTGTTCCTCCTTCGAGCGGCTGGAACGTAGTTGGCGGTAAAGCTCTTGGACGAACTCGACCATTTGCTCCGTGTCATAGAGCCGTCCATCGAGGGGTGGTTGGGTGGAGGTACTGCAACTCGGATTGCCCCAGCCTGGAGGAGGAGCCGGCATGGGGGCGGCGGCGGCAGCCGCGAATCGTTGCTGAACGGATGCTGACGGGCGGTTTGCATGGCGATGGTTCAATGGAACTGGCGGCAGATTTGGCACTTGATACCGGAGCGTTGGGAAATTCTCCTCGTCCATTCGAGGTGGTTGGCGGCGTTGACCAGGCCGAGACTTTGTGGACGCCTTCTTGCGGATGGCCAAATACTCCGCTCGTTTGGGACAGGCTCGGTTGACGCCTTCGTGGTTAGCGCCACAGTTGGCGCACTTTGATGGGGCACCTTCATCCATCGGGGCGCAATCGATAGTTGCGTGCGCTCCGGCACACTTTCCACACCGGGGTTTCATGTGGCAGTTTCGGGTCCCATGACCAAATGCCAGACACTTGCCGCACTGTGTCACATCGTGTTGCCTCGGGCGATACCGGTCCCACTCAATAATGACGTTGAAAAGTGCCCGTGTTTTCAATAGGTCCGCCATCGTGACGGAACCCTTCTCTAAGTGGACCAGATAGAGTTGGTCCCGATGATTTCCCTGTTGTTGGCGTCTTATTGGGAACACCTTCACCGGTTTCAGAGCCGCCGCTTGAAGCTCAGTGACTATTTCCTCCGGAGTGAATTCTGGAAGGCCACGCAGAATCACCTTCAGCGGCTTGTTTCCGGGTGCGTCGTGAGTGTAGAACTCATGTTGCTTGGCGACTAGGTGACCGCCAACAGCACGGTAGTCAGCCTCCGTCGAGCACATTATCTTCGTGCCCGTACTGCACAGCTTGTACAGCGGATTAACTTTAATCGCTGCAAGCTCCGTCCTAAGGGCAGCGATGTCTCTTGACGTGGTGAAAAGCGGCGGGATTTTAACTTTTTTCGTTACCTCCTGTACCGGGAGCGCAGCAAACTGATTACTCGCTAGTAATCGGGCGTTGGGATCCGATGAATCGGCGTCGTCATTTCGTTGCCGCTTGCAGCTGCTTGGATTCGGTATGGCTTCAGGAGCTGATGTCGCTGGTTTGGATGTCACCACGTGTTGATTTTTTCGACCCATTGCCACAGCAACAGGTCGGGTGGAAAAAATTGCACAACTTTGCAACACTTTCTTCTGGTTTGCTACCGATAATAAACTAGCAAGCGCTGGCGATAGATCACGAACCGGACGAGCAATTGCGAGAAATCGGACGAGGGAGAAAAACGGGGCAAAAAACTTTGTATCGAGAGAGCGAAAAACACGACCGTACGTGTCGCTTGAACGAACTGGAATGAACTGATAAATCAAAATGCGAAGGTGTACCCCTCATATAACATTCATGGCTGCCAAGAAGACGTTCCTTACTTAAATATGAAGTCTGTGCGCGGAAAGTACTGTGCATTTGGTAAAATTACTATGAAAAATCGATATTATAAGACATCACTTCATATTTGCATTAATGTTATTAGTTGCATGTTGAATATCAATAGTTTGAAATATTTAAATCAAAGCGTAGAAAATGTTCCGATCGATTGGTACAAACATTTTGGAAATCAATCGTGGAATGACTTAGTTATTAACGTTCAAAACCTATATATTTTTCGTGACGCTCCAAATTTTCGCAATTCGAACGTGTACCCCAGTATTGAAAACACAGACGTAGTCCTACGTCAAAAATGTTGCTCATTTTCTCCAGAACGCGGCTTTCCAAGCAACGCCATGTTGAGGCGGTGCGTGGTAATGAAAATTCGATGAGCTCAAGAGAAATTTCAATCAAACATACTCTTTAGTTGGCAAATTTATTTGTTCGTCCTGAAAAGACCGGGTTTTAGTTGTTAACGGATGGAACATGGTTCGCGATTGAAATTTTATTTTCGGTCTTCTTGGGCAGCAGGACGGCCTGAGTGTTTGGCATCACGTAATACTACGATAAAAATTGACATTTGCAACGTCTTCCACTCGAGACTGTACAGACTAAACATTGACCATAGAGCGAATTACAACGAACAACTCAACCTAACACCCAGTGGATTAGACTGGACATTTTCGTTTTGCAAAAAGTTCCACAGGCTGGAGCGGGAATCGAACCCTCACTTCATGGCAATGACCGACGGGTGACGCCACTAACCACTTGACCACGAAAATGATGTGGGCGATTAGTTTGGCAATTTTCTCCGGGACGCGGCTTTTTCAACGCCATATTGAGCCGGTGCGTGGTAATGAATATTTCAATGGGTTCAAGTGAAACTTCTATCAAACATTCTCTTTAGTTGGCAACTTGATTTGGTCGTCCTGAAAAGGACGGATTTTAGTTGATAACATGGTTCGCGATTGAAATTTTCTTCAGTCTTCTTGGGCTGCAGGACACCACTCTGTGAAATGGTCACACCGGAGAAAAGTTTGTTCAGCTCCTCGTCGTTGTGGATGGCTAGCTGCAGGTGACGTGGATGATTCTTCTTGGTCTGGCCTTCTTGTGTTCCCGGGCGGCGTTTTCTAACAACGTGCTAGCCGAACACATCTGTCGCATACGGCTGCACAGCGAGAACTGATGTCGGTCGTCTCCACATGTTTTTAATTGTGGTGGAAATACACTTCTCACGCGTGCTTCTAATGTAGACCAAAGTGGCTCGATAATGTTGAGGTCTGGTGACTGTGCTGGCCAATCAAGGTGGTGAAAGTCTGTGTCATGCTCTTCGTACCACGCCTTTATGATTTGAGCAGTGTGGATTGGAGCGTTGTCATCTTGGAAGATTCCTCTGCCATCAGGAAAGATGGTCTTCATCATTGGCAGCACCTGTTGGGCAATTGTGTTATTTTAAGTATTTTGTGAAGGTTTTCTTAAAAATACCTGGTCATCCAATATTTCTTGATAATCTTTGGCCTTTATTTTTCCCTTCATAGCAACTAAAGGCCCAAGAGAATGCCACGATATTGCACCCCATACCATAACTGACCCCCCGCCATGTTTAACGGTTGGCAGAAGGTAGCCAGGGTTGTAGGCTTCTCCAGGAGTACGCCATACGTACACTCGACCTGTAGTTGGAAACGAGGTAAAAGATGATTCGTCCGACCACACAACTTGGTTCCATTGATCTGGCGTCCATTCCTTATGATCCTTGCACCAGCGCTTCCTGTTTACCGCGTTTTGCGGTTTTATTAGCGGTTTAGAAATGGCCGCACGAGCGCTTCCTGTTTACCGCGTTTTGCGGTTTTATTAGCGGTTTAGAAATGGCCGCACGAGCGTAAAGATTCATGTCGTGCAGCTCCCTTCGGACAGTTGATGTAGAAACTGGTTCTTGAAGCGCATTGTTCAAAGCAGCAGTTGCTTTAACAGCACTAGTGCGTCTGTCTGCTTTGACTATGCGCTTCAACGAACGTTGCTGCCGGTCATCCATCTTCTGCTTCCGCCCACAGCTACTTTTATCAGGCGATGTTTTTCCATGTTTTTTTATATTCCGACATTATCCGGCAAACTGTGGCCCTGGCAACACCAACCAGTTTGCATGTTTCAGCGATCGAAGCACCGGCTTCTCGAGCACCGACTATACGGCCCCGTTGAAATTCCGTAAGCTCTAATGGCATTTCGAACTGCACACTTCAGCACTTAACCTTGATTTGTCCCATGCGCAAGCACTCAATCCTGTCACCTTTTGTCTTCTTCTATGCAAACATGTACACGGATAAAAAATAATACCCAATTTGAGTTCTATTCCGCCAGGTCGATGGTTCCGTACGCCAAATTAATTTTGAGTTATTTTTCTATTTTTTTTGAGTTATTAATTTTGAGTTATTTTTAGTTTAGGTATTGTTTTGTAAAATCATGAAGTTTGATGTGTCGCAAGCCAGGGTTTGACATCATTCGAAATCTGGCCACTTCCCTGGGGGAACCCGGAATCCGGAACGTCACCAAGTGTGGCCAATGTGAAAGAATACTCTCAGGTTGACTACCAGTGGTATTGGTTTGTAAAATCATGAAGTTTGATATGTCGCAAGCCAGGTTTGATACAGTTCTAACTCTGGCCATTACACTGGTAGGGTACTTCCTTCACGATTCCCGATAATGAATCCGGAACTACGGAAAATAACGAAATGTCCGCTACTCTTCCAAAAACTAGGATAAATTTGTGATCGTATGGAAAAAGTTGCATCTAATTTGGTTAAGGGTACGCAGAGTTACAGATAAATTAAAAAGGAGTTTTTCAACATAAGAAGTGTCAGGCAATTGGGTAAAAAACTACATTTTACGGAAATAGCCATATCTCGGTTGTTTATGGGCCGATTCACGATCTTCAACCACTGACAGACTTGTTATGAATTCTCTCTTCTGAGAAAAATATAATAATTCTGATTTTCAAGTAACATAAAAAATAACTAGCTGCAGAAAATTAGCACATTTGACATAACCTCAAAGTATCCGTGATATCTCCGGTGCCCGGAAGTCAAATCAAATTTTGATTGAACGTGCTGAAACGAGAATAAATTCTCCGTCGAACGCTTCTAGTTTCATCAAAATCGGTTAATTATTCACCGAACTGTATTTTGCTAGTCTTCTCCTTTTTGATCATCCCCTGTATTTTCAATGAATAAATCTTTTGAACTAAATGAGCCAGGCAAAATAATACCCTAGCAACACAGTTGTTACAAATTTGTTGAAGGAACTTCAATGTGACTCAATTGGGTCACAATCAAGTTGCTGCAACTAAATATGAAAGCATTGTGTTGCTTGCCAAGCCGATTAATGATTACTGTAGTATTGAAAGATTTCAGCCAAAGAGGAATTAGATATTATTGCTTTTCATTTTTTTAAAAAAAAACCTCTTGCGTATATAATGCAAGAGTAGTACAAAATTGCTTTCATTTTATCCAAAAGAGACTGTTGCAAATGAGTCACGTGCTACAAAGTTTGGAAAAAAACGAAAAGGTGAGATATGTCAGTGACATATCTGCAAAGTCGACGTAGGACTGCTTGTTGATGTGGAGGAATTGAAATAGAATTAATAAATATCTACTATATTTTGTTCAGTCTAAAGACTAATCAGACCATCTGTTATTAGTTTTAGTTTTCCACGAAAATTAATATAGTCAACTCTTTATAACTCTTGAAGTGGCCCTAAAAAGGGTCGTTTGGTATTCAGTTATTCGCTGTTCCTGGAGTGATCCGAGTAGAACCGATAATTGTCGAGTACCAGATGATGATTTGGTAGACAGTCGAATGGGTGGTCGTTGTTGTTGATTCTGTTCCATGGAAGAAAAGCATATAATATTAGTCTTTAGGTGTTTTAGGAGCGTTAATACTGTGTATGAAAATCTTGAATTCAACTCTTTAGAACTCCTTAAGTAGCCCTGAAAAGGGCCGTTTGGTATTTTGTCGTCTGTTGTTTATGGTCCGAGTAGTACAGACAATGGTCCAGTGCTAGGTGATGGTTGGTTGTCGAATGGGTAGATGTTGTCATTCCAGTTCATGTTCCACAATATCTGCTACCTGTTGATTTAATGGTTCGGATGCTTCGAATGCGAGTACAGGCAACATAGGTCTATGATACGAAAAAAACGTTAGCCGTCCAATTTAAATCGGTTTCTAGTATGCTTCATTAAAATTAAAAAAGGTAAGAATAACTCAAATATTGTAAAATATTGTACCATCTTAAAGGCCCAAACGTAATGTGGACGGAAACAGAACGACAACGGCAAGTTTGACAGTTGTCGTAAATGACATCTATTCATCCAATTGGAATCGGGTTGGATCCAACCAGTTCTCTATTCGACAAGCCAGGTTTATCAAGATCGGGCTGTTCCGCTGCCATTGCCGTTTCGCTATCATTACGTTCAGGCCTTAATTCTACATTCCATATGTACGGCAACATTAGCTCGTTGTTTATTTTTCTGATTTGAACCAATAATTGCAACGGGGCTATTTGCTGAAAACAACTTTATTAGTTAGTACGATAAATGGTTTCAATGGTTAGTTTACCCTTGCTTATATCGGGCAAAGTAAAATAAAGTTCGTACAACTTTGGAAAGACACCACTCCGAAAGGTTTTACTTTAAGTATTTATTGTTTTCAAAACTGTTGAATTAATACATGTAGCCAAGGGTGGAGACAACTTAATCCTGCATTAATTTTAATGCCAACACTATGAATATTAGTGAAAATAATAGAATTATAATATCATTATACGGTATTATAATATCATAAACTGTCAATAGAATGCTATGATTTTAGTCTATGCTATGATAGACTGTCAAACCAACATGTGCACTCCAAAACGAATTTACTCTAAATCACATTATAGTCTAGATTAATATTTTGATCTTGGTATCATAATACGATTTAATGCGAAAATTAAAGTTGTCTCCACTCTAGTTTGTAGCACTTTAGTTATGGTGTTACGTGTTGTCTATGCGATGTTAAACACATACAATTCAAAAAAAAAAATCATGTGAATTGAAAATATGGAATACTACAGAAGAGATTCCGTTTCAATTTTCAACATGAAAATGTGTCAGGATAATGTCAGCACAGTAAAAATATTGGTTTGTAAAAGGTTCTTCTGTTCATGTGTCTGTGAAATTTAAAAAACAACACAAAACTTAAAACATTAAGGAGATGTGAAGTGAATTGAAACGTTTAGAGTTTGTTTTATGATGATTCATATGGTAGAGGGTCGTTAATTTTACGTTAATAGACCGTAGTAAAATTCTTGTTTATTTTGCATTTCTTTGTCTTATATATACTGTTTTACAATTTTTAAGTGTTTTAGCCCAATGGGCTCTTCAGCTTTGTTTAGTGTGTTTTATGTGTTTAGTGTGTTTAGTGTGTTTTATGTTTTAAATCAATTTTCAGATCAGCCCTTGGGGCATTGTTTGTTTAAAATTTGATAACCTACTTAAACTAAAACTATAGCTACAATTTGAAAATCCTAGGGGTGGGGAACCAGATTCCGGATGATCTGGTGATCCGATGTCAGGCAGCGTGCCCTGTACCGATTGATAGACTCGCTAAAGCGATCGTCGAGCATTTTTACCTCGGCCAGACGGTGGACCTCAGATGTTCTTGTCCTCGGAGGGGTGTTCAGGATCATCCTGAGGAACTTATTTTGAACACGCTGAAGCTTCAGGTGATGTGTTTTTGCGCAACTCTCCCAGATTGGCATGCCGTACTCGATGACTGGAAGTATGATTTGCTTGTAGACAGCAAGCTTGTTTTTCAGGGATAATGTAGACCTTCTGTTAATCAATGGGTACAATAGCTTCAACAGAACGTTACACTTTGTGACAGTTTTGTCAACCTGCTCCCTGAAAATAAGCTTGCTGTCTATGGTAACACCAAGGTAAACAGCTGATTTGGCCCATTCCACCGTTGTGTTGTTTAGGCTAATTTTACAATCCTCAGGTGGAACAAGCCTGGGAGAATTGGAGTATGGGAATAGGATGACCTGGGTCTTCGCTGGGTTGATACAGATCTTCCATTCGGTGAAGTATTCTGACAGAACATTCAGGCTTCGCTGCAGTTTCGCTGTAAGCGCTCTTGTTACCCTGCCATTGTGGACGACTGCGGTATCATCGGCGAACAACGACAGAGATCCATTTTCAGGGAGCGGGGGTATGTCCGAGGTGAATAGGTTGAACAGAAGTGGACCTAGTATACTTCCCTGCGGAACACCGGCGGAGATCTCCTGTGCATCGGAAACTGCACCTTGTAGCGAAACTCTGAATGTTCTGTCCGACAGATAATTTTTAATTATTTTCACCAGGAAGATAGGAAGATTGTATCTTTTTAGCTTATACACCAGGCCATCGTGCCACACGTTATCGAAGGCCTTCTCGATATCGAGAAGTGCCATGGCAGATGATTTCGCAACAGACTTGTTCCGCCTGAGGATATTTGCTACTCGGTTAAGTTGGTGCACTGTTGAGCGACCACGTCGAAATCCGAACTGCTCGTCGAGCAAGATGTTCAGCTCGTCTGCAGACGAGAGAAGCCGACGGTGGATCGCTTTCTCAAACAGTTTTGATACTCCTGAGAGAAGGCTGATGGGCCTATAGCTCTTGGAACATGACGGATCTTTCCCAGGTTTCTGGATGGGGATGACTTTGGCTGACTTCCAACACGAGGGGAAGTAGCCAAGTCGGAGGCATTGGTTGAAAACCATCGCCAGATGGTTATAGAACTGGGAGCTCAATTGCTTGAGCTCCAAGTTCATGATGTTATCGAAACCTGGGGCCTTCATGTTCTTTGAGCTTTTGATATAAGTCAACAATTCGTCAGCTGAGATCTCCAACTCCTCTGTGAAATCGTTGGGACTTATATGGATGTTGTCTATAAGCGCGCTAACGGCAGCTTCGTGTGGACTGACGATATTTTGTCCGATATTGTGGGAGCTGACAAAGTGTTGACTTATCTCGGCAGCCTTCTCTGCAGGAGTTATCAGGCGATCCTTAGAGCCATTGCTGTCTAGTGGGATCAATGGTGGAATGGGCCTTGGCTTAGTTTTCAAAATTTTGGTCAACTTCCAGAACGGCTTTGCACAATCTGGGAGGGATCGGATCTTGTCGGAAAAATGTTTATTTCTGAGGTCCACCATTCTGGCCTTGATAATTTTTGTTATCCGATTGCAATGAGATTTTAAAGTAGGCATACCAGTTCGCTGGTATTGCCTTCGGATGGCGTTGCGCAATTGTATCAGTTCTTTAGTGGGTCTATCAATGGGTACAGAGTTGCTCACCTGATCAATCATCGGTACATGTTGCTCCCGGGCCTGGGAGATCGCTTGCTCGATGCTCTGCAGCTGCCGTTCGATGTCATCAAACGACTCAAGATGCATGTTGAAATCGATGTTGTCGTCTACGTGTTGTCGGAACCTCTCCCAATTGGCGCGATGGTAGTTCCGTCTGGTGATTTGATGCTGGTTGACCGAGGAGCCAACTTCGGCCACCACCGGATAGTGGTCCGAGCTGAGCTCCTGGTGTACTACCGGCTGGGCGATGTTGTTCCCCATGTTGGTGAGGAAGATGTCGATTGTCGAATGGACCCCGGATCTGCTCAATCGGGTGGGAGTATCCGGGCCCAGGACGGTGTAATGGCCCTCTTCCAGGTCTTCCTGCAGAATTATTCCATTTCGGTTGCGCCGGGTGTTCCCCCAGGTTTCATGTTTCGCATTTAGGTCGCCGGCGATGATGAACTGCCCCTGCATCCGAGTTAGCTTGTGAATGTCGTTCCGTAGTACAGTTGTTGTTCCGTTAGCGGTGTTGGCTTGCTTGGGACAATAGGCCGCGATGATTGTGATAGGGCCGACGGCAGTTTCAACCTTGACTCCGATGGCTTCGATAGACTGCAGCTGAAAACCCGGAAGCAGATGGCAGTTGATGTTGTAGCGCAGGGCGATCGCAACTCCTCCTCCACTAGAGCCGCAACGATCAAGTCGCACAATCCGGTATCCGGGGATGAAAATATTGAGTTCCGGCTTGAGATGTGTCTCGGTGACGATGGCGATGTCGATGGCCTTCCTGTTAAGGAAGTCACCGAGCTCAAATGTTTTGTTCCGGATGGAACAAGCATTCCAATTGAGGATGCTGATGGTGCGTTTACGGTCCATATTTGAAAATAAACTTCATCGTCACGGATGTGGCGGCTTTTAGCTGTTCCTCCTTCGAGCGGCAAGAACGTAGTTGGCGATAGAGTTCTTGGACGAACTCGACCATTTGCTCCGAGTCGTAGAGCTGTCCATCGACGGGTGGTTGCGTGTAGGTACTGCAACTCGGTTTGCCCCAGCCTGGAGGAGGAGCCGGGTTAGGAGCGGCGGCGGCTGCCGCAAATCGATGATGAACGGAAGCTGACGGGCGGTCTGCATGGTGGTGATTTAATGGGATCGGCGGTAGGTTTGGCACCTGGTACCGAAGCGACGGGAAATTCTCCTCGTTCATCGGAGGTGGGGGACGGCGTTGACCAAGGCGGGACTTGTTGGATGACTGCTTGCGGATTGCCAAAAACTCCGCACGTTTGGGGCAGGCTCGATTGCTGCTCTCGTGATTCGCGCCACAGTTTGCGCACTTCAATGGGGCACCTTCGTCCATCGGGGTACAATCGTTGGTGCCGTGTGCTCCGGCACATTTGCCACATCGCGGTTTCATGTGGCAGTTTCGAGTTCCGTGGCCGAACGCAAGGCAGTTGCCACACTGCGTCACGTTGTGTTGCCTCGGACGATACCGGTCCCACTCGACGATGATATTGAAGAGGGCCCGCGTTTTCGTCAGGTCCGCCATCGTGACGGAATCCTTCTTCAGATGGACCAGATAGAGTTGGTCCCGATAATTTCCCTGTTGCTGACGTCTAATGGGAAACACTTTCTGGGGCTTCAGTGCCACCGCTTGCAGCTCGGCAAAAATTGCCTCCGGAGTGAGCTCCGGAAGGCCGCGCAGAATCACCTTCATCGGTTTGCTTCCGGGTGCGTCATGAGTGTAAAACTCATGTTTCTTGGCTACTAGGTGAGCGCCTACAGCACGGTAGTCAGCCTCCGTCGAGCACATAATTTTTGTGCCCGTACTGCACAGCTTGAAAAGCGGTTGAATTTGGATTGCTGCAAGCTCAGTCCTGAGAGCAGCGATGTCCTTTGACGTGGTGAAGAGCGGGGGGACTTTTACCTTCTTTGGCACCTCCTGTACCGGGAGCACGGAAAATTTGTTGCTCGCTAATAGTCGAGCGTTTGGGTCCGCTGGATCGGCGTCGTCATGGCGCAGCCGCTTGGAGCTGCTCGGTTTCGGTATTGCTTCAGGAGCTGATGCCACTGGCGTGGATGTCACCACGTGTTGATTTTTTCGACCCATTGCCACGGCAACAGGTCGAGCGAAAACACTAGCAGAACTTTGCAGCGCTTCCTTCTGGCTTGCCACCACCAAAAGATGAGCAAGCGCAGGTGATAAATCGCGAGCCGGACACGCAATCGCGAGAAAGCGGGCGAGGGGAAACACGGGGGGGAAAACTTGTCTTACGAGAGAGCGAAAAACACGACCGTACGTGTCGCTTGTTCGAACTGAATGACCAACTATAAACAAAGTGACCCCCCCCCCCCCCCCTTCCCCTCCCCACCCCCAACTTCCCCCCCCGCCAAAACCAAATCACCACCCTCATTCCAAAACCAATTGGGAACATGTACGCGATCAAATTTGCTTCTCGGTATTTTCAAGTAGCAGTATGGCCTGAATAATTGGAAGGAAACCACCCTAAGAAAATCAGGATTTACATATCGATAGACGCGGCTCGGCCATGTTGAGACGGTGCGTTGTAATGCTATTTTCATAAATCGGTTAGCTCATAAGATATTAATAAATCGAACTCTTTAATTAGGCAAAATGTTTTGTTCGCCCTGAAAAGGGCGGGTTTCATCAATTGTCGGGGGAACGCGATCGAAATTTGTATGTATGGCCTGAATATTTGACAGGAATCCACTGTATGTACTGCCATCGTCAGCTGCTTTTTATGTCATGACCAGCTGGGCACTGCTGGCTACTGCTGGGTACCGACCGCCAGCTGCTGCTACAAGCTGGGCATTGCTGGGCACTGCTGGGTACCGAGCGATGCTGCTGGGTGCTGCCTAGCTTTTCCTCCCACCGGGAGATCCGCGCAGCTCCAATGCTGCCGAACGAATGAGGCATTTGTTCGGAAATGTGCCTTTTATCATGGCATCGGGTACCATTGCATGAACAAAAGGGGGTATCAACTAAAGCCATGTGAATCAAATTCATTAAAAGGGGAGGGGAATCAGATGTTTCGCCAAACACTAGCGTGAAACAGAATCTACCTCTCGAGAACAAATAATAATAAGAAGAAGACGATGGGAGACGTCTCTTGCTTAGATTTGAAAACTGTGTTAGGAAATTTGGTTAATTTACTCTGCGAATCGAAATTATAAATTATAAGACATCACCTTACATTTACGTTATTTTTAATAAGTTAATGTTAAAAATCAATTAACTTGATTACTAAAACTGATACGTAGAATTATTTCCAATCGATTAGTGCAAACGATATGAAAATCGTTTATGCAATGACTTAGTTATTATCGCTCAAAATATCCAAAACGACCCGTCACACGGTCGATTTCAGAAATTTTAGAACGGCGCCCCAGTATAGAAATGAAAGACGTAGTCCTGCGTCCAAACTCAGAGCTCGAAAAAATTGACTGCCGTCGTGAACGACGAGTAAAAAAAATATTCAGTGTGCACTATTTTCTCTATCTTCATTTCGTTCTATCAGTCAAACAACACATGCTTGTCTACTTGTTTTGCCGTGTTCAGTCATTCCATTGTCCCTGTGTTCTACACAACTCATTCACACCACAGCAAAGCACTGATCTGGCTATTCAAGCGTCAAGAAGTTTTGATTGCTTGACTGAATGTTCTGGTATCCAGTCATTCATTTTCGCGTTCGTGAGCGAATTTGTCTGCTGCAAGACTTTATTTTTTTAATTATAAATACCTGGCAGAAGACAAGGAAATCCAAAAGACGAAGCTGTAGCAAACGATCTATGGTCGAAATCGCTACAGAGTTTGTGGTTCGAGATCGGGAAAAGGCAAGTTGCAGGATCGATTCAAGAAGTTGCTGCAAATACGTGCAAGCAAAATACGTTGGTTTTGTCACTTAATCGATTCTTCAAATGAAGGACTGTTCTTTCTTCTTCACGGTAGAACGTTGAAATTGAATGAGTTGTTTGCGCTTATTTACATTCACTGCTTTCTGGAACGAATGAATGATGAAAGTAAAGCAGCAAAAAACTAGATGATTCACCTTGCACTACAGATTCATGTAGGCAAATTTGTGTTAACTTCATGTTCGCTAGAGGCAGCATGTGATGAAAAATATATTGTCTCAGTCAGGGTGCATTTTGAGATTTGAATGTGAGATTTTTAAGCTCTGGTCAAAACATTTGTTATTCCCATTCGTAAAGTCGAAAATTTTAGAACAAGTCGTAAAAGAAGAGTAGAATTAACGTATCTCATTTGTAATAATTTGATCGCACCAGAACGATCGGGTATAGTGAAAGTCATTCTTGTGACACAGCGTTAAATTTAGTGTTTGCAAAATGTAAAGAAAACGTAAAGCGTAAAGATATAATTGTTGTTGTTTGTTTTGGATTTGAAAAGCGCTTTTAAAACGATTTCTCTTGCAAAAAGAAACAATCATGCGCTTTTGATTCTCGGGTTCTGCATTAGATGATTCGAAAGCTATTTTGTCTGAATGAACTCAGCGGACTGCTTTTAATAAATCTGTTTTTGTGGAAAACTGCCTTTGCTTTAACAAGGGAGTGTATAAAGGCCCATTTTATGGCTTGGCATGTATGGCTTGCGACGAGTCTTGAAATTTTTTGATACTAGCCTTTTTTCTTCTGATATCGTGTTATCCGTTGCAGCTTAGCTTTAATTAGACCGTTTCACATTTGAATGCAGATTGACGTTCTCTAAATCGATGGTTGAAGAACAAACAGTTAAAAATGAACATAAGCAAAACTAAAATCATGGTAATTTTTCAGAATCCAGTAGAAGACATCTCTGTTAAAATTGACGATGAAACAATTGATCGCGTGTATGAGATCAAATATTTTGGCATTTTTTAAGAAAGATTAAAATTTGACTCTCATATTGACAATGTCATCAAAAAAATAGCCAAAAAGTATGGTATTCTCTTCTTCGATTGTAAAAAGTGTTGACTATTGCCAGAAAATACAATTGTACATATCAATCATGTCTCTCCACGTAGATTTTTGCCCGTACATTTTGTTTAAAGCTGATCAGCCACAAATATCGAGATAACAGCATTTGCAAAATAAGAAAATGCGTTTGATTTCGAGATGTAATATATTAATTTTCTGCTCTTTCTAATAAGATGCTCTACCAACAGCCACGGGGAAGCAGAGAGTTGTGTATTAGACATTGGTATTCATTTTTAATGTAAAACCTGTCCACGTTAAATCGGACACCAAAATAATAGCAGCAAAAAAAGCACATAATTCAACACAACCGAATTTTTTTAACCTGATTGTTTATTTCACAATACTAGAGTTATATCCACAAAAGAAACAGTTGATTAAGATGTTAATCCTTCTTTCTGTAAAATTCTCGAACTTTCTGTGGTACACTCGCCATCAGGTTTCGTACGGTATCCTCACAAACGCCCGCCGTGACGATTCTCCATATTCTCTTGAAATTATCGGTACCATTTGCTTTCTTCTTAGTTTCGAAGAGTTTCCACTTAACTAGAACCCAGTATTTCTCTATTGGGCGAAGTTCTGGACAGTTTGGTGGATTGGCTGTTTTTGGCACGTATTTGACCTTTTGTACTTTATACCATTTCAGGACGAGTTTCGCATAATAACAAGAGGCCGAATCAGGCCAGAGCAGAGCTGGAGAGTCGTGGATTTCTGGCAACCGCGTTTGCAGACATTCTTTCTCGTACACATCTTTATGTGTAGGGCCGGTAGAGACGAAACTTTTAGATTTTCGACCACAACTACATATGGCCTGTCAAAACAAATACTTCTTCGGGAATTTGGACATCTTATTTGTCAGGAAACACTCGGTAACGGGGTTCTTTTTCGTTGCGGTGTAAAAAGCCAGACCCGGAAGCAGTTTAAAGTCTTCGAGTACGTATGTTTCGTCGTCCATTATGATTCCAAAAAATGATGTAAAGCTCCTTATCTTGACTTTTCGCAGTGAAATTTTGCTTGTCACCACGGTTGGGTACCCATTTCACTTTGTACGCGTTCAGTCCTTGCCTCTGCTTAACTTTTTGTACGTATCTTTTTGACTTTCCCACTTAGCGAGCCACATTTCGCAAAGAAAGATTGGGATTTTTCTCAATAATGGCTACCACCTTCTTGGGCTTTGTGCACAAATTACGTAACGCAAAAAAACGGGATTTTGGACCCCCTCCCCCCCTATGTAACAATGAGTAACACGTGACCAGACTCCTCCCCCCCTTAATTACGTAACGCTCACGGACCCCCCCCCCCTATTTCTCATTTGATTCAAAATTGTAGTATCCAGACATCAGTTCAATAATTTTATTTGTGTAACTTAAAATTGATAAAGATTGCAAACATCAGTCCACTTATTTCATTAAAGTAACTTAGCCTCGGCTCTTTTTTTGCACCGATATTTCACCATGGTCAATACCGTTTGAAAAATGGAAATACTCATGTTGGTGCATCAAATTTAACGCCACTTGATGGAAACAGTTCAAATTTATTTCCTATACTTTTTTAGGCTATGGTGAAATTTTTATTACGCTACCTAAATTTTTCACAGAAGTACGTATTTTAGAAATTGGTATGTCCAAAAATGACTTTTTTTTACATATGTTATCAAATCTTCAAATTTATTAACCATACGAACATGAAATTTTGTTCACATGAGGTTAATACATTAGTTATAGGGCTGTCAAAAATTCAGTCAAAAATGTTTATAATAGACAAAGTTACAGGAGTTTGAACGTGACGTTTTTTGGAAGCACAATTTTGCTCGGTTTTTCTTTTGCTATTGAGTGTACTACTTTTTATTTTATTTGAATTTCCATAATATAATCTTTTGAAAAATAAATAAAATTTAATATTATTTCAATGGTTTTAATATAAATAACAATATATTTAATTTTTTTTTTGTTACAATTCCACCGCTGGGGGCGACCCCGGCGTAGTGGTTAACATCCATACCTCTCACGCCAGAGTCACGAGTTCGAATCTCACCCCCGGACAAGTTACGAAAATACCCAAAAGAGGTATTTGAGTGACTACGACGGGAGATGAACCAGCCCGAGGCTGAAAATCTCGATAATCCAGATAAAAAAAAAAAAAAATTCCACCGCTTAGGTCGAGTCAATGCAAAAGTGCATTGATTCCCAAAACCTTATTTTTTTATTCAACAATAAGTGTTTTTTGTTTCCAATAGAAGCCTCCTTTGCAGCGCTTTTAGAAACAACAATATTTACATTTCGTTTAGTTGATCATATTTAAATAGTACGTCTCCATTTATCAAAGCTTTAGAATTTGGCTTGAAATCAAAAGATAGACATAATCCATTTTCCTTAAAATTTCAGATTTCTTGCACCACTTGGCCTTAAAGAGTTTCTATTATCGCCACTCCCATAAGAAACACATGCGATTGTCCATCAAAGGAACCAGGAAACTATGGCGATAATTGGTGCAGTGGTACAATTATGGCGAACGTGAATAATAATACAAAAACAAAGTTTTGGCTCAGTTTCGATATTTTTCTTTCAAAATATGCATTGAAAGCTTTCGTTTGACGTATTGAAAGTGGGTTTTTCCCAGAATTTTTAAACATAGTTCTTAACTAGTATTCACTTTTGTTTTTTTTTTCAAATTGGTTATTTTGTTACGTAACGATTTTAAAACCCCCCCCCCCTCCCCCATATGTCACAATAAGTAACGGTTGCTCGACCCCCCTCCCACCCCTTCATGCGTTACGTAATTTGCGCACAAAGCCTTGTCAATATGTCGGAAGCTTGCTTTTCGATTTGTTCCACTTCCAACCTTCCGATCCACAGTCAAGCGCTGGTCAAATGATTTGCAAACACAAAACACAGTACTTTTCGATAGTTTTAGTTCTTGGCAAGATCGCGTACTGATAAATTAGAATTTCGTTGCCGTTCGTACAAAATGCGTTTGCGCACTTCCACTTGATTCGACGCCATTTTACTGAATGTAACAAGAATGTAAACATTTTGTACCACGAAATAAAGTGGAGAATTTCAGTTGTCATAAAAATGAAATCGATGCTTGACTACATTAAACATGCAGCACCACTAACAGATTTCAAGAGACGATGTATTCCAAAAGTCAAAGCTGCATTTTGAACACACAAGGAAGTGTTCAGTCCACACAAGTTTGAGTGCTCGTAAAAAGAAATGGATGACTGTTTTGTATTCATTTAAAAAATTGAAAGCTTATGCTGTTTGAGAGATTCTATTGATCAGTAGTTAGTCATCTAGATGAATGTCAGATATCTCTTAAAAATGCAGTTGTTGCCCATAGTTAGGAACTTTCGTTGCGGAGTATTATTTACTAGAAATTTCCTTGGTTTTGTCGGACGTTTTGATCACTAGGCTATGCCTTCGAAAATTTCAAGTGGAAATTTATGGCATTTTGAATTTATTATTTTACTGTATAGGTATGGAAAGTCAGCCAAGACTTCATGTCTTACAATGAAATAAGATTGTTTTTGTTTTTGATGGAAATCTGATGAAATAGTTTTTCGATTATAAATTGTCTTTAAGTTAAATTTTCCGGCTCAAACCTTTGTGGGAGTATGTGGCTAGACCAACATCATCATTTTGAACATTTTTTTTTTTGACAGCATAGAAATTAAATTACATCATCGGTGGAACGAAAACAAAGATCATTTATATATGTTGTATTTATGTAGCTTTTGCTGATCACAATCCTGTATAAAGTAGGTCTAAAAATAGACCACCACTAAAAGTGCCCCTAGTTTGCCAAACGTAGTCTTCGCCAATAATGCTTCTGTGTCTTGTATAAAACTGTAACAAACTCACAGATTTGTTTAAGGTTACTATAATCCGTCCGGTAATGCATACAAACAAAAACGATTATTTGTTTTCGTTTTGTACCCCCACCCCCCCCCCTCCTCTCTTTTTTCTTTAAAAAAATCAGTGGGGTTGTGTTTAACACACGACCGGTTGACGTAGACTACGTTAACCCGTTTGATTAGTTTCGTAGTGTACTGTTCTAATGGGACGTTGGGTTAGCATAAATTAGTGAGAAAGTATGTTAGAACATGCTATGATTCGCTTCTTAGAAATTATTTGGCAGCTGTGGAAAGGGACGTTTGGTTTGAATGTTAGTATGATGAAAGGGCAACAATTGTGCTGCCTGTAGTGATTGTGTTGATATGATCGACCAGCTGGAGACCATTTTCCATAACGCGTAATCTCGAAAATCTATCGATAAATGATGAAGCTTTAAGAGTTCACACTGTTTCAGTAATTTTTAAATGTTGATTTGACCTCCACCCTTGCCGTAAGGCCTAGTCTGATAAAAAAAAAGCGTTGATGTTTGTCCTCAAAGATCGTTAGACCAGCATTAGATAGTAAGTATGTTAGCAAAAATTTATTGTACATTCTTTAGAAAGCATTTGAAAAGTATTTGCACTTTGTCAAGTTGGTTGACCACTTGATTTTATTTCCCACCTCGAGTTTAAGGCCCTTCTCTAGCTTTCCGACCAGTAGTTAGAAACGCATTACCTCTGGTTGCTTCCAGTTTCGCCCGATAACCTCGAGTTCGCTCGGCATCGGTACATGGTCAATTCGGAGGATTTTTCGAATGTTCGATCTTAACGCGCTTCCGAAATTTGCGCAAACGGTTGGCATCAAAACGAATAGGCATTGCACTTATTCACCCTTTCACAGTTTCTCAAAACTTATTTCTTCCTAGAAGTAAAACGCAATCCAACGCGAATCGTTAACACAACAGAATAACTATTCATTACAGTACTCATTGAAATGTGCATGTTCGAGAATCAAAATATTGTCCGTGATAGGGAATTTCTTCAAACATGCCAGAACGCTACATTCTTTAAAATTTACATACACCGATTGATGAATATCTATGCGAAATATATTAATCTTTTATTTGTAAAACTTTATATACCTGAGTAAATAGAATGGCAATCGTATAAATTTCTTGATTAGAGCAGTCTCAAAAATAAATCAATCAAGAAACAATGGAATTCTTAGCGTCCGGTGTTTTTCGTGACGGTAGCCATTTGTGAATTGTACAAAATGCTCAAGGTATGCAACAAAGAGAAAACTAATATTGTTTTAGCCACCGCTGTCAGCCAATCGGTAAGAACCAATCATTCAAATCAAACAAACTCTCAAAATAAAATTGGTCGTCCTGAAAAGGACGGATTTTAAAAAAACCAAAATCACACACCCATAAGCACCTTATTTCGCTCCTCGTGGTTGCACCCACCAGCTGGCTACAAAGCATTATCTACCAAATATCACACACACGCAAGCACCTTATTTCGCCCCTAGTAGTAGCACCCACCGGCTGGCTACAAAGACATTATTTGCCCAAGCAACCGACTGCCTAGTACACCACAGCATAATTTATGGCTGCCTAGCAACGATTGCCTAGCCAACGGCTTGGTACCAACAGTCTGCAGTGCAATCAGCTACCTGACCAATTGTTAGGTCGCCAGTGCACTTTCTATGGTGCTTGCCATAGCCAGCTGCCAAATCCAAATTGGCGTCTTCCCGCTCCGCTGAATGAAGTTAGTGCACCCTCCAGGGTACATACTATTGCCCGGCGCCAGCTGCCAATCCATACTGGCTCGATGCTTCGCACAGCTTCAGTACTGCAACACGAATGAGAAATTTTGCGAAGGTGTACCCTGTTTATATCGTTCACTGCTACATATGAGACCTCCCTTGCTTACATTTGAAATCTGTGATAGTAAAATTGAGTGCATTGAGTAAATTTACTCTGAAAAATCGGCATTATAAGACATCACCTCATATTTTGGTTATTTTCAATAGCTTGAAATTGTTAACGGATAATATTTGATAGTTGAATTGATACGCGGGAAAATTTCATCTTGGAAACATCTTGAAAATCTATTGAGCATTTATTAAGTTCTTAGCGTTTAATTTGTAACGATATTTCGTGACGGTCGCTGATTTATAGATTTTCAATTGACACCCTACCCTTCCCGTAAGACGTAGTCTACGTCAAAAAAAAAAACACACAAAAATTGTCGCCACAAGTTTTGTTGAAGTTCGATTATCTTCAAACTTCCAGGGAATAAAGAACAGCATTATGGTGATGTTTCAACATCTTTATTTAATTGAACCTTTTGTCTAAATCCAGATTCCAGAATGGGAGTTAGATTGCTGCGTAATCCTACGTCACCTTTGCGCACAACCCCATTGGGCTGTACCTTGTAGTTTTTGGCGTGGTTTTGGCCATCGTGTTATGCATGTCTCTCCAGTTCGATGTCGTACGAACTTTTTGAACGTTTAGTCCACCACGTTCCATCGTTTTTTTTTTTGCACTGAGCAAATTTAAAAATAAGTTATCTTTATCGCAACCGAAAGGCTGAATTGACGCTTGAAGAGGTTCTAATATCTTCCTAGCAGGATTTGCTATCTTTTGTTTTCTGTCAAATAATGAATACCGCGCTATTTTCCGATCTATTTATGTAACGCGTTTAGATTTTGATAGTTAGTGCACCACATTTCACATCTGTTTGACCGATTGTGATGAAACTTTACCGGCGTGAACATTACAGTGTTGAAACGGAAAAATCAGTGGGGTTGTGTTTAACACACGACCGGTTGACGTAGACTACGTTAACCCGTTTGATTAGTTTCGTAGTGTACTGTTCTAATGGGACGTTGGGTTAGCATAAATAAGTGAGAAAGTATGTTAGAACATGCTATGATTCGCTTCTTAGAAATTATTTGGCAGCACTGGAAAGGAACGTTTGGTTTGAATGTTAGTATGATGAAAGGGCAACAATTGTGCTGCCTGTAGTGATTGTGTTGATATGATCGACCAGCTGGAGACCATTATCCATATCGCGTAATCTCGAAAATCTATCGATAAATGATAAAGCTTTAAGAGTTCGCACTGTTTCAGTTATTTGACCTCTACCCTTGCCGTAAGGCCTAGTCTGATCAAAATAGCGTTGATGTTTGTCCTCAAAGATCGTTAGACCAGCATTAGATAGTAAGTATGTTAGCAAAAATCTATTGTACATTCTTTAGAAAGCATTTGAAAAGTTTTTGCACTTTGTCAAGTTGGTTGACCACTTGATTTTATTTCCCACCTCGAGTTTAAGGCCCTTCTCTAGCTTTCCGACCAGTAGTTAGCAACGCATTACCTCTGGTTGCTTCCAGTTTCGCCCGATAACCTCGAGTTCGCTCGGCATCGGTACATGGTCAATTCGGAGGATTTTTCGAATGTTCGATCTTAACGCGCTTCCGAAATTTGCGCAAACGGTTGGCATCAAAACGAATAGGCATTGCACTTATTCACCCTTTCACAGTTTCTCAAAACTTATTTCTTCCTAGAAGTAAAACGCTATCCAACGCGAATCGTTAACACAACAGAATAACTATTCATAACAGTACTCATTGAAATGTGCATGTTCGAGAATCAAAAAATTGTTTACTAGCCTATTCCTTATAGAGCAGTCTCAAAAATAAATCAATCAAGAAACAATCGAATTCTTAGCGTCCGGTGTTTAAATTTTTCGTGACGGTAGCCATTTGTAAATTGTACAAAATGCTCAAGGTATGCAACAAAGAGAAAACTAAAATTGTTTTAGCCACCGCTGTCAGCCAATCGGTAAGAACCAAACATTCAAATCAAACAAACTCTCTCAAAATTAAATTGGTCGTCCTGAAAAGGACGGATTTGAAATGGTCCGCATTTGAATTAAAACCCTCTCTGCGCCTTACCAAAAGATGTCTACCAAATATCACACACACATAAGCACCTTATTTCGCTCCTCGTGGTTGCACCCACCAGCTGGCTACAAAGCCATTATCTACCAAAACACCCCCTTTCCCCGGGGGCCCCGGGCCCGCCTTTCCCCAGCCCCCCCCCCCCCCCCCGCCCCCCAGCAACGTTGCCTAGCCAACGGCTTGGTAATAACAGACTGCAGCAATCAGCTACCGTCCAATTGGTACATCGCCAGTGCACTTTCTATGGTGCTTGCCACACAAGCTGCCAAATCCAAATTGGCGTCTTGCCGCTCCGCTGAATGAAGCTAGTGCACCCTCCAGGGTACATGCTATCGCCCGGCGCCAGCTGCCAATCTATACTGGCTCGATGCTCCGTACAGCTTCAGTACTGCAGCACGAATGAGAAAATTTGCGAAGGTGTACCCTTTTTATATCGTTCACTGCTGCATATGAGACCTCCCTTGCTTACATTTGAAATCTGTGATAGTAAAATTGAGTGCACTGAGTAAACTTACTCTGAAAAATCGGCGTTACTTATAAGACATCACCTCATATTTTAGTTATTTTCAACAGCTTGAAATTGTTAACGGATAATGATTGATAGTTGAATTGATACGCGGGAAAATTTCCAATTGATTGATGTAAACATCTCGAAAGATTATCGTAGATCTGAAACATGTGAGATTTTTGATAAGTACCTCAAGCTTGAAAAAAAAAAGCTTAAAAACTTACTCAAAGCAAAGAAACGTAATTACTGGCGTTCGTTTGTAGAGGGACTATCTAAAGAAACCTCAACGCTTTGGATAAAGGCTCGTTATATGCGAAACCGCTCATCCTCCAATGAGAGTGAAGAATATTCCATGCAGTGTATATTCGACTTCGCTAAAAAGGTTTGTCCAGACTCTGTCCCAACACAACCGAATTTACGGGATACCACCCGAAGTAACGGTTTTCTGGACGAACCATTCACAATGTTGGAATTTTCAATGGCACTTCTTTCATCAAACAACTCTGCTCCGGGAAACGATATTATTAAATTCAACCTTCTAAAAAATCTCCCCGATATCGCTAAAAGACGATTACTTAACCTGTATAACACTCTCATGCAATTAAACATAGTTCCACCCGCATGGAGACAGGTTAAAGTAGTAGCTATTCAAAAGTCTGGGAAACCAGCGTCTGATTACAATTCATACCGTCCGATCTCTATGCTATCATGTTTAAGGAAATTGTTAGAAAAAATTATCCTATCAAGACTTGACCGTTGGGTTGAATCAAACAACCTACTATCAAATACGCAATTTGGTTTCCGAAAGAGCAAAGGAACAAACGATTTCTTAGATGCATTCATCCGATACAAGACTTGACTTTGCACACAAGGAGGGATTGGCTTCAGTATTTCTGAATTTTTAGGCCGCATAAGACTAAGTTTCCAAAAACATACTGGCCCCACCTCTGCACAGTAGTGAGTATAACTAAATTTTTAAATAACTTTGTACACAATTTACTGTCAGAAAAATAAATGAACAAATGACCAAAAATAAATGACTAAGCCAACTGACTACTTCCAGAATAAGCTACATGGGCTTACCCCAAGGCTCATATGATAGTCCCCTTAGCGGTTTCCAGCCCAATTGCGCCTCAAGTTATTGGAAAGAGACATTACCCAATCTTTGACCTTCAAATACCTTGGAATCATGTTTGATTCAAAATGCACTTGGAGTACTCACATTGCGTATCAAAAACAGAAATGCCAACAAATGATCAATTTTTTTAGATCAATTTCCCGAACATGGTAGGTTCTCACCCGGAAGACCTCATTAAACACTATAAAACAACTATGCTTACAGTTCTCGAATGTGGCTCTTTTTGCTTCCTCTCGGGAAGAAATAGCCGCCTCATTAAGAATTCTGGAACGCATTCGGCTATCATTGTTTTACGCGTCCTTGACGTATGCACTCAACCAATACTCGGCTATCCTGGATTCGTCCCCCCCTCTATATATTACGTCTCCCGACCTTACGGGTTAATTCTTAAAATCTATATAAACTATATGACATCTGATATTCGTCTTCCATGCTATAATTCTCTTATTGTACGCTTCACTTATCTCAGTTCCTCCATTGATTCAGATCTCTCTATGAATCAGGCTATTCAAGGAGTTCCAGATCAACTCCGACCTATTTTAACTCCTCATATTTTTATTAAAAAGTACCAACATATAAATTGCAGTAGAAAGTTATCACTGATGAACCCCCCCTTTTTTTTTTTTTATACTTATATACCTTCCGGAAACTTCGGTAACCTTGTTCCATATATCTCTGCTGAGCTGGCAGTAATCAATTTCACATTGGGGATAATCTCTGACATGTCCATAGACCACTATTTCATCTTCTTGGATAGTCTCAGTTCTGTTGAGGCTCTCCAGTCGATAAAAACAGTGAGGCACTCATTTTACTTTCATTCAAAAATAAGGGAGCAGATGTGTGCGTTGGTTGAATGATCATTTAGGATAACCATTGTATGGGTCCCCTCACATTGCGCAATTCCAGGCAATGAGAAGGCGGACTCTCTAGCAAAGGTGGGCGCACAAGAAGGCGAGATTTTTAAAAGAAGAATTTCACATGATGATTTTTTCACGTTAGATACGTCAGAGTTCTCTTCAAAGTTCGTAAAACGATTGGACAAGTAATTCTCTTGGGCGGTGGTTACATTACATCATTCCAAATGTTTATTCGAGATCGTGGTACAAAGGTCTGGATGTAAGCCGGGGTTTCATTCGTGTGATTCTACAGAATTAACCTCAAGGTGTTGTTGGATTGCGTGGTAGTCTTGTGGTTTGTGAGTGATCAACGATTATAGCCATTGTTTTTAGGCCTTAATAATAAATTACTCGAAAAGAAATCATAAAGCGTACGGAGACGTACCCCATTTTTAATACCATGGTTTTTGTTGGTCGGTTTTACAGGAGTCGCCTATAAAGCAACCCAGTGAATTGTATATATGTGCCGCAATTTCATAAAAAATATTTACTGGGTCTCAGAATTTTTCAACAGTGTGTAGGCCTGTTGTCTATCAAAAAATAATAAACATGTATTTTTTATTATGGCATTAGAGTGATCATTTTTGTCGTGGGGTGGCCCGAACAACCCTTTTTTTAAATAACTCTAAAAATTATTACTCTACCGATTATTGAATACCAAAAGGAAAGCTATTCTGATCTAGTTTTTAGGAAAAATGTAAACAAAATCATATACGGCAGAAGTTTGCTAATAAGGGATTTTCTAATTGGGGTGCTTTTTAGTTGGTGATTCGGTAATTGGGTTGCAACCCAATTAAAAAGCAGTCATTTGAAGCATTATATTTGTATTATATTAACTTGATGTCAAAACTATGATGACGTTTCGATGTCAGTTTTGTCGAGGGACCTTTCAATGTTTGTTGCATACAGTGGAAAACAAGATAAAAAACATCCTACGGACATAATTAAAGTTTATTCATCCTACGATGGGAGCAAAATATAAAAACAATGTTACATATTTCGTTTCTTTAACTTTGATTCCCGCAAATTAGATCGTAAAGATTTCAGCTTTATAGTCTGTTACGCCGGACGGACGAATTGGATCACGTTACCAAGCGGCTTCAACGTGGTTGCAAAATCAATTTCACTAGGTTCCTTGTTTCCGCCGACTAGGACACTTCCGTCCACGGTCTCCACGGTGGCAACCAACTATTCTTCCACCGTGCAGGTTGAATTCTCAATTTTCAGTATTAAGCTAACTATTTCTTTATCTCGTAAAACTTCGCTGTCATTGTGACGATCTTACCAATGGTAAGTATCTAGTAAGTGGACCTCAAGCCAAAGCTGGATTTGCTCGTCAGTTGTGTTTGTCCCAGTTATGCCGTAAGTCGATACTGCAAGAGATATTTCATCTGCAAAATGAGACTCCTCCAGCTCAGGCATGCTCCATTTGTAACATGAAAACTTATCGAACAACTTCTTCCAAGAGATTTCAAAGGTAACCTGGCCATGTTTTAACAATCCAATCAATAATCTGCCGTAACAATACATTTTTCAGCCGTTGTTCAAGAGACAACATTGACGTTTGTCGATGCACCCCAATTGGCGAAAGTCATCCCTCAATTAGCGAACGGCTACTGTATTGTTATTGTGTGTTGAAAAAAAAAATACTGTTAGTTTTTTACGGTTTTCATGGTTTGTAGGCAGGGGGCGCTATCTGGTTTTGTATATTTTCTTGAAAGATTAGACCTTTTTACATATCATATCTAGGGGTTTTTTTTTTCATTAGGGCGAATCTACAATTGAGGGATTCTCTCAGGGCTCGCTCTCTTTCTTTCATAAACCAATCACCTTTAAGTTTTTCATTCTACTAAGTTCTGTATCCGCAATAATCCGGACACCTCAAAACATGAATAAAACATAAATTTCGCATTATATTTCCGTCGTAGTTGTTTCTTTCAGATTCATGGGATGTGTTTTTACAATCCGTGAAGACAAAACATAGTTATTCGGTATTTGCATAAAATTTTCGAACTTTGCGCTTAACTCCGTCCATTAGGGTTTGTACAGACTCTTCAGAAATCGTAGAAGCCGTCTTTGTCCAAATTTGCTGGAAGTGTTTGATGTCTTTGATTCCTTGCTTCTTTCCAGAAAGCTTCCGCTTCATCAGAGCCCAATATCTCTCGATTGGTCGTAACTCTGGGCAATTTTGCGGGTTTGAGGTTTTTGGTACAATGTTCACTTGATTTGCTTGGTACCACTCCATCACAGTTTTAGCATAGTGGCATGATGCCAAATCGGGTCAGAACAAAGGTTTTTTTTTGTGACTTTTGATGAAGGGTAGCACTCGCTTCTGCAGACACTCTTTCTGATAGATCTCCTTGTTGATTGTGCCTGTAGTGACGAAAGATTTACTCTTTTTGCCACAAGTGCAAATTGCTTGCCACACAAGGTATTTTTTAGGAAATTTCGATACCTTCTTCGTTCTGAAATGTTCAGCTGTAGCATTTCTGGCCAGAGCAGAATAAAAAGCCAGCCCTGAAAGCTGCTTGAAATCCTCCAGGACATAAGTTTCATCGTCCATAACGAAGCATGAAAGCTTCGTCAAATATTCGCAGTACAAACGTCGAGCCGGGATTTTGCTGTCAAGTTCTGTTTGTCGTTGCGATTTGGAACTGTTTTTACTTTATACGACTTAAGTCCCAAACGTTGTTTTGATTTTTAGACAAAACCAGGCGACATCCCTATTTTACGAGCCACCGTTCGAATATATCCTTTTAATATCCTTTTCACCTTTCGGTCCATGACACGATCAGCGCGTCCAATGTTTTTGTCACTTCTCGGTTTCCTCTCCACCGTCAAACGTGCAGAAAATGATTTGAGCACATCGTGAACAGTGGATTTAGGCAAATCCAATGTTTTTGCAAGGTCCCGTATTGACAAGTCAGGATTTACCGTACGCCCGTACAAAATTCGCTCGCGCACTTGTTTTTCTTTCGTCGCCATCTTGAATACTAAACATGAAATGTAAACATCAATCATAGTTTTATTCATCATAGACTCTCAGCTATACCACAGTGAAATTTTTCATTCCTACGTGCAATATTTCAAAAGTTACAATGATTTGAAGGTGTCCGGATTAATTTGGATATTCCGAAGTAACATACTCTGCACATTCTAATTAGTACTGTTAAGAAAAGTTATTATGTTGTGTTAACGAGTCGCATTGGATAGAGTTTTACTTTTAGGAAGAAATAAATTTTGAGAAACTCTGAAAGTGAGATGTTGGTCAGAGACTAATCGGTCATCAAAACTCCTGAGCATACCTCAATTTAAAATTCGACTAAATCGATACCATAATACGTACGCAAGCCTCGATTGCTTGCCAAATCTTCGTCTCCTCATTGTTGCTTAAACTGCCTAATCTTAATGTCTAGTTTGCCAGCTGCTTCTGACAGAACAACTTGGACCTCTCAAGACGTCTCTGACCTTGTCCCTGTTCAAGCTTCAATAAATTCGTGCCAACTACGGCGAACATTCAAACGGATTCTAGCCTATTGATATCAGTATAATAAACTCAATCGCACACAAAACGAAAAGAAGCTTACTATTAATGTTTGACTTAACATATTAATACGTACATATTTACAAGGACAATGTTGGTTTGTTTTGGTGTGTGCCAATTTCTAAGAAAAGTTGCATTTGTGCGCCTTAATCGTCATGAGCCCAGAGTAAAGGGTTTTACCGCGCCCTTGATTCGCGTTACTTTTGGATGACAATTTCATGACGACCCCTAGCATTTTAACCTTTGGCCACGCATTCGAAATTACTGGACACATGTTTCGTATTTTCTTGGCTCGTAGCTGGCGTAGCTCATAGCTCTGTTGTCAATAGTTGGTGTTGTCGTATTCGGTGTTGTGCTCGATTTGTCACGATCGGCTAACGGCATAACCACTTGGTGTGTTTTGGCGTGAGAAGTTCCTTTTTGGCTGGCAGTTTTCTGCAGTCATAGCTTGAAAATTTGCACAGTTTGTCACGTTTGGCAACGGCATGTCAGCGCGAAGCATGAACATGGTCAGTTTCTCTCGCCCTGACTAACGGCTTACCCAGTAGGGTTTCCGCGTTCTCGATGCTTCGATTGCCTACTACATCGATGATGCCCTGCAACCCGTCTCCAGTCTGGAGAGTACGATTTCTCTCGTTTCGTGAACGGCAAGCGCGGAACGACGCAAGTGGGACGCTTGTTGAATAAGAGCTGCTTCTGCGGATACAACTAAGTGTTCAACGTTTTTTAATTTCCCTGCAACCCGTTTCCAGTCTGCAGGGTACGATTTCTCTCGCTCCGTGAACGGCCCGCGTGGCTGCGCTGAAGTCCGATGAACTGTATACACTCAAAGACTCGTCAAATCGCTCTTGTCGAGATGGAGAGGTAGTTTATTAGAAGTTTTTGCTCATCACATCTGACGAAGGTTGCCCTTTCACCCGTTTGGCTTACGGTGTTTTCGAGGCTTTCGCTCTTCGTTGACAGGCATTACCTGTGGACATAGCTGTAACAATCCGATTCAGTCGGCTTTGATATCTTTCGCATGGTATCTTCCTTTCTTTCCGCTCAAAACGTCCTCCAAAGCATACAAGTTCGTTCCGAGAATCTCTTTGACGATTGCAGGAACAAATTTTGGTTCCAGTTTGCTGTTGATTTGATCGATCTTTGACGATAACACGAAAGATCGACGCCAAACCAGGTCTCCTATCTTAAATGCGACTGCTCTCGCTCGAAGATTGTATCGCTGCTTCGTCCGCTCGTGATTGTTTCTTATGCGTTGTATAATTAATTGCTGAATTCGACGTATCGCTGATAGTCGCAAGTCCTGTGCCACTTTTGGATCCTCCGGCGTGTTCAAATCTTGCTGCGTGTAGAGTTCCGTGTGCAAAAGAAGTTTTCTTCCAAAGTTTGCTTCGTGCGGGCTTACTCCAGTGCTTGGCCGAGTTGATCGCAGCAGTAATGGCAGGCAGCTTCTCGTCCCATTCTCGGTGATCTCCATCCAGCAACGATCGAATACAGGTGATCACGACACGGTTCACGCGTTCCGCGTTGTTGACTTGCGACTACGCTTGACTACGCTGTTTTCATGTGACCGATCTTGTGTCACGCTAACCAAGATTTGAACAGCATCGATTCAAACTGCTTCCGGTTGTCGGACATTATCAGTCGCGGACGTGAGTATTTCAGACAAACTTCTTCTTCCAAGAATTCCACCATCTTCTGTGAATCTGCTGCGCGCATTGGCTTCACGATCACGTACTTGCTGACCCAATCTACCACCACAAACAGTGCTGTGTTGCCTCGCTTGGAATTTTTGCTGGTTTGGGGTTGCCCATTTGCGGCATCATCCTCGTTCCTGGAGCTTAACACGCCTTGCAAGTGTCACAGTTCTTCACGTAGTCGTTAATCTCCTGCTGCATTCGTGGCCAGTAGTAGTGGGCTTGTATCTTCTGCCAAGTCTTGTAGAATCCGACATGAGCAGCTGCTGGTTCATAGTGAAACTTGCGGATCAACTGTGTCCTTTCTTCCTTTGGAACAACCTGCTTCCACTTGTGGAAGACTGCTCCAACTTCGTCCTTGCATTGACAATTCTTGAACAGGACATCGTTCGCCATCCGGAAATCGGGAAATTGATCACCTTCGTTCTCGACTCTTTCCATCAGCTTCCGGTACCATGGATCCTCTATCTTGCCTACTGTGAACACTGATTCTGCCACCGTTCTCGAGAGCGCATCTGGAACAACGTTGATAGAACCTTTCCTGGATCGAATGCAGTAATCGGTGTGATGTTGCACGTGCGTACCAGTCGAGAGCGTCTTCCTGAAGTAGGTGCTTGATAGAACCCAGCAGCGTCTAATCGTTCATACCCTCTGATCTGGCAAATGTCTCAACGCGATCCAGGAAAACGTTGAGCGAGGTTGTGTCCTTTTCGCCTCGAAACTTGAACGGCCAATTGTGTACTGCCTTCAGCATCCTTCTTTCGTCTTCCCTTCTTGCTGGCTGTGGTCTCTCTTGATGAAGCAAACGATTCAGTAAGTCATCCCGAATTCTGTGATACTCATCCCTTGCTTGCGCTTCTCTAGCTCGAGCGTCTCTTTCATCTTGTTCTCTGACACATGCGTCCCTGGCTTGTGCACCACTGTGCCGTGATCCTCTTGCCCTCGTTTCTCGTTCTTCGGCTTCTCTGGCTCGCATTTCAGCTTCCCTTGCACGTGATTCTGCTAGTCTGGCTCGTGTTTCCCATACTTCTGCTTCGCTTGCTCGTATTCCGCTTGCTTCTGCTTCAAAGATATGAATCTCTCCTGTTTCATGCTCATGGGCATTGTATGCTGGTATACAAGTTTAAGAAATCGGTTCAGTGTTTCCAAATATATGAATTTGAAATTAAAAAGAATTAGGAAATTTTGCTTTCAAGAGTGTGTTTCAATAGCTAACAAATAATTATCTTTAATTTTTTTGATACGTTCAAAATTTCAGAAATTTGTTATTATGTTTATATTTTTCTTAAAAGTCAGAGTAAAAATGCTTCCATTTGGTATAGAAATGGAGCTGCGATCCTGTAGTCTTAAGGACAGAATATCTTCCAAAAAAAGTTTTAAACAAAAATGAACTTTTTGTACCACCCTAACATGCACAGAGACATGGCAAAAAAATACGTGTCTAATATTTTTCGTGGTGTCTAATAACAAACGACACTATAAGTATCTCCTTAGAGCATCCGTATCGGGCGCAACTATCTGGGCGACTAAAATACTTGGTCCCTTAGTCACTCAATCTCACACCGGTCGCTACTATATTTTGTTACCGTGTTCTGTATCGGTCGCTGCTAAACTAGTGCTCCATCATCAGTTTGACAGATTCGGTGATCGTCATAAACATAGTCAATTGAGATGGCTCTTTCTTCGTGATTTCTCTTGGAGAGACGTGTGGTTGGCATGAAAAGAACCATTGGTTACAGTGGTTTCTCTGAAAACCTCTGGGATTTGGTACAAAAATATAAAGGCTCTTTCCTATAAGTTTCGCCAAATCACCCAAGACGTTTCCGGATGGGCCATTGTGGTAAATTATTCTTTTAATGCCTACCGAAGGACTCTCCAGGTGAAATAAAAAAGAAAGAGCTGTCGCACGTGGTTTGGTGCAAAACCCCAAATGTCCCCTCCTACAGGTTCTCCCGGGCACTTCAGAGGTTCCGAAAGAGGCCAATGTGGCTAATGGTTCTTTTTAGGACTACCAAAAGTCTCATAAAGGAAAAAAAACATGAAGAAAAAGCCGTCGCACCACGTGGTTTGGCGCAAAACATCTCCCCGGGACACCCCAGAGATTGCCATTGTGGCTAATGGTTCTCTTTCATGCCAACCAAAAATCTATCCAGAAGAAATAATGAAAAAGCCATCGCACGACCCTATTGATAAAATTCTTATTATTAAACCAACTTGACTTAAAGTTAATAAATCAATAATTATCTTTACATCAAAATCAAAATTTGCCCCTAATCGGAGATTTTTGACAATTGGCAGTCGAACAGCCACGCCACTATCGCGTTGCTAAATTTGAGCGCCTGATGCTTTCCGATAGTCGCGCCACAATTTTGCTAGCGCTTTTAGTTGCGCCCGATACGGTTTGAAGTGATGGTGAGGGCGATCAAATATAGTTTAGTCGCGCACTGGTACGGGTGCTCTTAAAAAGCTAAATTTTATTAGCAGCTAAATTATTTAATGAGAAACAATGAAAAACGTTTTTCATCGCTACATATTACCACGAAACATGGGACTTAAACATTAAATGAGGAATGTTCGAGGCATCAACGTGAAGTTTACAATGTGCTTTGCACGTTTCCCAAATATTTTGATATTATTTTCTCATCCTGAAGATGAATTCATGAAGATTTGATGTATTATCGACTGAGACTGTTTCGAAGGTTTTTAAGGAGATTTTTAAGTATGGGGCACGTTTTACTCTACTAAAACCCACAATGCGGCAGCACAAATTACATGGAAATTCAAAAAGAAGTGCAATGGTGATAAGATCAATCGTCCACTACCACATTCTTATTCCAGACACCCCTGAGGAAGTGGAAGAAGGGTTAGCTCTTGCCTTAGGTGGAGAAATTTAGGTTTTTCTTTTTATTTAGTGACTGTTAGACTAGATTTTATTTTTTTGTAGTATTTATCTGTAGTATGTCAAGCCTGGGGCTTCCAGTTAACTAATCTTATTTCACTTCAGTCTCAATTCAGTATCCATAAGAGAAGAATAAGAGAGAAATAAAACAATATAACGATAAAAAAAATCTTCAAAATCAAGTAGACTTAATTGAACACTGCATCCAATACATCAACCACCTTCGAAAAAAGGGATTCATTTGCTTTCAGCAACATAAGAGCCTTATTAGTTTTGCTACTACTTGGCTGTTCATTCCCACTATCACTACGAAAACTACGGTTATCTTTTCCCAAACCCAACCGCCGAGCCACATCGGGATATAACGCAATGAAATGCATTTTAAAATTGGCGGCCACAAACGTATTCGGCTCATAATCACATTTTCTATCATTTTTTTTCTGCCAGGCAGCGGTATTTAATCGCACCACTAGCTACCGTCACTTCCTAAATCACAGCACGAAGCTGCTGTTTCAAACTTTGCCGTTCTTCATTGTGACGAACAACTTTCCTGGTTCGCGTCGAAGAATAAACGCGTTGCATCTTCATTCTTCATTCTTCAAGAAGATCAACGCATGTGAAGAAGAGCGACAAGACCGAAGAACACTCGGGTCTATCACACCACTCTGCTAGTCACGATGTGAACGAGTCAGAGCCGAAGAGCACGAAGAATGAAGATTCACGTTTTGCTTTGCCACTTATATTCTTCTCAGCCGGGCTACTCACCGCAGTTTGCTTTTACGTTGGTATGCTTTTCATTGAAGAGGATTGGTTATATATCGATGCTTCGAAGATCTTCGCACACGATGAGTGAATAAGGGGAAAATGATGCGAATATCAGCAAGCCTGACTCCCCCTCTCACACTCCCCCCACCCCCACACAAACAAACAACCACACACACAAAAAGAAAAGAGAGGAGGGGGGGGGTTTTGCCCCCCAACAAACACACCTTTTTTTACACCCACGGGAGAAAAAAGTTTTTTCTTTTGAACCCCCCCAAACGGCTCCAGTTTTTCTATACCAAATGAAACTAGTGGACTCATGCATAATCGTTGGGTCCGCTGAAACAAACTTTTTTCGTCTCCTTTTGTGTCGTGATCCGCATCGTTCGGTGAAGCGCATTTGTCAGTGTAGTAAATGACGCCTGTATGTTTGCAAGGCAAACGCAACATGTGATTTATTCAGTGACACCCAATATCGGAAAGCCCTGGTATACTAGCGGTGAGTTGCATAGCAAAACTCGTAACTCAACGCTGTAGCTATGCGCTTGGGCTGCTGCAAACAATAAATCTGCTTCCGATATAAAGGCATTTGCTGCATGCTTGCCAATTATTTACCCAGACTCAGATATTGCCAGAAGTATGCAATTAGGTCGAACAAAAGCTACGTCGACCATTACTAATGTGTTGACACAACTCGAAGACCTAAACGAACACTTGAAGCATCATTCGTTTAGTCTCATTGCGGATGAGTCTACCGATGTCTCAACAAAAAAAATCATTGGTTCTTATAGCACGGACGTTCTTTTGGTATAAAGATTCATTGCAGGTTCGAGATTGCTTCTAAAGGGTGTGCGGAATCAAATTGCGACACACACAAATATTCGGCAAAATTCGCCTGTTCAACCAATTATCTTCAAACTTTTAGGGAGTAAAATAAAACATGTTATGAATATTTTCCCATATTTGTTTTATTCAATTTCAATTCCATATCCAAATGCCCGAACCTTCTTCTTTACACTACTCATAAGGTCCTGTACAACATTTGGACCAACTTTTTTTTTGCGGGGCAATCCACTTTTTCTTCATATCTTCCTCCGATTTCACTACCTAGGATGCTTCCGAAGTGCCTGCTTCATGATGGCCCATTACTTTTCAATTGGCCGCAGTTCCGGTGTGTTCAGGGGGTTGAGATGCTTCGGCACGAAATTGTACCACTCCAAAACCTCTTTCGAGTAATGGCACGAGACTAAATCCGACCAGAAAATCGTAGGACCATCGTGCGACCTCAGAAGAGGAAGTAGACGCTTTTGGAGGCATTCCTTTAGGTACACCTGCCCATTAACCGTTCCAGTTGTCACGAATGGGGTGCTCCGCTTTCCACATGCTTGCCAAATCATATATTTTTTTTTAACAAACTTCGACATCTTCTGCTTTCCAACGTCCTCAGGGACATCGAATTTACGATGAAAAGTGAAAAACTGGAGCCCCGGAAGCTGCCGGAAGTCTGCTTTTACATACGTCTCATCATCCATAACGAGGCAATGTGGTTTCGTCAACATCTGGGTGTAGACCTTCCGTGCACGTGTTTTACCTACCGTATTCTGCCGTCCATCGCGATTAGGCGCCTTTTGGACTTTGTACGTGTGTAACGTGTTCACGTTGTTTCGCATCTTGCACGAAAGTTTTGGTTAGATTTAGTTTCTTCGCCACATCTCGAACTGAACTGTTGGGATTCCTCTTGAAAGCTTGAACTACCGACTTGTGATCCTTAACACTATTCTTTCCGATCGATGGTCAAACGTTCATGGTACCGATTTAAAACACGAGACACCGTAGAATGTACCATTCCCAGCTTCCTGCTGATGGCACGATGAGAAAGATCCGGATTTTCGAGGTATGCGCGCAAATTTTTTTTGCGCCGCTGCTGTTCTTTCGACTCCATCTTCGCAACGATTGCACATCTGCTAGTGAAACTAACACAGCGTAAACAAATACACATTGAACTAATTCCACCCAAATAGAATCAAAAGAATATACCCAACGGGTAAAAACTTACAGCCATTTAAAAGTGGTGCAATTTGATTCCGTACAACCTTCATGATTTAATCGAAGAAACGGAAACCGATTCGCGAACTCTATACGAAAAGGTTGTATCATCTTTTGGAAGAGCAGGGATTCCATATCGCCAGCATTTGTTGGGTTACGCTGCTGAGGGGGCTATGAATATGACCGGACCAGAGAAGTCTTTTGGAGCTCTGCTTAAGAAAGATTGTCCTTCATTATTGATTTATTCATTCCTTGTCGAACGTTCGAGTGTGCAAGTTCAACTTTGGTTAGCTCCGCAATCGAATTACTTTTTTGGTTTTTTTTTCCACGATCGTGGTTTTTTTTCTGCACTAAAGCTGGTGTAACAGCTAGTTTGATAGTGCCACAGTGCGACGTTCGGAACGAAGGAAGTGGCCTTTACAGGCGAGCCTTGTAAAGGACCATCCAACGACCCGTCATCGACACCGAAAGTGTGAAAAATTTCGTTCTCCCCCACAACGGCTATCATCATCATCATCATCATCATCACCGCACCATTCCATCGCGTCGGTCAAGGCTTTGTTCCACACGCACCCGGAGGCTTTTCATTTTCTTTATTATTTTTTTTTCTCTGTGATAGGAGCTGTGTATGTGGATTTTTTTTGAGCATGTTTTAGGTGAATTTAATCGCGGCAATAAAATAAATAATTAACCCACCTTTCAGTTACGAAAATCTTTATTGTGTCCTATATTTTTATATTATATTTTGTTTTTTATTTTATTTTTCTCATATTGAATTGAACACAATTGTTTTATTCTCCTCGTGGGCGTTCTAAGTCCCCACGATGGATGAAAATAATCCGAGCCGGGGCTCGGAGGAGTTTGATAGTTCGGATGATGATATTCCTCCTATTCTACAACCTTTTCCTGATATTTCTTTAATGGAGACAGAAAATGCGTCGAAGCCAAATTTAACTGAAGCAACTTCTGGTACATCCTCCTCCGAGCCCCCCGCCGGAAAGCTTATCCAACCGGATCTAAAGGTCCTTTTCTGGTTTTTTTTCGGCCCAAGAGTAAACCGTTGAATAAACTTCCAAATTGAAAAAGATCTGGCAAAGTCGTTTCGGAGCATTCAGGAAATAACCTCTCCCAGTCGCAGTAAGCTTCGCATCACTCTAAGTGATCGCGAAGAAGCTAACAAGATTGTTGCCTCAGAGCTCTTTTCCTTAGAATACCATGTGTACCTTCCCTCGCACGTTGTTGAAATAGCCGGAGTAATCACCGAACCGTTTTTGACGTGCGCTGACATCAAGGCTCGTGGAACTGGTGGGTTTAAAAATCGTGCCGTTCCACCAGTTCAGGTTCTTGATGTCAGGCAAATGAACCATGTGTCCTCCGACGGCAAAAAAAGGCCTTCAAACTCGTATCGTGTGATCTTCTCTGGAGCTGCCCTCCCGAATTTCCTCGTGTTGGGGAAGCTTTGGTTACCTGTTCGCCTCTATATACCGACGGTCATGCACTGTGATAAGTGCCAGCAGTTTGGTCATACTGCACCTTACTACTGTAACAAAGCACGGTGCGGCAAATGCGGTGAGCAACATGTGGAGGGTCCCTGCAGTACGGACCCCAAGTGTACACGCTGTGGGGAAGCTCCACATGATCTCTCTGCATGCCCGAAGTATGTAGAGCGGGAGAAACATGAAATTCGTTCATTGCAGCAGCGGTCAAAGCGCTCTTATGCTGAAATACTTAAAAAGATCGCACCGGCCGCTGTTCCACCAGCCCAACCTGACAACAATATCTTTTCTTCCCTGCCCATTGATGATCATGGCTCAGACCTTGAGGATGCTGAGGAGTACTCTGTTGTTCAGACGGGAGCGAAGAGAAAGCGCGCTACAGCAAGACGTCAACGGCACCGTCAGCAAGCATCTCAAAACGCGCTGACTGTAGAACAGGCTCCCCACCCTCCTCTGAACAATCCAAGAAGTGGTGGTAATACAAAAAAAGTTCCTCCTCCAGGTTTTAAACCACTGGCTGGTGACTTTCCACCACTTCCGGGAACATCTAAAACCCCAGTTGTTCCAGTTTTTTGCCCAGAACGCCAACTACCAAGACATCTGGAATCTCGACCGTGTCAAGTCGAAGAATCCGAAAAAATGTCTCTTTCTGGGATTGTGGAATTCATCTTCACCATTTTCGAGGTCTCACTAACAACGAGAAACCTCATCAACATGATCCTTACATTTGTAAAACCTCTCCTAAAGAAACTGTCTTCAAAATGGCCTCTTCTTGATTCGATCATATCTTTCGATGGATAATTTATCCAATGAGGTCGGGGATATAATCGAAGCACTACAATGGAATAGTAGAAGTATTCTAAAACATTTGGACGCTTTTAAGTTTTTAGTTCACAAATCGCATTGTGACGTATTTGCTCTCTGTGAAACATGGCTCTCTTCTGATAAAGATTTCTCTTTCCACGATTTTAACATTATTCGGCAGGATCGAGGGGACTCATATGGAGGGGTGCTGTTGGGGATTAATAAGCTCCACTCTTTTTATAGAATTGATCTCCCCTCGATGACAGGCCCTGAAGTAGTTGCATGCCAAGTGACTATTCGAGGCAAAAGTTTTAGTATAGCCAGCATATACCTGCCGCCGAATACGGCAATATCCCGCAGGGACCTTTCAACTATTTGCCTCGCAATGCCAGAGCCACGGTTGATCTTAGGAGATTTTAATTCTCACGGTACAGCCTGGGGGTCGCCGTACGACGACAACCGTTCTGCATTGATACTAGACCTCATGGACTACTTCAACTTGACTATTTTGAATACTGGGAAAGTAACACGCGTGGCTCCACCTCCAAACCCTGGAAGCAAATTAGACCTCTCAATCTGTTCGAATTCATTATCATTGGATTGCACGTGGAAAGTGATTCAAGATCCCCATGGTAGTGATCACCTGCCTATCAAAATTTCAATCACCAATGGTTCGTGTCAATCTCGCTCGATCGACATTGCGTACGACCTCACGAAGTGCATCGACTGGGGTAAATACGCTGAAGCGATCATCGATGGCGAGCAATCGGTCGAAGTCCTTCCTCCGTTGGAAGAGTATCGGTTTTTATCCGGGTTAATCCTCAAGTGTGCGATCGACGCACAACGCAGACCGGTACCAGGATCAACAATTCGCCGACGTTCGCCCACTCCGTGGTGGGATGACGAATGTACAGAGGTCTACCGTGAAAAATCAGTCGCGTTTAAAGCATATCGGAAGCGCGGTTCGCGAGATAACTACGAGCGGTACATTGCTCTTGAGCGTAAGTTTAAGAGCCTCGCCAAGGCCAAGAAACGCGGATATTGGCGTCACTTCGTCGAAGGGCTATCGCGTGAAACGTCGATGAGGACTCTTTGGACCGTCGGGAGAAGAATGCGAAATGCGTCGTCGGTGAATGAAGACAAGGAAAGCTCTTCCCGGTGGGTCTACGCGTTCGCCAAGAAAGTGTGCCCAGATTCGGTTCCGGTGCAACGAATTGCTCGCGATACTCAAACCAATCGTAACGAAATGGATGCGCCCTTTTCGATGCTCGAATTCTCACTTGCTCTTCTTTCATGCAACAATGCTGCACCAGGAATGGATAAAATCAAGTTTAACTTGTTGAAAAACCTCCCAGACGTCGTAAAGAGGCGCTTGCTGAACTTATTTAATCAGTTCCAGGAAAGCAATATTGTCCCGGATGAATGGAGGCAGGTTAGAGTTATAGCTATACAAAAACCCGGGAAACCCGCTTACCGTCCAATTGCGATGTTGTCGTGTATACGGAAGCTGCTAGAGAAGATGATTCTCCATCGGCTCGACAAATGGATTGAATCTAATGGCTTTCTATCTCATACACAATTTGGTTTCCGCAGAGGCAAAGGAACGAGCGATTGTCTTGCGCTGCTATCAACAGAAATACAGCTGGCCTATGCTCAAAATGAGCAAATGGGCTCAGTTTTCATGGACATTAAGGGGGCTTTTGATTCAGTTTGTGTAGACGTCCTTTCAGACAAACTCCACGAGTGTGGCCTTTCACCATTATTAAACAACTATTTGTACAATTTGTTGTCTGAGAAACATATGAGCTTTTCTCATGGGTCTTCGACAACTTCACGAATTAGCTACAAGGGTCTCCCCCAGGGCTCTTGTTTAAGCCCCCTTTTTTATAATTTTTATGTCAGAGACATCGATAGCTGCCTCATGGAAAATTGCACGCTAAGACAGCTTGCGGATGACGCCGTTGTTTCAATTGTAGGACCAGAGGCGAACAACCTGCAGGGACCGTTGCAGGATACCCTAGACAATTTGTCTACCTGGGCTGTAAAGCTGGGTATCGAATTCTCCCCGGAGAAAACTGAGTTAGTTGTTTTTTTCTAGGAAGCGTGATCCAGCACAGATACCGCTTCAACTCACGGGTAAAATAATAACTCAAAGTTTGTCTTATAAATACCTAGGGGTCTGGTTCGATTCTAAATGCACCTGGGGAAAGCACATTAAGTATCTGCATCAGAAATGCCAGCAGCGAATAAACTTCATGCGTACTATCACAGGAACATGGTGGGGAGCCCACCCGGAAGATCTGATAAAGCTGTATCGTACAACGATTCTGTCGGTTCTCGAGTACGGTAGCTTCTGTTTTCAATCCGCCGCGAAAACTCATATTCTGAAGCTGCAGCGAATCCAGTACCGTTGTCTTCGTATCGCGTTAGGCTGCATGAACTCAACTCATACTATGAGTTTGGAGGTATTAGCAGGAGTTCTTCCTTTATCAGATCGTTTTGTGGAGCTATCGTTCCGGTTCCTCATCCGCTGTGAGGTGCTAAATCCATTGGTAATTGAAAATTTTGAAAAGTTAATCGAACGAAATCCTCAAACTAAGTTCATGACACTGTACCATTGGTACATGACTCTGGAGGTGAGCCCTTCTTCGAATGTTCCTAATCGTGATTACTCCCAAGACTTCTCTAGTTCTACTGTAGTTTTTGATCTTACCATGAAGCAAGAAGCTCGTGGAATACCAGATCCACTCCGTTCGGAGTACATTCCATCATTTTTTTCAAGCAAGTTTGGCCATATCAGAAGTGACAGAAAGTTTTACACCGACGGATCAAAAACAAATGATTCCACTGGATTTGGTGTTTTTAACGAAATTCATAGCGCCTCCTTCAAACTTCAAAATCCTTGCTCCGTATACGTCGCAGAATTGGCGGCTATACACTATGCATTAGAGCGAATCGCCTCTCTTCCCTCTGATCAATTTTTCATTTTTACGGATAGTCTCAGCTCACTTCAGGCTATTCGTTCAATGAGGCCGGCAAAGCACTCACCGTATTTCGTTAGCGAAATACGGTCTCTTTTGAGTGCGCTATCAAAAAATTCCTACACCATCACCTTGGTTTGGGTCCCTTCCCATTGCTCTATTCCGGGTAATGAGAAAGCGGACTCACTTGCCAAGGTGGGCGCTATGGCAGGCGATATTTATGATCGACAAATCGCCTTCAACGAATTTTTTGCTATTTTCCGTCAACAAGCCTTGATCAGCTGGCAACAAAAATGGGATGAAGGGGATCTGGGCAGATGGTTACATTCCATTCTCCCACAGGTATCGAAAAAATCGTGGTTCAGAGGGTTGGATATTAGCCGGGATTTTATCAAGGTAATGTGTCGTCTAATGTCCAATCACTACTCGTTAGGCTCTCATTTCTATCGAATAGGTCTCTCAGACACCAATCAATGCGGCTGTGGTGCAGGTTATCAGGACATCAACCACGTTGTCTGGCATTGCCTCGATTACGAAATTGCCAGATCTGATCTTTGCGCATCCCTACGGGCCCAAGGGAAACCAGAGAAGGAAGATATCAGAGACGTGCTGGGTAAGCTGGACTTGGACTATATGGGGCTAATTTACAAGTTCTTGAAACAAATAGATGTATTCGTTTGATCCTCTCTTAGCTGTCGCTAACATGTCCACCTCGTCCCCTCCCCCGTAATACCCCTTCTATTGTATCGTTACAGCTTAACGCAATGCAACATCTACGCCAGACCAACAGATTCCTACTTCCCCATTCCTACCCGAATCATTGTAATCCCTAACCTCGACCAAGCCGCGAGTTTTTCGGCTTTCCAAAACTAACCTAGTTAATAAGTTATTATCGTTGTAAAAATGAAAAAGAACTCGGCTCCGTTATGCCTATGGCACTGGAGCCTTATAAATAAACAACTAAGTTAAAAAAAAAAAACCATAAAATGATTCCGCGATTTACGCGACAAATTTGCGATTGCTGTAGCAGCTCTAATTCCATGCATCAATTCAATTTTACATTGTTTCAAAAACATGTAATGCTAAATTAGCTCTCGGCAATGCCGGCACCGGTGGTGTTTTGATAAGCGTGACCGCTGTCTGACACCCCAGTGGGTATGTAAGTTCAATAGCAGCCAAGATTGGTCCCATTTTTCTGTAGCGTTAAAATCTTTGGTCATGTCTTTTTAACTGTTAAAACCTTGTTCAATATTTTGAATATTTGTCGGTCTTGGATTTGATCAACTATTCGAATTGGATAGGGTACTTTCATGTCCGTCTTTTCTTTTCAGAAAGCGAGCAACCATAAGCCAAATAAGGCAATGACAAGAATAAATGAGACACAAGCGAATAAAGGTGGTATATCCTCCCAGGTATATCCTATGCTCGGACACATCCCAGGAGATAAAATAACAATGGATTATACATTACTTTTCTTAGCTTTGTCACTCCTAACGAGTCATTTTATTTCATTTTCAACACCTATACACACCTATTTGCACGACATGCCCGTGTCCTCCGAGTTTTAGTATAAATAATTTATATTAATATAAATTATTTATTGTATATATATATATATATATAAATATATTAATATATAATTATTTATATATACTACAGAATTAATAAAATTATGTAGATGACTATGTATAATACCTCAGGTTTTATAAAAATGGTGACATAATATACATCATCTGCACCAGATGATGTATATTATGTCACCATTTTTATAAAACCTGAGGTATTATGCATAGTCATCTACATAATTTTATTAATTCTGTAGTAGGACTGGACGCCTAAGTATTTCTTTTACATTTGTTTAATGATCTTCAGTATATACTAAAATGGCAAGAAATTTGGCATTTCCATTTCTTTTCCAGGATTTTTTCAAGATTTGGCTTTGTACGCGTCGACTACATACAACCGTGCCCCACCGTTATAAACTATAAGTACAGTATAAACCATGCGAAAAGCGGTCACAGTGCGAAAAACAGTCACTACTTTACATGTTATTTGCTATTTTTTGAGATTGTAGACTTTAGGTGAATATGGACGGGATAATCTTTATCCAGCATGTACACGGGAAGAACGATTTATCTAGCGCTGAGTACTTTCTTTAAAAAGAATTATTGCTTCGCAAAACAAGTGCGCAAAATTGAATGAGTAACCCCATTTTTTTTTAGCGAAATTGGGTAAATGGGTTCTCAGCGAAGTAACACAAAAAGAGATCCTACATACCTGCAATGTGTGGAGGTAAAATTGCCCGATACTCTAGACCGGAAGCCTTAACAATATCCAGCATACGTTTGTGATCTGCATTGAGTTCAGTAAATATTTCAGGCACCTGATTCGGTTCAAGAAACAGAAATGATGACAAACAAACAGATATATTTTTCAGATTTGCTGCTTTCATAGCATTCACAATGTTTCGTGTTCCAGTTGACATCATCGTTGTTGGTTTCAGATCGTTTCGTGTGCCCAAAACAACACAAACGAATTCTTGGTCTTTAATTGCGTTGAATACATCATCATAGTTGACTACATCACCCTTTAATAATTCAACTTGGCATCTGAATGAATCTGGAACTGTTTCTGCATTACGTACCATAAGGCGAACCTTGAGACCTATTTTAATGTACCGATTAAATAATAATGCCTAATATGATAGCCCCATGCACATATTTACCCTTTTCAAGAGCGTACATTACTGCACATTGACCGGTCATTCCGGTGCCTCCGAAAATGATAATCTTCTGCATTCTTCACTTTACGGGATGTATAAAATTAGCGTTAAATAACGCACTATAATACTTATAGCTTACCAAACGTTAAACAGAAGCCTTGAAAATTATACTTGGGAGATAAATTAGCAAAAAATGCAAACTTTTGTTCTCAATGTTACATTATCTATTTTTTATTGCAGTAATTCAGCTAGAGTCAAGAAGTGCTGATAAAAGCCAGGGATGCCAATTTCTGTGAAGGCAAAAGAAAATAGATCATTGCATGATGACGTCATCAATGCATTTCTGACAGTTCAGGGAGTTCAGCTTGCTTACACTAAACCCAAACATCCTCCTTTTATCGAATGAATCCTCCGTCGGTTCATATCGAGACATTGAAATCGCATTTTCGAATGATAGATACAAGCAGGGGGCGTGACGCTATCTCAGATGCAGGATTTTTTTTTTGTTTTGCTTCTGTGCGATGTGGGCACGATTAGTAGATAGAAAGAAGATTTCAAAGATTTTGATGAAGATTTTCAAGATTTACTGCAAAAACATGCAGCACGATGCAAGTTGATGGATTAAGATTCACAAGCTGAAACAAGATTTTTCAAAGATAGATTCGCTAGCGTCATCTTGAATCTTGATTTAGATGTGTCGCACCCCCAGGATGCAAGCGGACGACGCTTTTCTAGAAACTAGATGATTTTCCTTCGAATGTTGAGCAACTGATAATACCATAGACTAATGCTTACACCCCGTTCACACTACAACGTATATTACGTGATATAGACTTTCTTGATATCAGTATCTATACATCTAGTTTTCACTGGAAATAATGTGCATGTCGTTTGATATCAAGATACTCTATATCACGTAATATAGGTTGTAGTGCGAACGGGGTGTAAGACCAGTAGGTACACAGAGAGGAATTTGATAGTTAATTTTACCATTATTGGGGGTAAGGATGACTATTGCAGCATAGTGATTTTGAACCGACTATGATCATGGTCAAAACTACCATTGAAAATAGTTGATGCAACATTTTCCATAATGTCGGAATAGTCCTTCTTACCATGATCATAGTCAAAAATGCCATGAACGTGGTGAATTCGACCATTTTCATGGTCATTGAAACCATTATATGCGATAGTCATCCTGACCATGATTTAATTGTCGGTACAACGATGAAATTTTTCTCAGAGTACCGAACAAATACGATTTTTTTCTTGGCTCAGTCAGTACTAGCACAGCGGTCGCAAGCTTAATAATACCATAGACTAATACCCCGTTCGCACTACAACCTATATTACGTAATATAGAGTATCTTGACATCAAATGCCATGCAAGTTATTTTCAGTGAAAACTAAATGTGTAGATGCTGGTATCAAGATACTCTATATCACGTAATATAGGTTGTAGTGCGAACGGGGTGTAACTCTAATGCTTTGTTCAGACTACAGACTTGTAACATAATACAAGGGTGTTTTGAAAACTATCTACAAGGAAAATGTCATCAAGATAGCCTTGTATTATGTTACAACGCTGTAGTATGAACAAGGCATAAGACCAGTAGGTCCCGAACAAATACGATTTTTTTCTTGGCTCAGTCAGTACTAGCACATTGGTCCCAAGCTCGGTCCCAAGCTTAATAATGCACCCCTAATAATGAACTCACACTAACACACTATCAAATATTCTGTCAAAATAACACAGCAAATCAAAATAAAGGCGCAAATATGTATAGTTAGGTGCTGGCTTCAAGGTGTACTTCGGAACAAGGGGTTCTACAACAGTGAACCAATTTCAAATCGCTACACAGAGAGGAATTTGATAGTCAATTTTACCATTATAGGGGGTTAGGATGACTATTGCAGTATAGTGATTTTGAACCAACTATGATCATGGTCAAAACGACCATTAAAAATAGTTGATCCAACTTTTTCCATAATGTCGGAATAGTCCTTGTTACCATGATCATAGTCAAAAATGCCATGAACGTGGTGAATTCGACCATTTTCATGGTTATTGTAACCATTGTATGCGATAGTCATCCTGACCATGATTTAATTGTCGGTACAACGATGAAATTTTTCTCAGAGTAGTTGCATATTGATTGTTGATAATACACAGAGACAAATTTGATAGTCAATATTACCATTATTGGGGGTTACACGCTAAGACTCAATTACCCATAAAAAGGTAATTGTTTCACCCATATATGGGTAACTGATGCAATACTCATAATATGGGTAAATTGTACTCACAAAAGTGGGTCAACTTCACTTACAATTTGAGTTAAGTAATATTACCTAAATATGAGTAAATGCATATTACCCATATTTGGATGAAAAAATAAACATTGGCAGTTCGTAAGCTTCATTGGATCGAGTAGGTTGGTTATCATTCCATCTTGCGATTCAACAGATTGAGGTCCATTACGAAAGTTGGAATTGCGTAGTAGAAGATGGAAGAACTGAAAAAAACATTTGGATCCGGATTCGTTCCGAAAATTGAGCGGTGAGAAGGTTGTGGCAGAGTTGTGACCTTGGAATTGTACAGAGAATACACTACGATGAGAGGGAGTGGGAGGAATCACAACATCTGAAAAAGTAATGCCGTTCTTGTTTTTTAACCTGATGGGTTCAACCATTCGATCAATAATTGTTTTGATCAACTGTTAGTCATTTCTTTTTAATCACTTCTCAGCAATATTTGTATTACTTGTTATGGAACAAACAATCAGCAGTTAGTCCAATTGCTATAGTAGTAGTGTAATTCAAGCACAGAGAAATCCATATCCATATCCATATTTGCGTCTAATTTCAATATAAGGTTTTAGATTTACCTATATTTGCGTGAAATTTACTTTAAATTGGTTACCCATAAATAAGTAAACATTACCTATATTGTTAGTTAACCATGTGTACTCAAATATGGGTAAACTTTACTTTACCCATAAAATGAGTATGTGCACTTTTCCGCGATTATGGGTAAAGTTCACTCATATTTAAGTAAACTGATCTTAGCGTGTACACGCTAAGACTCAATTACCCATAAAAAGGTAATTGTTTCACCCATATATGGGTAACTGATGAAATACTAATAATATGGGTAAATTGTACTCACAAAAGTGGGTCAACTTCACTTACAATTTGAGTTAAGTGATATTACCTACATATGAGTATATGCATATTACCCATATTTGGATGAAAAAATAAACATTGGCAGTTCGTAAGCTTCATTGGATCGAAGAGGTTGGTTATCATTCCATCTTGCGATTCAACAGATTGAGGTCCATTACGAAAGTTGGAATTGCGTAGTAGAAGATGGAAGAACTGAAAAAAACATTTGGATCCGGATTCATTCCGAAAATTGAGCGGTGAGAAGGTTGTGGCCGAGTTGTGACCTTGGAATTGTACAGAGAATACACTACGATGAGAGGGAGTGGGAGGAATCACAACATCTGAAAAAGTAATGCCGTTCTTGTTTTTTAACCTGATGGGTTCAACCATTCGATCAATAATTGTTTTGATCAACTGTTAGTAATTTCTTTTTAATCACTTCTCAGCAATATTTGTATTACTTGTTATGGAACAAACAATCAGCAGTTAGTCCAATTGCTATAGTAGTAGTATAATTGAAGCACAGAGAAATCCATATCCATATCCATATTTGCGTCTAATTTCAATATAAGGTTTTAGATTTACTTATATTTGCGTGAAATTTACTATAAATTGGTTACCCATAAATAAGTAAACATCACCTATATTGTTAGTTAACTATATGTACTCAAATATGGGTAAAGCGACTTTACCCATAATATGAGTATGTGTACTTTTCCGCGATTATGGGTAAAGTTCACTCATATTTAAGTAAACTGATCTTAGCGTGTAGATAGCACAAATATTTTAATTTTAACTATAAAAAAAAACCCCCACCCCCCACCAAAAAAAATTGTTTTACCCCCCCCCACCAATGATGTAGAAAAAAATTAAATTCCCGAAGAAAAACCCCCCCCGGGGTTTCACCTCCCCCAAAACCAAAATTTTTTTTTTATACTTAACTCCCCCCCCGCGAACCAAAACCCCCCCCCCCCTTAAAACCCCCACCCCCCCCAACCCCCTGACCCGTTTCCCCAACCCTAAACCAACCCTTAGGATGACTATTGCAGTATAGTGATTTTTAACCGACTATGATCATGGTCAAAACGACCATTAAAAATAGTTGATCCAACATTTGCCATACTGTCGGAATAGTCCTTGTTACCATGATCATAGTCAAAAATGCCATGAACGTGGTGAATTCGACCATTTTCATGGTTTTTGTAACCATTATATGCGATAGTCATCCTGACCATGATTTAATTGTCGGTATAACGATAGAATTTTTCTCAGAGTACGCACCTAATAATCACGCTCGTTTGTAGTTACTCAAAACTGAGTATAAAACGACTCAGTTTCGTTAAAAGTGGAACCACAGAGAACAGACGTTCATCTTCGGTCTGCAACTTGTGTAAAACTATAAACCGACATTTCAAATGTATGTCGTCATGCTCTTGGTAGGCAGCGCTGCAGTTGTGCGATAACTTTCATGTCAATGTTTATCAATAGAAGGCCTAGCACATAACCTGAAAATTTTTGTTTGTTTTTTTCTGCACTTGCTTTTTAAACCGCCTATATTAACTTTTACACACGTTTTTCCCGAAAAGGTATATGGAAATTTTTTTTTTTTTTTTTTGGGAACTACCCAAATTAAAATAATTAAAAGAGATACTAATTATAAAAAAATTAACTCACCACACAAAAAAAAAAAAAACATACCACACCAATTTTTTTTTTTTTTTTCAAAACTGAGTAGAAGACGACTCAGTTTTGCTAACAGTGGAACTACCCTAATTAGAGTAGCTATACACAGAGACAAATTTGATAGTCAATATTACCATTATTGGGGGTTAGGATGACTATTGCAGTATAGTGATTTTTAACCGACTATGATCATGGTCAAAACGACCATTAAAAATAGTTGATCCAACATTTGCCATACTGTCGGAATAGTCCTTGTTACCATGATCATAGTCAAAAATGCCATGAACGTGGTGAATTCGACCATTTTCATGGTTTTTGTAACCATTATATGCGATAGTCATCCTGACCATGATTTAATTGTCGGTATAACGATAGAATTTTTCTCAGAGCACGAACACACTCACGCTCATCCGGATTTACCCAAAATTGAGTAACTTGTACCCATTTTCATAAAATAGGCTGAAACGTAAAGCCATGGGTTTTTATGAAAGTGGGTAAATCTTACTCGGTTCTTCATAGGTCTGGTTCAATTCTTAATGAAGCTGTTAGACTATAGTGAAAACCCGGCAGCGTCAGTCGCCATTTTTCCAATGGAGCAGATTTCAACGAATTGCAGCGGATTGGATACGGAAACGTTCCGCAAATTGAAAGGTACTATAATTTTTGTTCTATTTTCTAATAATTATCCAAACAAAATCCATTATAGAAATTCGATTTGTTAAATCAACGAAACCAACCACTTCCAACAGAGCCTGTTCGAGCTGATCATAGTCAGTCCACCAAGGAAGTCCCGTGATGCATGACTAATGGGCACTAGCACCAGAGTCTGGACACCATGATGAGTGTTGTTGAAGATCAACTGCTGGAGGAGAGCAACCCATCGATGATTTCGCTGGCGGGTGCCGTACAGGGATTGGGGCTCTGCTTGGTTGATTTCCTCGTTGTTTGTATATGTTTTTGTGTATTTATATAAGAAAAAAAATATGAATATTGTATATTTTTTTTCTCCTCCCCCCCCCGATTCGGAAAAAAAAAAAAAAACAAACACCCACAATAACCAAAACCAAAAAAAATTATAACATTAAAACACAACACAACCAAAAAAAAAAAAAAACAACAAAAACCCCAAACTATTCATACCAAGGAATAAAAAAAAACAAAATTCCACTCCCTCAACAACCCAACTGCATAAAAAAAAATGGAAAAAACCAACCACAAAACAAATCGACGTTTACCCAAATTTGAGTTCGGACCCGGTTACCCAATTTAGGTGGGTCCCAATTTTATGATTTTGGGTTCCCTTGACTCAATACACGCTATTCTGAAGTTACTCATTTTTGAGTCAAAAATCACTCAGTCCGGTCAAAAGGGCACTTACCCAGAAATGGGTAAACATACCTTTACTCAGATTTGAGTAAACACGCATGTGAAAAAATCTGAGTAAAGTTTACTCAGAAGTTGACAATTGTTGAATGGGTAAACTTTACCCATTTTGAATGAAAGGAATGTGGTAGTGTGCGTTAATGTCTCAATAATTCGTTTTTTGGGAAGATGAATGTGGAACAATATGATAAAAACAGTTTTGCTTTTATTTAATCCATTGAGCCAACAAAACATAAAGTTATTTAATTTTTTTCAGCTTGAACAGCTTATTTCGAATTGAGACAAACATCATTCGTTCACTTCCGGAAAACTCCATCAAAATAGATCTATATTGTTGAATACATGTATGCATGTATGAATCCAAATTCCTGAATTTCAAATTCCCGAAATGCGGTGCTGTACGCTGCAATAATTTAAAATTAATTCACTGAATTGAAATAGAGAACTATATAAAAAAAAAAAAACTTACCAAAAAGTTGCTGATACCTTTCGACCTTTCGACACCCAAATAGTTTTCGTTGGTGGTCATTCGCAAATGAGCCTGCTTGTCAGGCATGATCCGGAAATCCTTCGATAAAATATCGCACACGAACGGAACAATGAACTGGATTTTATGTCTCACGAGACTTTTTTTTTCGGGAGGGAATTTTTTCATCGCAGTCGTCGCATGGGAGTTTAGAGTAAACGGTGATGTGGCTTAGCGGTTCCATTTTCACTAATTCCATTTTATATACTCCAGTGGCTTCATTTTTACTAACTTAATTTTCAATTAATAGTTGTCCGCCATTTTGAACTTGGAAAAAAAATTCTATCATAATCATTTACCCAGAATCTGAGTGGATTTCACTCATGGAAGGAAAACTAGTTTACTCATTTTTTGACAACTCCATACTGCTTGCTAAAATGAGTGCAATCTACTCAGCCACTGGGTTGATTCGAAATAGCGTGTGTAAAAGCACAAATTACACTGGAATCCGGAGGTGGCGAGCTCAGCGTCTATGTGCACCATAAGCACATTGTTGTTTGCCGCTATGATGTCACAATAGCCAACATTTCCATCTGTTAGTATTATGGTCGTCACCATCGTCACTCCCGCCAGAACCAAGTGCTCCACTAGCATGCGAAAATCATCCATCACGACTTCCTCCAGATGATGCTGGAGGTTTTGCATGGCTTTCACCTTGTTTATTTCCACCATTACTCGAATTATCGCCATTTTTCCATCTGGTCCATATTTCGCACCGTCGGACATGTTATAGTCTTCTGTCTTGTCACTCGCATCCGGATCATACTCAGCCGGAGTTTTTTTTCTCGTTTCACCAGCTCCTTGTTCAAATCAAACCGTCTTGTACCGTTGGAATCTGCAGCGTCGGTACGATTGCATCCGCTTCCGAGCATAACATCGGTTCTTCGGTAGAGGGCATCAGTTCATGTGACCTAGACGATTCACCACTTGACAAAATGTTTCTACCTTGGAGTTCTTGTTCAAACCTGAATGAAATATGAATGAAATAAAATCGCCAAATACACCAGCGGATGCTAATACGTACCGATTGCAGGCGAATTTCTGTTCGTCTCAGAGGGATGGATGGCAGAAGGTTTTTCCGTTTCCGGCGTTTCGTCATCGATATACGGCTGATTGAGCTTTTCGAATGCAACGGTGACCGTGACGGTTGACTTTGTTTTGACAAGAAAACAGTGTTGCCGAAGATGAAAAAAAAAACAAGAAAAAATCTTGCAGTGTTGCGAGATTTAATTTCACATAACAACTAAATGCGATAAAGCATCGAAATCGTGTAATATTCAAGATTTTTTGCGGAATCCTTTATGTGCATTGGTTTTCGTGTAATATTTATGTTTTTGATATGTGATTATTACATTCATGCAACTAATAATTATGTTCTGATGTATTTTGAAGAGCGATGTAATATTTTATCAAGTGGATGTTATTGTGCATCGAATTTCCTTGATTACATCAGTTTTTAATACGTTAGCATCAATTACGTTGATGTATATTACTTTTTTTTTTTTTTGCTGTGTACCATTTCGAGGGTTAAATTAAGCGCAAACACCAACAATTTTCACCTGACTTTAAATGCGTTTGATTTTACTATGTCTGCGATTAGATCGACATGCGGTTGATATCAATATGAGGTCTGTCAAATATACCACAAATGTTGATGGTTTTACCATACACAGCAAATAATGTTGTTGAATATTACACAGAATCAGATGCACATAGGTCATTCCATCGGTGGTGTAATGTTAGGTTGTCTCGATGTACACAATAAAATGATGCATTGCTTATCGATGTAATTTGGTCGATGTAAACGAGACAACGTAACCCATCGAGACAACGTGAATCGTCGCGACGTACTACAGAGTCGCGACGTAAAGGGAGCAACGTAAAAATTATAGTGTGAATGAAATTTTCAGATATTTTTAAATGAGAAAAAAAAGAGTTACAGCGGAAATTAAAACAAAATGTTGCTTTTATTTCTATTTGAACAGATTCATCCTTTTTTTTTTTTCATTTCGTTCTCATCCTTTTCGGCCTTAATATTGAACGGAAGCGGAAACTTTTCTTTCTTGCGGCCGTCACCAACGCCACCACCGCCAGCACCAGACGCTCCACTAGCTCCACTAGCAAGCGAAGATTATCCACCAGTACTTCACCCAGATGATGCTGGTGGGTTTGCATTGCTTTCACCTTGTTTATTTCCACCATCATTTTCTTTACTTCGCCTTCATCCCAAGAATTATCGCCATTTTTTGTCCATATTCCGCACCATTGGACATGTTAAATTCTTCCGTCTTGTCACTCGCATCCGAATCATACACAGCCGGAGTTTTTTTTTGTCGTTTCACCAGCACCTTGTTTGAATATAATTTGCAGTGTCGGTACCATTGCATACACTTCCGAGAATAACATCGGTTCTTTGGTAGAGGGCATAGGCTCAGGTGACATAGGCGATTCACTACTCGATGAAATGTTACCTTGGAAATCTGGTTTGAATGAAAATGGCTCATGAATAAAATCGCCAGATACACCTCAGAGAGATGGATGGCAGAATGTTTTCAGTTTCCGCCATTTCGTCATCATCTGAATACGGCTGATGAACAATTTCGCACGGTTCAAATGATTTAGCTTTCGGATGCAACGGTATCATAACCGTGACCGTTGACTTTGTTTTGACAAGAAAGCAGTGTAGCCGGAGATGATAAAAATTAAGAACAAATCTGGCAGTGTTGCGAGATTTAATTTTACATGACAACTAAATGCGATAAAGCATCAAAGTCGTGTAATATTCAACATTTTTTGCGGAGTCCTTTATGTGCATTAGTTTTCGTGTAATATTTATGTTTTTGATATGTGATTATTACATTCATGCAACTAATAATTTTGCTCTGATGTAATTTGAAGACCGATGCAATATCACATCAAGTGGATGTTATTCTGCATCCTGTTTCCCTGATTACATCGTTTTTAATACGTTAGCATCAATTACGTTGACGTGTATTACAATTTTGTTTGCTGTGAGCTGTTGGATAAAGTGAACCACCGATATGTAAAATTTTCTATTACACTCAGCGAAATAATCTTTGGATATTCGTAAGATTGCATTATGATTATTTGTGAAATATAATGATGTCGAAAAAATAAAAATATGGAGCAACCTGGATTCGAACCTTGGACGTTGAGGTTATGGGTCCACTGACTTAACCACTAGTATATATCAACACTTGTAATTTGGTAAGCTTAAAGGCGAACAACAACAACGTCGTATATAACAATATCCATTCACAAGTCAACCTTATGAAATTTAAAGCATCGTTCATAAATTGAACCTTATGAAGTTCTTAAGATTATTTGGTTGAGTTTAAGAAGCTAACAAACACGGAATGTCAGTTTTTTACTATACTAATGTTAGTATTCTCGTATGCCTATAGTTATTCAATTAGATTAAATAAAATTTTAATATTTTTCGAGCGACACTACAATTTTCGTTTTCAATAAATTCATGTGCGACATATGCTTACCATAACCGTGCCAAATACTTTGAATTTATATAACTCGTGAATGTCATTTGACATCATATTATGAAAAGTATGTGTCACCTCAAATACACTTTCTTGCAATGAACTTTACGCTTTGCTCTACGGAAACAAACAAAACAATGATGGAGGAAGATGGAAAAAGTTTCCGCGAGTTCGTGCTAAACGAATTAAAGTTAAATGGAAATCTTGGAAGCTTTCGTACGTAAGTCAAGAAAAAATAATGTTCAGTGAACGATTTAATAATTCTACAAATTTGGATTTCGGTCAAACGTTTAAAAACAATTCAATTTTTTCGTGATTGTTTCGTTATAAATTTCTCGAAATCCCAGTTTTTGATCAAATCTTGAATACTTTTTCATTAGGTCATTAGTTGACCACAAAGTCGTTAAGTTTGTTTTCTCGGTCAGTTTCGATTTTCCAGCTCGTTAGTTTAATATCAAACTCTCAGTAGATTTAATTCGGTTAAATCTGATTTACGGATCTTTATTATGTTATTTAACGTTGTTAAGTAATATCGCAATCATCATCCATACTGTTTTCACAAGAATCAGTGAACATTTTAAAATATTACTTGTGAAAGAGCCGCCACGATTGTAACCGATCCAAAACTGTTCGTAGAATAATGTTCAAGTTGCCGCGCAAACGCTGCCGCCCTTATTCAACAATCTGAATATTTGCGGCATTTTAGTACAATGCCGCTCTTGCCGCTTGTGCCCATTGCAGCACGACAAACGAGGGAACATGTGTTTAATATTTTAGGCTGCCGTGCCGTTGCGCGACGCTCACTATTATAGCTAGGCCTTAACGAAACAAACATCATATTGAATATGATTATTTGATTTGGTTGATTGTCATACGAAACATGGATGATCGTCATACGAACCTAACCATAACACCATAGACTGGTGAATAATCGGAAATCGGAGCAACATGCGACGATTAGTGCAGGTAACTGCACAATAGAATCGAAGAGGTTCTTGAGGTATCTTGGGGTTATGATCGACGACAAGCTGTCCTTTGTCAGTCACGTCGATTATGCTTGCAAGAAAGCCTCTATGGCTATATCGGCATTATCCCGCATGATGTCGAATAGCTCGGCGGTGCAAGGGAGTAAGCGTTAACTCCTGGCCAGCGTCGCCCTGTCCATACTTAGGTACGGTGGGCCGGCATGGATCACCGCCTTGAGTACCAAGTAAGCTAGAGAGTACACACAGGCTTATGTGCCTAAGAGTGGTGAGTGCATACCGAACGGTATCACGCGACGCGGTCTGCGTCCTAGCGGGGATGATGCCAATAGGCATTGTCATAAAAGAGGACGTAGAGTGCTTCGAGCAACGTGGAACAAGAGTTATCCGGAAGACCACTAGAGCCGCATCCATGGTTAAGTGGCATAGGGAATGGAACAACTCCACCAAAGGTCGGTGGACCCACCGACTAATCCCGGAATTAACCGGGTGGGTCGGTAGGCGACACGGTGACAATACCTGCACATTACTGTTTTAGACAATACCTGCACAAATATGGGCATGCACAGTCCTCCGCATGCAGCGAGTGCGCGGGAGTCGATGAAACTGCGGAACATGTGTTCTTCGCATGTCCTCGCTTCGACGGCGCGAGATCCGGCATGATTGCCGTAAGCGGTCACGACACGACTCCGGATAACTTGATCCAGAGGATGTGTCAGGACCGGGACGTCTGGGACGCGGTATGCATAGCAGCCTCCCAGATCGTCCTCGATCTCCAACAAAAATGGCGAAACGACCAAAAGCAGGCCGCAGGGACCACCTAACTACTAAAGCCCTAAGTAGTTAGACATAGTGGGTGCTTAACAAGCACAATAGCCCCCTCCCCGAAGTAATATCGAAAGGTGGTCCCGGGGAGAGTCCAGGGCTTAAGGCACGGGTGGGTTTTAGTGGGTCGAGGAGTTGGCACCCTCATACCCACACCCTGAGTTCTTCAGGTGTCTGTTTGCAGATTTTTCATCCCGTCTAAAAAAAAAAAAAATACCACCATAGACTGACTCGAAGACCAGTAGGTCCCGAACAAATACGATTTTTTTCTTGGCTCAGTCAGTACTAGCACGTCGGTCCCAAGCTTAATAACACCTTTTTTTTCCTTTTTCCCACATCGAAAAATTTTCCTCTTTTAAGTTAGTCTATGTTAATAATACGCCCCTAATAATGAACTCACACGAACACACTCTCAAATATTCTGTCAAAATAACACAGCAAATTAAAACAAAGGCGCAAGTATGTATAGTTAGGTGCTGGCTTCAACGTGTACTTCGGACCAAGGGGTTCTACAACAGTGAACCAATTTCAAATCGCTAGTTGCATGTTGATTGTTGATACCACTATCATCCCAAGTAACACAAGCATTATATTATCGCACTTATTCAACCCAAAATGAATATCATTTCAACAGTTGTCAAGTAATGAAGCGTTAGACTAGCTTTAACATATTGTGATGCATTACCAATGCAATAATGCTACTTTAGAAATGTCTTATGGCATAATAAAAGATATAACATAAGTTCGATCATAGTGGGGCCCTTTTCAGCTTTAATCCAACTTCAATGATGCGCTTGACGTAATGCATATGCCCTAAATATGCATGCTTTTATAGCCTCGTGCTTTTCCTTAAGGGGCAACCGATTTTTTTTTCTCACTCAATTTGGGTTTTGGTGTGGGGGGGGAGGACGCCGCCCCCCACCACCGGCTCCACCATCCCCCCTTTCCCCCCGGGCCCACCCCAACCCAATACCATAGCTTAGTATTAAACAACAAAACACGGGCCCTAATTGGAATGGGGCCGTTCCAACTTTGTAACTATGGGTACGCACGCGAGAAATGTATACAAAAAAAAAATATTTAGAATTTTAAATTTTAGAGATTTTTGATACACACAAAAAAAAAATTTTGTTAAATTAAAAGTTTTGCACTTTACTTCTGAAACGTATTTATTTTTCATAAATTTTTTTTTTTTTTAGGTTTACTGGCGGGACTTTGAATAGAGTAGAAACCTCTACGCCAGGCCTTTGATGATATCGTTGCGTAAATCCTTTCGAATCATTTTGCCAGCCGTACACGGAACATGTCGTCCAAGAAGACGCTGTTGCAAATGATTCGGAAGGAGCCACGTTTGAGAATTTTGAGTCCTTTCGTCTGTTTCTTCAATTGTCTGTTTGTTACCTTGTTAGTCAGTGTTACGTATATAAGTTTAATAAGTCTTCCGAAGCAGTTTTCTCGAATCAAAAATAAAAAGTCACTGTATTGTACCTTGTGCGTTAGAATGATATAACTTAACTCCTTTTGAAGCATTTCACCAGCCGTGCAAGGATCATGTCGTCCATAGAGACGCTGTTGACACTGCCTCAAAAGGTGTTACATTTTCAAAATGGCTTTCCTTTTCTCTCAGCCATGCTCTTGTCAACTGTCTTGTATGGTGTCGTGTCGTCTTTTTGTCTGTTTGTTCTTTAGTTCATCAGTTTGTAAGTTTAATAAAGTGTTTTACTTATCTTCGTTATTTCTTCATGATTTCTGTAGTCTTTTGTAGTTTGTGAATTTCTTCATCTTCTGTTTGTCTGGAGCCGCTTGTGATTTGATTAGTTTGTTTGGCTTTCATCTTCTGTTTGCTCTGTTGTGTTAATACATCACTCATTGCCGGTGCACACTCTAAAAGCTGCATTTTCTTCAAAACTAGAATGTTCCTAGAAATAAAAAAAAAAAATCGCCTCACGCTAAAAGACCCCGATAAAAGTATAGCATCTAGGGTTACCATTCTCATTTTCATCTCATTTCATATCACGTACTGTTTATTTATTGTTATTTTTAATTATTTTTATTTGTTGTTGAAAGCAAGCCACAAAAGGAATCAATTGATTGATACATCAAACCTACATTTCCAATTAATATGAATAATGGATCATGAGATGAATAATGGAACAGTTCCCCTATGTGGTAATACTTTCCAAAAGTGTGCTGATTTTTGATAATAAACTATTTCAGCCTTTTCAACTGATTCTATATGATCAAATGCAGCATTTCTACTATTTGCAAATACTGTACTTGACCATTGATCACCATCTCAGAACTATAATGTTCATCGATAAGAAGTACTAGAGGATTTTCAGAAGCACTTTTGGGCTGCATTTCCACTGATCTGGCAACACTTGTGTGCTTCTTTCCAAAATGGTAATGGGACCTGGTAGTTGAAGTTAAACTACCTCAAGGTTTTGTCAGTGCCCAGGGGTTTTTTTTTTTATAAAAAAAAAAAAAAATTTACCACCACAAATCTTCTTATTTATTTTAAAAATTTTTTTTTTTCGTTTCAGTATAAAAAAAAAAAAAAAATTTTTTTCCCAAAAAAAATAAAAAAACTACAACCCCCACCACCACAAAAAAAACCGTCGTATGTTTTTTTTTCACAACCTTGTCAAAAAAAACAAAAACCTCCCCACACAAAAATTCCCCTCGGCGAACCCCCCCCAAACCCCTATCAGAAAATTTACAAACATTCGGCGTTTTTAAATCCCCAACGGCCCCCCCAAACCGAAAAGGCCCTCTCCCCTATAAAAATCCCTTTTTTTGCAGCGGTGCCACAAGCGACGACGAGCGGCAGCAGATGCTAGAGCTGGCTCAGGTGCATTCGGAAGATATGGAGAAAATATTTCAACTTGGATCTTTCGGGATGGAAACATTGGTGATTGAACGACGCCAACCTCCGGTTCCGGTCTCTATGAAAGTTATAATAATTCATTTGAAAATTAAAACCTTTTTATGTTAAACCATTTTTTCTTTCAATCAAAACAGCATACATTTATTTTGATTGCACGATACTTTCTAGTGAAAGTTCATTTTCAAATAATAATAATTTGCTTTCATTTTCAAATATGCCACGGTGTGGATTTGACAGTTCTACAATTCATCTGAAAAGAAAAGTTTTTATGTTAAAAGTATTTTTACAGCATACTTTTATTTGAATTGCACGACACATTCTGGATGAAAGTTTATTTTGGAATAAAAATAATTGGCTTTTATTTTCAACGATGCCACGGTTTCAATTTAACAGTTCTACAATTTGTTTTAAAAATTTCAACTTTTAAATGTAGAGCAGCAAAATTTGGTGGGTTTTGTTTTTGAAAAAAACCACACCGAAAAAAAAAAAAACCAACCAATAAAAAAATTTTTTTTGTAAGCCGCCCCCCCCGCCCCCCCTTTACACCCCCCCCAGCAGCGAGACGCATGACTGTTTTCTACCTAACATACACACCAGCATCACGGAAACGAGCAGTAGCAGGTTTACAGTTATTCTTTCATTCCAAATCTTGTATTATCATTTCAGTTGAAAACCGAATTTATCGACTAGCGACAATCGATTTTACGCTCGTTCTGTACGTTACACCTTATGTCGGAAGTAGTGCGCTGTATAGCGCATCTGATGCGCCATACAGCGCACTACTTCCGACATAAGGTATAACGTACAGAACGAGAGTAAAATCAATTGTCGCTAGTCGATAAATTCGGTTTTCAACTGAAACCATAATATTCGTTAAGAGAAGATCAGTCATTAAAAGGTGTGAAACAAGTTCGGTTTCGTGTATTTATTTTTATATTCGAAGGAGTTCCTTTTTCCGTAGTCTTTTCCGGTTCGCTTTGATTCTGCTGGTTCTGCCCAAAGGTTATGGGCCCAAATCGTGAATAGTGCGGAAAAGTGTCGAACATTCGAAAAAAAAAACGTATCGATCGATTGCGCTAGTGCGACTCCATTTTGTTTTCCGATCGAGAAAATTCCACGCGGTTGATTTTGTGGTGAAATGGCGGAAGGTGCAAAAGTTTCTTTTCCGAAGCTCACCCAGTCAAATTGGCGCTCCTGGAAGCAGCGTATGGAGTGGCTGCTAGAGCGTGAGGACCTTTGGGAACTGATATCTGTTGCGAAGCCAGAACCTGAAACGGAGGATTGGAAGGCAAAAGACAGAAAAGCGCGGGCAAACATTGGGCTCTTTCTGGACGAGAGCCAGTTCAAAGTGGTGAAAAATTGTGAAAGTGCTAAGGGTATGTGGGAAGCATTAAAAACCCACCACGAGAAAGTGTCCATGTCGACGATTGTTCACTACCTGAATCTTTTGTGCAGTGCTAGTTTGTTGGAGGGTGGCTGCATGGCAGCTCACCTTGAGAACATGGAAGATTTGTTCGACAAGCTTACGGCAGCCGGCCAGAATCTCGAAGAGTCGCTGCGCATCGCGATGGTGTTTCGAAGTGTGCCGTCATCCTACCTGAATCTGGTGCATGGTATGCAGAGCCAGATTAACGCGGACTGGACTGTGTTGATGGTGAAGAATCGGTTGATGGAAGAGTACCGACAGCGTCAAAATTGTGGTGAATCATTCGCGGAAGATGTAGAAGCTATGAAGTTAGATGCTGCGGGTGGCAAAAAGGAGCGTTTGTGTTATTTTTGCCAGCAGCCGGGACACGTTCGAAAGCACTGTAAAAAGTGGCGCTCGCAGAAGAAGGCTGATTTCGATAAGAAGCCGAAAAGTGAAAACAAATATCCAAAAGCTAAACAAGTGGATGGTGATGCCACCGGTAGTGCGGTTTGCTTTGTGGCTGGTGCAGTGATTCGTAACTGTCGGGTAATCCACTACGCTACGTGTCACATGACGTGTGACAAATCGTTTTTCACAGAATTGCGGAAAACCGTTGGTGCAACAGTGACTTTGGCCGACGGTAAGAAAACGAAAGCGTCGGGAATCGGTAAGGGAATCGTGTACAGTGAGAATGCGTGTGGAGAGAGAGTTGAAGTTACTCTGAAAAATGTACTGTTCGTTCCAGAACTAGACTGCGGGTTGATTTCGGTCAGAGTGTTGGCCGCGAACGGGTTTTCCGCGAATTTCGGCGCGTCGGGTTGTGAGATTCCCAATGTACATGGTGAAGGGATAGTGATTGGCGACAAATCTGGCAGTTTGTATAAGTTGCGAATTCAGGAGTCTTCGCTCAAAGTGGGTGGTGATCATCACGAGCAGTGCCAGCATACGTGGTATCGACGAGTCGGACACCGGGATCCCGATGTTCTACGACGGTTGAAATCCGAGGATCTCGTGCGCGGTTTTGCAATGAAAGACTGCGGTGTTCGTATCACATGCGAGAGCTGTCTAAAGGGGAAGCTGGTCCGGGCGCCGTTTCCTTCTTTGGTCGAGAGGAAGACTTCGAGACCCCTGGAGCTGATCCATACGGATTTGTGTGGACCCATGGAGACCACCACACCCTCAGGTAACCGATATATTATGTCCTTAATCGACGACTATAGTCGTTACGCCGTGGTTCATTTGCTCATGACCAAGGATGAGGCTGCAGATAAGATTATTCAATTCGTTCGGTGGGTACAGGATGTGTTTGGGAGGAAGCCTTTCGTTTTTCGATCGGATGGTGGGGGTGAATATTCTTGTCGCAATCTCCGGGAGTTTTATGAATCAGAAGGAATTAAAGCGCAGTACACGATGCCCTATTCCCCCCAAAAGAACGGCATGGCCGAGCGCAAAAATCGGTCGCTGCAGGAGATGGCCCTTTCCATGTTAACAGATGCGGATATGTCAAAGCTGTACTGGGGCGAGGCTGTCCTGACGGCAGCATATCTTCAAAACCATTTGCCGTCAAGGGTGGTAAGTAAGACTCCTTTTGAGATGTGGACGGGCGATAAACCAGACTTGGCAAATCTCCACGTATTCGGCTGTGACGCTTATGTACAGGAGCCGGAACAGAAGCGGTCAAAACTGGACTTCAAATCGGTGAAGCTTACTTTCGTAGGGTACGCGGAAGATCGCAAAGGTTATCGTTTTGTGGACCACGAGTTAACGACATTGCCACCCGGCAGTCGATCGACGACGGAAACCAGGTGCTGACTCGGCAGCATGATTCCCGCACCACATCGGTTAGGAGTAGGGCACTTGAGCAACAATAAATTAGTCTGATTTTAGCGTTAAACGTGTTCGTAGCTTTTTTTTAAAAGAACTTCCCATACTCGGGAACTTAACTGGCGCCCGAATAGACACCTTTGCGTCGGGAACCGTATAGGTTGAAGTGTCTAGTGAAAAATCTTATAGTGAACACTAATTGCTGTGCAGTGAAAATCTTAAAAAGCGGTTAAAAGAGCCGGACTGTGAAGTGTAAAGCATTGCAGTAGAAATCTTAAAATAAAACAGTTACAGGAGCCGCACTGTGCAGTGAGAAGTGAAAGTGGTTCAAAGAGCCATAACCGGACATCTCAGCGAAGCGAAAAGAGAGACACAGAGGAATCTATTTCTCGATCGGCACCAGAGCCGAACCAGCAAACCGGATCCCTTGAAGTGCCTGCTCCCGTTTCCCCCGGAAGTCGAAGGACGCCCTGAAGTTAACCAAAAAGTCCAGACCTTGACATGCCGGCAATATTGTAAGTACATATTCAACCTTTATACCTCTTAAACAAGTGAGAAAGTGAGTGAAAAGCTAGAGTGGAAAGTGAGTGTTGAGAGAGTGAATTTTGTGACAGAATCAATTAATTACAATCATGCCTGGAGGAACGATTCCCCCGGCTCCACAGCCGTCTATGACAACGCAACAATTTCTTGATTTGGGTAAAGTACCAGATATTGTGCGGGACGTAAAGCCATTCAATGGTAACCCCACCAAACTGATCGACTGGTTGGCTGACGTCGATTCTATTTTTAACGTATATAGAGAACAGCGAGCATCTACTACCCAGATTAGTATTCTCGAAAGAACAATTCGGAGAAAAATAGGGGGAGAGACCGCGGACATTTTAAATAACATAAAATGTGACTGGACTGAAATTAAAGAAGCGTTAGTTCTCTACTGTAGAGACAAACGAGACATCAAGACGCTCGATTATGAACTAACGTCCATTAAGAAATCAAATAAAGAAAATATCAGCACGTATTATAGTAGAGTCAATTAGCTACTCTCGCATATAATCGTGCAAGTGCAAACGGACGATAAGATGAAACCTAACGTCGCTGTTCATATCGACTACTTTAGAGACAAGTCCCTTGATGCATTCATTCGAGGACTGGAGAGACCTTTGAGCATTTTGCTCAAAAGCACGAATCGTACCAATTTTGCATAGAATATTATAACATGGACATTCGATCCGCTCCTTATAGAAACGAGCTTGGCGGTCAACCAACACCAAAACCTAAAGAGCTACCACGAGTGCCTCCTAGACCATATGCACCAACTTCCCGACCAACTTTACCTCCACCTCTACCACCTCCAAGAAATCCCATCAATCCATTCCAAAATTCAAACCCCTTCAGACAAACTCAACACCAACCGAATCCATTCAATCAAAATAATTTCCAATCAAACCCTTTTAGGCCAGCAAATCAATCCCAAAAACCTTTACCCCCTCCAGAACCAATGGAAGTCGACCCAAGTATTCGTACAAGAAACGTAAACTACGGCAATCGCCCTCAAATCAACCAAAAACGACCATTACCTTCTTCCCAACATCATCAAAATTTTAAGCGTCAAGTTCACCCGCTGGACAGCAGTAATCAAAACCCCGAGACACCCGAACACTCTGACGAATATCATTACGACGAGCAGTATTATGGCTCTAACCAGTATGCAGACTCATATTACCAACCTTATGACATGGAGCAACCTCTCGCCGACAAACAAGAAGAGCCAGAACCTTCTACGTCACAAGAAGCAAATTTTTTAGATTGGCACCCGAGTTGGTAATTCCAACCATGCCATACCTAAATTTGAAGACCACTATCGGCGAATTCCCCTTCCTTATCGATACAGGTGCCAATATAAACTTGATTCATCCACTATAAGCACATTCCTGTTCAATGTCAAAGCCGTATAGTTTCATGATAGATAATATAGGAAGCGCTAGTGGAAAATTTAAAGCCAACTCAGCAATTGACATAAACTTTTTCAGTCCAAAGATCAATCATTCTGCCCGATTCATACTACATAACTTTCATCAATTCCTCCGTGGGATCATCGGAACTGGAATTTTAAGGGCACTAAATGCAAAAATCGATTTTAGTAATAATATGTTGCACCTGAGTAAAGGGAACGAATCTCTGAACGTCCCACTCAAGCAGTATTCGCTTCAGCGAACGTCTGCAAACGTGTAAAATAACCTACCCCAACAGACCGCACTTCAATCAAACAGCACCGAGCATGTGTACAGAACGTCTCATCTTTCATCAGACGAAAGGAATAAGCTACTCAGTGTATTGAACCAGCACAAAAAAGCATTTCATAAACCTGATTCTACATTGACTTGTAGCACGGTTGTTGAATGTACTATAAACACGGTTGACAATATCCCAATTCATCAAAAAGTTTACCCATACCTAGCTGCCTACGCTGCGGAGGTAAACAAGCAAATAGAAAAACTTCGCCAAGATGGAATCATAAGGCCATCACGCTCAGCTTGGACATCCCCAGTGTGGATTCTGACGCTTCTGGAGAAAAAAAAGTTTCGAATGGTAGTTGACTACCGTAAGCTTAACGAAAAAACCATTTCAGATAGGTACCCGATGCCTGAAATTGGTTACGTTATAGACCAACTGAAAGGCCAAAACTATTTTACAACCCTTGATTTAGCGTCTGGATTTCACCAGATAAAAATGAAGGAAACTGATGTTGAGAAAACCACTTTCTCAATCAATAACGGCAAGTATGAATTCACTCGCATGCCGTTCGGCCTGAAAAATGCTCCCGCGATTTTTCAACGTGCTATAGATGACGTATTGCGACAATACATGGGAAAAATATGTTACGTCTATATTGACGACGTAATAATATTTGGTAAGACGCTCGAGGAAGCACTGCACAACTTAGGGATAATTCTGAGAGCACTGAATGATGCTAATCTAAAAATTAAATTAGACAAATCGGAATTTCTCCATAAAGAAATTGAATTCCTCGGCTTTGTCATAACATCTAATGGAATAAAGCCAAATGTTAAGAAGATAGCTGCAATTGAAAGTTACCCAGAACCCACAACCGTTAAAGAACTCAGATCATTCTTAGGAATGATGGGTTATTATAGAAGATTCGTAAAGGATTTTGCAAAAATTGCAAAACCCCTTACCAACCTTCTAAGAGGGGAGGGATGTCACTCAAATAAAAAATTGAAATTCAATGAAAGTGAGCAGATTTGCTTTGGAAAAATGAAAAATTTGTTATCATCTTCAGACGTGTTAATATATCCAGATTACAACAAGCCATTCACACTTACGACAGACGCATCTGATTTCGCTATCGGAGCCGTCTTATCACAGGGAGAGACAGGCAATGATAAACCCATCCATTCCGCATCCAGAACTCTATCGAAAGTAGAAGAAAGGTATTCGGTGCCTGAAAAAGAAATGCTGGCCATCTTTTGGGCAAACGTTCCGCAACTATTTATATGGCACTAAATTTAAGATTCTAACGGATCATCAGCCGTTGACCTTCTCATTATCCGCAAGAAACACCAACGCCAAACTAAAGCGTTGGAAAGCATACCTGGAAGAGCACGATTATACGATTGAGTATAAACCAGGTAAGAGTAATGTTGTGGCCAACGCCCTTAGCCGTATAGTTTGTTCATTAACAGGCACACAACATTCGGCTGATAATAGTGATCATTTTTACATTTTGTCTACTGAATCTCCTATTAACGTTTTTAGGCATCAAGTGAAAAAAAGGGTCCTGATAAAGTCACCGTGGAACGGCCATTCCAACAATTTTCGAGGGTACATGTTTTTATAAATGAAGTTAACGAAAATTCCCTTTTACAGGTACTAAAGAATCATCTAGATCTAACCAAAACAAACGGATTGCTTACAACCGAAGACATTATGGGACAAATGCAAGAGGTCTACCGAAAGCTCTTTGGACAACAAAAATCTTTAAAAATCCGATTTACACAGTTTCGAGTACAGGACATAGAAGAAGAAGATGACCAATGGAATGTAATTCGGAATGAGCATAACAGAGCTCATAGAGGGGCGGAAGAAAATAAATTGCAACTCCAACGCAAATATTATTTTCCGAAGCTTCCCCAAAAAGTAAAGGAATACGTAACGAATTGCAAAATTTGTCACGAATGCAAATACGATAAAAACCCCATAAAATATCCTATCCAAAAACCACCTATCCCTAGAGCACCTTTCGAAATTGCCCACATCGATATAATGTTTTTGGAAAATCAACATTTTTTGACATACATAGATAAGTTTTCGAAATTTGCTCAAATGAAGTTTGTAGAATCCCGAGCATCCATCGACATAACACCAGCTGTAAAAGAAATCCTATTGAGATATCGCACACCACAAGTTCTTGTGATGGATGGCGAAAAATCTTTTATGACTGGAGGGCTGTCAAATTTCTACAACACTCACAACATATCCACCTATATTACCGCAACAGGCCGAAGTGGGATGAACGGTCAAGTAGAGAGACTTCATTCTACTCTTCTCGAGCTATACCGTATCACTAAAGCCGAAAATCCTGAAAAACCTCTAATTGAACTAGTTAACCTTTCCCTTCATGAATATAACTCCTCTATCCATTCCTCGACAAAACACACACCCTATGAAATCATTTTACCCTCACCTAGAACACCTACTATTACGGAAAAGGTTTACGCAAATTTGAAGAAAAAACAACGTAATGACCTAAAATATCATAACAAGAATACCAAGCATACGGACATATCAGAAAACGACATGACATACGAAAAGACTAGACAAAGAATCAAACATAAACCACGGTACAAGAAAATTCAAATCGACAAAGTAAACAAAAGTACTGTAACGACGCAAGACGGCAGACGAATCCACAAGAATGACATAAAAATCCGACACTTAACGTGACTTGGAATTTTTCACCTCTTTCTAGACTATGGACCATCGTACTGTCCTCAGCTCGGACGATAGACATACGCAACATTGACGGACAACCAATAATTGCTCTCGACCATGGACAGGCTAGGATCCACAACGGTTCCTACTACTACATTCACCACTTTAATATAACTTCAATTAAAATACATGTAGAAATTTTGAAAAATCAGTTCCAGGAACTAACATCTAACCAATATTCATCTCTCATATTGCAACAATTTGAAGACATTGAATCAATTTTTCAAAGATTAAATCCTACACGAAGACACAAGCGCTGGGATAAAGTAGGGACTATTTGGAAATGTATAGCAGGGACCCCAGACGCTAACGATTTGAGGTTAATAAACTCTTCCATTAACAATCTAATTGCAAACAACAATCAACAAGTAAAAATCAATAGGGAAATTACTCTTCAATTAAAAGACATAGCTTTCAAAACAAAAGAAGCAATACAACTTTTCAACTCTAGATCACTAGAATTTCATTCTATAAATATTTTGAAAAATTTAAAATACTTGTCTCAGAAACTGGAACAAATACTTGAGACCATTACATTATCGAAATTAGGTATTTTAAACATTATCATTTTAAGCGATAGGGAAATCAACTTGTTCATTGAAGATTTAGCTAGGAAACAGATCATCGTGTCAACCACCGCAGAAGCCATCTCCTATGCAACAACATCTATAGCCTCCAACCGGAAGGAAATCGCACTCCTGATCAAGTTGCCCAGGCTCAACACCAGAATCTATCGGAAAGTTCACATCCACCCAATCATCCACAATCATCAGCAAATTCATCTATCAGACAGAAACTACATCGTTCACGGTAACGAAACATACATAGTAGAATCGCTGAAGCCAATGATATTCCAATTCAGCGAGGTAAGGCTTGAAAGTTCAACATGTGTACCAAAGCTCCTTGAAGGACAACCTGCTATTTGTAACTATACTTCAAATCCAACACCAGAGGAAATCATCTCCATAGATGACCAACACCTGCTGATCAATACAGCACAGAATTTTACCATAAAAACAGACTGTGGAGTATCTGAGAGGAACCTCTCAGGATCATACCTGGTATCATATGAAAATTGCTCAGTTAACGTGAGCAACATCACGTTTCGCAACACCATTCAACATTTAACGGGAAACCCGATCCGTCTATCACTGGACGGCCCCCCCCCCCCCAAAAAAAAAAAAAAAAACATCCCCCCTCCTCCCCCCTTTCTTTCCCCCCCCCCAAAACCAACCCCCCCCCACCTCCCCCCCCCACCCCCCCCCCCCCCCCCCCCCCCCCCCCCCCCCCCCCCCCCCCCCCCCCCCAAACCCCCCCCACACCCCCCCCCCCCCCCCCCCCCCCCCCCCCCCCCCCCTCCCCCCCCCCCCCCCCCCCAAAATTAATTCTTTTTTTTTAAACTTTTTTTATTTTTTTAAAAAGAACTTCCCATAGTCGGGAACTTAACTCGCGCAACCAATAAAGTTACGATCAGTCGGGATGCAAAGTTCATTGAACTGGGCAATGGGTCTGATCATGTCAAGAAGCCGATTGAACCGGTACCGGAACCCGAAGTCCCTGAAGCGGAAGTAGAGATCCCGATCATTGGAGGAGATATAATGAATATTCCCGTCGAAGAGGTCAACGAGTGCGAGGATGGCGATGCTTCGTCGTCAGATTTTGAAGGTTGGGATGATGCCATGTCCGATGGTTCTGCTGCTGAAGACGTTCGAGTTCAGGAGGAGCAAGAAGCACCCTTGCGTAGGCGTAACCGCGGTGTCTTACCGGCACGTTACAATGATTTCGTAGTTGGTATCGCTAGAGATGAGGCCGAGGAACCGGCGGATTACCTTCCTGATTGGAAGGAAGCGATGAAGCAAGCATTGCATTCCCATGCAGCGAACAAGACTTGGGACTTGGTGGAGTTGCCGCCGGGTCAGAAGGCCGTCGGGTCACGGTGGGTCTTCAAGTTGAAGCGTGACGAAACAGGAGATATAATGAAACACAAGGCCAGGCTTGTAGCGTAGGGATATCGGCAGCGCTATGATGAGGATTACCTGGATGTGTTTGCACCGGTGACGAGACAGGATACTTTCCGGGCATTATTAGCTGTGGCAGGTAGGTGAGGCATGGTGCTCAACCACTTCGACGTTAAGACAGCGTATTTGCATGGCACGATCGAGGAGGAGATATATATGCGTCAGCCTCCGGGTTTCGTGACTACCGAGAAGGAGACACTCGTGTGTAAGCTCAACAAAAGCATATACGGACTAAAACAGTCTGCGCGCTGCTGGAACCGAGCGCTGCATGGTGCGTTAATCAAGTTTGGATTCAATCAATGTTCTTCAGATTCTTGTCGGTACGTTCGGACCGACGATCGAGGAGTCGGCAGTACGAAGGAGGAATTGCTTACTGATGTGTTTGAAACGTTGCGTAAGGAATTTGATGTCACGAACCTTGGTGCTGTGAAGCAGTTCTTTGGATTCGAAGTTCAGTGTGCGAGCGGTTACTTCAACTTGCGGCTGACGAGTTATATCAAGAGGCTAATCAAGAAGTTTGGCCTAGAGGAATTCAAGGCGTCGAGTACCCCAATGGATCCTGGCCTAATTGTGTATCCATACTTGGTCGAAAAGTTAGTGCACAGGATTGGAAAGCTGCGAAGCGTATTGTGAGATATTTGAAGGGGACTATGGATATGCGACTGAGATTCGAACCCGGAAAGGAATGGGCCTTGATTGGCTATTCCGATGCTGATTGGGCCGGAGATCATGCAAGCAGGAGATCCACTACTGGGTTCATAATCTTTTTCGGAAGCGGCCCCATCGCATGGGCGAGCCGGCGTCAATCGTGTGTCAGTCTGTCGTCGATGAAGGCTGAGTACATCGCATTAAGTGAACCGTGCCAGGAGCTCCTTTGGCTTCGGCGGTTGATGGCAGATTTGGGAGAAGATGTTTCAAAGGCGACAACTGTGTACGAAGACAATCAAAGCTGTCCTTCTTTCGTCAAATCGGAGCCCACAAGCAAGAAGTCTAAACATATTGACACGAGACAACATTTCGTGAAGGACATGATGAAGCGAGGCGAAGTTCATTTGATATACTGTCCAACGGAGCGGATGATAGCGGACGCACTAACAAAGCCCTTGGGTGCGACTAAATTTCGGCAGCTGGTGGAGATGAGCGGGGTTTTGAGATGAGTAGATCCGGAGATCGTTGAGGAGGAGTGTGGGAGATAACACCGACCACCTATCTACGGTTTAACCATGCTACCGTTTTACTACCCCTCGCAGCATTGCGATGACGTCATTGACTGTTTTCTACCTAACATACACACCAGCATCACAGAAACGAGCAGTAGCAGGTTTACAGTTATTCTTTCATTCCAAATCTTATATTCGTTAAGAGAAGATCAGTCATTAAAAGGTGTGAAACAAGTTCGGTTTCGTGTATTTATTTTTATCTTCGAAAGAGTTCCTTTTTCCGTGGTCTTTTCCGGTTCGCTTCGATTCTGCTGGTTCTGCCCATAGATGTTTGGGTTCAGTGTACGCTCAACCCGGGAACAACTCTAAACAAAATAGTCAAAAGGTCGAAAATAACATTTGTAAACAATGACTTCTAACGTATTTTTCTGGGATCTGCTTGCTCCCACAAACAAAATAGCACCAGAAAAAAATACAGGGAGTTATTACCTTACCTTCCAGTCGGTAGTGGATATAGATATTAGCAACCTGGCATTTCCAGGAAATTTACGTTTTAAGTCATTGTTTACAATTGTTACTTTCGACCTTTTGACGATTTTGTCTACACTGTAATTGCATAGACTAATTGGTAATTCTGAGGTAGTCTCTTTTTGACTAAAGGGTGATACGGTCAAAATTTGGTCAAGGGAAAACGCGTGTAAATCGGTGAAATCGTTTATTTAAAAAATCAAATTAAATTTCTTTTTCAAGTTCAATTAGTATAAAATTCAGGAAAAATATTCAGTTAGGCTTCCGCTTTTCCAAATCCGAATTGCCGGGCCTTACGCTTGACCCCTGCCATCAGATTTTGTACAGCCACCTTGTCCACCTTCTTCGCCGCAGAAAGCCAGTTTGCCTTGAACTGCTGCTCGTCCTTAGCAGTTTTTTTGGTCTTCTTTAGGTTCCGCTTGACAATAGCCCAGTATTTCTCAATTGGGCGGAGCTCTGGCGTGTTGGGAGGGTTCTTGTCCTTGGGAACCACCTGCACGTTGTTGGCGGCGTACCACTCCATGGCCTTTTTACCGTAATGGCAAGATGCCAAATCCGGCCAAAACAGTACGGAACAACCGTGTTTCTTCAGGAAAGGCAGCAGACGTTTATTCAAACACTCTTTCACGTAAATTTCTTGGTTGACAGTCCCGGAAGTTATGAAAATGCTGCTTTTCAAGCCACAGGTACAGATGGCTTGCCAAACCAGATATTTCTTTGCGAACTTTGACAGTTTCGTGTGCTTGAAAATATCTGCTACCTTTCCCCTTCCTTTTGCCGTATAAAACTCCTGTCCCGGAAGCTGCTTGTAGTCGGCTTTGACGTAGGTTTCGTCGTCCATTACCACGCAGTCAAACTTCGTCAGCATCGTCGTGTACAGCCTCCGGGATCGCGCTTTGGCCGTCGTATTTTGTTTATCATCGCGATTTGGAGTCACTACCTTCTTGTAAGTCGATAGTCCGGATCGTTTTTTGGCTCGATGCACGGTTGTAGACGATACACCCAGCTTATTTGCGGCATCTCGGAGAGATAGGTTAGGGTTTCGCTTGAAACTACCGGCAACTCTCTTTGTCGTCTCAGCGGCTTCCGGTTTTCGATTTCCCCCCGATCCAGACATCCTGGCTGTCGACAAACGTTCCCCAAACACTTTAATTACATTTGTAACGGTTGATTTGGCAACTTTTAGCGATTTTGCCAACTTTGCGTGCGAGTAGCTCGGATTTTCGCGATGCGCGAGCAAAATTTTGATACGCTGCTCTTCTTGCTTGGACGGCATTTTGACAACTGAAGAGTGAATTCCAAAATCAAAATAGGAGCAACATTCTACACACACACACCTTCAAAATGAGGGGTGTTCAGGAAAACAATACCCCCCCCCCACCCCCCAAATCACTTTACGAAATCGTGAATAACCCTCTCATTTAACCTAATATGCTATTATGATAAATTTAGAAGCTCATAACTGCATGCTAGGACTTTGCAAAAACTTAGGATTTGGAAATTTGTGTCGCTTAACAAATTCTCAAACAAATGTGCAAAAGCACGTTGGCCAATATTTAGTGTCAACCGGTGGGTACGTGTGCTCTACTCCAAGTTCCCCTTCTTTCAAACTCACCTTCAGTTCAATTTACCCATTGAGTTGGACACATCACAATAGAAAATATTGTGATGGAGCACGGACGTTAGGTTACTAGATGTATGCAACATACTCTATAGCCTATTTAGGATTATATCTGAAAAATCCAAATTTGGCCAACACCCACCACATGCAGAATGTACATGTTTGTTATTTTGAAAGTATAATTTCAAATCGTTATTTACAAATTAACGTATAAATTCAAATACAATCTAGCATACAGACAGAGAACAAAGCTAGCTTCTGATTTATATATAATATTGATGGAAATTCGTTTCTACTACGCCGGGGTCACCCTCAAGATTCACACATCACTTTTGAATCATTTCTGTTTTAGTAGTTTCTTGTATTATTGCGGAAAGATTAAAATAATGACTTTATATAAAGTGTGATTTGAGAATTCATGATCTTACTCTCTTTTTGGGATGTGCCATACTTGGCATTGTAGTTCGGAGTTGTGATTAACCGATTTTGGGGTCTTCTTTTTGAAGTATTTTTACCGGTCCAAAACGGCAAACCACCCACGATAACCTATCCTTGTTCCTTCCCATGGAGTTCATGTGGTCTGAATAGACTAGTTCGACACTTCCTTCATCATCGGCTTTGGACTGACTTGCGCATTTATTTCCAAACGCAGTAAAATGAAAATGAAAAAATTTTAACACAGCTTTCGCAACTAAATGTAGCAGTTAGCGTAGAAATTCAAAAACAAATTCCAAAAACATGCTCACTTAGGTCAATGAAACGGGTACTCGTGGGAGTTTTAAATATTTACCCTAATCACATAACCAACAAACTTCACGAAACAGGTAATTGTTATTCATTTTGTCCCTATATCACTTTATTATGAACCTACATCAAATATAATTTAATCTTATTATGGATTATATATAGATGATCACATCACTTATTAAGGTGAATCCTGATCCATCGAGCCCTACCCTACTAACATAGAAAACCCTCCTGTGACCTTTGTGGGGATGCAGAGGTAAACACGGTCCCTAAACGATCTAAAAGGCATATTGCTCCGCATCCATACGGCACGCACACCAGCAGTCCATCGTGTGTAGCGTGCAATCGTTCATCTGCCAACCACCACCGACCAGCGTCATCATCATCGCTGAGCTCCACGTCTAGCCGGTACACGCGGCCACACATCGTCGCTCGGCAGCAGCAGCACGTTCGTCGCCCGTCTGCAGTAGATCAGTGATACATATAAGTTTTTGTTTCTCGCTCTTCTGAATTCATTTTAATCGTATTGTGTGTGTGAGTGTGGAGAGTGAGTGAGAGGGTGTGAGAGTGTGTCAGAGAGTGTGCTTGGGTTTAGTTTGTTTATCTGTGATTGATTGTAGATAATTACGTTAGTGGTTGAGCATCATAAGCTCCCACAAGCGAGCCATGGATGATTTATCGGAAGATGAATCATCTATGGCGCAAAATGATGGGGTAGCTCTTAAAGTTACCCGATCGCGTGCTTATCCAGATAGTTCAGCTGGTCCTTGGGTTGTCTATTTTCGGCCCAAAACGAAACCTCTCAACATTTACCAGATTTCAAACGATCTGACGAAACGATTCTCGGCCGTGACCGAGATAATTAAGGTGAGACCCAATAAACTAAAAGTTGTTGTGTCCAACCTTAAACAAGCTAACGAAATTGCTGTCTCTCAGTTTTTTACACTGAGTATTTAGTGTACATCCCAGCTCGAGGTATTGAGATTGAAGGGCTGGTCACCGAAGCGAGCTTGACCCCTGAGATCCTGTTGAAGCAGGGGGTTGGTCGCTTTAAGAACCCTCTGCTTCCTTCAGTCAAGATACTTGATGTGCGAAAACTAGGCACAGTATCGATCACTAAAGGTGAAAAGAAATTTACCCACTCAGACTCGTTTCGTGTTACTTTTTCTGGTTCAGCCCTTCCTCAATACGTCGAGTTGGGAAAACTTCGACTACCTGTGCGGTTGTTTGTACCTCGGGTAATGATCTGCGAAAAATGCAAGCAGATGGGACATACGACCTCCAATTGCAGCAATAAGGCACGCTGCTCTAATTGTGGGGAGAAGCACGAGGATGGCGCCTGCGCAGACAGCACACCAAAATGCGCTTTCTGTAAGGGTACTCCTCCTCATGCTCTCTCGTCGTGCCCGGCGTACAAACAACGCGGGAAACAATTAGAACGCTCGCTAAAACAGCGTTCCAGGCAATCTTTCGCGGAAATGGTGAAAAAAGCCTCACCATCACCCGATGCCAATACAAATCCCTTTGCTCCTCTGTCAGATGACGAGTCTGACTTTGATTTGGTTGAAGAGGGAACATCAGCCAGTTTTCCAGAAGGTGCTTCACGAAAGCGAAGACGCGTCCGCCCACGGAAAGCTGCTGAACCGGAGCCCAAAACCAGCTTGCCCATTTCAAGGAAAGGTGGAAAGAAGGAAAATCCAATTCCACCTGGTTTCCGTAGTACTAACTACACCCAGGACTTTCCATCTCTCCCGGGGACATCCAAAACCCCTGAAGCCCCTATTTTAAGAACAGTAGCCCCCTCCTCAAGTGGGCTGTTCTCATTTGATGACATTGCCGAAGGTATCTTCAAGTACCTCGAAATTTCTGACCCTCTTAAAAGCATTGTTCTTGCAATGCTTCCCTCAGTGAAAACTTTTTTGAAGCAATTGACAATCAAGTGGCCCCTCCTTGCAGCAATCATTTCCTTCGATGGATAATTTTCCAAATGAGGTCGGGGATTTGATCACTGTTCTACAGTGGAATTGTCGAAGTTTAATTCCTAAATTGGAATCATTCAAATTTTTAGCTCACAATACCGGTTGTGATGCATTTGCTCTTTGTGAAACATGGCTCTCTTCCGAAATCGATCTTCCTTTTCATGATTTCAATATAATTCGTCTTGATCGTGAGGATTCACGTGGAGGAGGAGTACTTTTGGGGATCAAAAAGTGCTACTCCTTCTATAGAGTGAATTTTCCTCCAATTCCAGGTATTGAAGTTGTCGCATGTCAGGCTGTTATTAAAAATAAAAGCCTTTGCATTGCTTCCGTTTATATTCCTCCTAGAGCCTCAATAAACCAAAAACAACTTTCAGATATTTGTTCGGTTCTTCCTGCTCCGCGGTTGGTCATGGGAGATTTTAACTCTCACGGTACAGGCTGGGGAGAACTGTACGATAACAACCGGTCTTCCTTGATATATGACCTCTGTGACAACTTCAATATGACAGTTCTTAACAATGGAGAAGTAACACGTTTGGCTGGTACATCCTCAGTTGGCAGTAGATTAGACCACACACTTTGTTCGAATTCATTATCGTTGGATTGCACATGGAATGTGATTCAAGATCCCCACGGTAGTGATCACTTGCCCATAAAAATTTCGGTTGCCAGCGGGTTCAATCCGTCGAAATCGTCATGTATGATCTTACCCGTCACATCGATTGGACAAAGTTTAGGACAGCAGTAAATGAAGCCGTAACGACGGTAGAAAGGCATTCACCGCTGGAAGAATATAACTTCCTCTCCAACCTGATCCTAGACAGCGCGCTTCAAGCTCAAACTCGACCAGTTCCAGGGACGTAATTTCGCAAGAAACCTCCTTCTCCATGGTGGGATCAGCAATGCACCGAGGTTTACCGTAAAAAGTCCGATGCGTTTAAAGTTTTCCGTAGACGTGGAACACTTGAGCACTTCGAAGTATACACGGCTCTCGAACGCGAACTTAAGAGCCTCATCAAGGCCAAGAAACGCGGATACTGGCGAAGATTCGTGGACGGGCTATCGCGCGAGACGTCGATGAGTACTCTTTGGAACACGGCGCGAAGATTGCGTAACCGAACTACGAACAACGAGAGCGAGGAGTACTCGGACCAATGGATCCTCAAGCTCGCGCGAAAAGTTTGTCCAGATTCTGTGCCGGCACGGATCATTCCTCGCGAAACCGAGAATTCGATAGATGAGAACAGCCAACCTTTTTCAATGGTAGAACTCTCTCTCGCGCTCTTTTCGTGTGGTAATACGGCTCCAGGAGCTGATAAAATCAAGTTCAACTTGCTTAAGAACCTTCCAGACGTCGCGAAGAGGCGCATGTTGAATTTGTTTAATCAGTTTTTGGAGCTCAACATTGTACCGGATGATTGGAGGCGGGTGAGAGTTATCGCCATTCAAAAACCTGGCAAACCCTCGTCCGACCACAACTCCTATCGACCCATCGCGATGTTATCCTGCATTCGAAAGTTGTTGGAGAAAATGATCCTCTTCCGTCTAGACAAATGGGTTGAGACGAACAACCTGCTTTCAGATACTCAATATGGTTTCCGTAGGGGTAAGGGAACGAACGACTGTCTCGCGTTGCTTTCCACAGATATTCAGTTAGCTTTTGCTAAAAAAGAGCAAATGGCTTCTGTATTCTTGGACATAAAGGGGGCTTTTGATTCAGTATCTGTTGAAGTTCTTTCAGATAAACTCCACGCTTGTGGCTTTTCACCATTAATGAATAATTTTTTGTACAATTTGCTGTCAGAGAAACATATGAGCTTCTCTCATGGAACCTCTACAGCTTCACGATTTAGCTACATGGGTCTCCCCCAGGGATCATGTTTAAGCCCCCTTTTGTATAATGTTTATGTCAAAGACATTGACGGTTGTCTAAGTGACAACTGTACGTTGAGACAACTTGCAGATGACGGTGTAGTGTCTGTCACGGGACCCAATGGGGTCGATCTGCAAGGACCCTTACAGGATACCTTGGACAATTTGTCTACTTGGGCTTTAGAGCTAGGTATCGAATTCTCTACGGAGAAAACTGAGTTGGTAGTTTTTTTCTAGGAAGCATAACGCAGCACAACCGAAGCTTCAAATTTGGGGTAAGCCGATAACTCATTCTATGTCATTTAAATATCTGGGGGTCTGGTTCGATTTTAAGTGCACCTGGAGATCCCATATTGAGTATCTGAAGCGAAAGAGCCAGCAGAGGGTCAATTTTCTCTGCACAATTACCGGGACCTGGTGGGAAGCTCATCCACAAGATCTTCTGACGTTGAACCGGACAACGATTTTGTCGGTTATAGAATACGGTAGTTTTTGTTTTCAGTCAGCGGTTCGGTCGCACTTCATTAATCTGGAACGTATTCAGTATCGATGCCTTCGTATCGCGTTAGGTTGCATGCCTCGACTCACACCATGAGTCTTGAAGTGCAAGGCTGGCATGTGGCCACTTTTGGATCGGTTTTCAGAATTATTTCCGGCTCCTCACCAGGTGTGAAGTTATGAACCCCCAGGTGATCGAAAATTTTGAGAAGCTTCTTGAGTTGAATACTCAAACCCGCTTCATGACCTTGTACCATTTGTACATAACACAGGATGTCAGCGCTTCGCCGAACATTTCCAATCGTGTTTGCTTCTCCGATTTCGACAATTCGGTTCATTTGATTTATCCGTGAAGCAGGAGCTTCATGGAATCCCAAAGCATCATCGTCCTATGATTGCTCCGGTAATATTTGCTGCAAAGTTTGGCTAAGTTGATTCCACTAAATCGTTCTTCACTGACGGATCTTTGATAGAGGAGTCAGCAGGCTTTGGTATATTTAATGAAATTTATAGCGCCAATCGTAAACTTCAAGCTCCTTGTTCCGTATATGTCGCTGAATTAGCGGCAATACACTTTACGCTAGAAATTGTTGCTTCATTAACACCGGATCAGTACTTCATTCTCACGGATAGTCTCAGTTCTATAGAGGCTATTTGCTCATTGAGGCCGGTAAAGCACTCCTCGTATTTTCTCATGAAAATACAGGAGCTTCTAATGGCTGACCCACAATTGATACGTTGCGGATGCGTTTACGTAAATTTGACAGAAAACCTATGGAAAAACTGTCAAATCCACGCAAACGCATCCGCAACGTATGAATTGTGGGCCAGCCATAAGTGCTTTATCTTCGCGTTATTTTATCATCAACTTTGTATGGGTCCCATCTCATTGTTCAATTCCGGGCAATGAGAAAGCGGACTCGCTTGCAAAGGTGGGCGCTATGGAAGGCGATATTTATGATCGACAAATCGCCTTCAACGAATTTTTTCCTATTTTTCGTCAACAGTCACTCGTCAGCTGGCAGTATAAATGGAGTAAAGGAGATTTGGGGCGATGGCAACATTCTATCATCCCAAAGGTGTCGAAGAAATCCTGGTTTAGGGGGATGGATGTGGGTCGAGACTTCATTCGTGTCATGTCTCGCTTCATGTCCAATTATTATTCTTTGAACGCTCATTTATACCGGGTTGGGCTGAGTGACAGCAATCTCTGTGAGTATGGACAAGGCTATCAGGACGCAGATCACGTTATTTGGTCTTGTGCTGAACATCGTGGAGTCAGATCGGAGCCTTATGATTCCCTTCGGGCTCGAGGTAGACAACCCAATGTGCCAATTCGAGATATTTTGGCTGTACGTGATTTGGAGTACATGAAACTCATTTATGTGTTTTTGACTAACATTAGCCTTAGATTGTAGTTAGTTTAACCTGTATGTTTACTATAAGTTTTTTTTTATCTGTGTATGTGTGTTTTTTGTTTTTCTTTTTCAAAAAATGTTCAAATGAAAAGAAAACGATAAATTGTATAGTTATAAGTTTTTAGATAATTTAGAATTTAGATTTAATGTGTTATGTAAACCATACTTTAAATTCCCACCCTCTTTCCCATCCGTAATTTGTAATTCCTATTAACCTCGAGACGGCCGCGAGTAATCGGCTCTATCCTCTTAACTTTAGTTTTAAGATAAATGATTGTAATTGTAATTGTAATTGTTCAGTGTATAGTCGGTGCTTTCCTACTAAGATTGCGTATCCGGGGACTCACCCCCAGGTCTATACACCTACAGTCCTTCCCGTTTCACTCGTCAGCTCGTGCGATACTCTAGACTCACATGGGTGGTCGTATCCGGGTCCTCCACTGGGTAGGCACAAGTGTCCGTCCAGTTTCTGGTATATTAATTATCTATTTTTTATGCCTGAATGAAGTACTAATGCTTAAAAAGTTATAAGAAAACCCGTGTGAAAACAACTAACTAGTAGTAATTTGTATTGCGCTCGATTGGCCATTATAATGAAGATTTTATTCCGACCTCTTGAAAATATTTCAAACTTTTGAGAGTGGACTAATGTCCATATTTGTACCTTTTAGATTTTGGATTATTAGTAACATTACATGAACTTTTCTCATTAATTGTCTCTCTTAACAACCAGATGGCAGCGTGGAAGGTGCCCTTTATTGGCCAACAAATTCTCTGTACAACCCTTCCCTTATACATCCAAACCCAACACTTCATCACATCCAAATGCTTTCATGGAAAACAACTACTACAGGTCGGAATCGGATGCTTTCATGTTTCGTTGGCTGGCGATTCCCTTCCTGGTTCCCTTGGCTGCACAGGTGATATTTTTTCCAGTGAATATTTTCTTGAGCGACGGCATGCTCCTTTACAAGTGGTGATCCTGCAAATAGAGACTAAACAAACCGAACTACTCCTCGGATTGGTGGCCCGTCATATCATTAATAGCTGATATAACTAAATATAATTAAACAGAGCCTTTATGATAAAAAGGCATTTCATACTTATATTAATGAGTTGAGATGGTGATTATTATCGACCCCTGTGATCCTATTGTTGTATTCCAAATACTCTGATTTAGCTAAATTGCTCTCAGAGTCAAACATATTAACGTTATGAGTTTTATTGACCTATTGACCTACAAGTTAAGTCTGTATTGCTCTGTGATAGTAATCTTTATGCCTAACTGAATTATTATTACTTAAAAGAATTGAGAAAACCCGTGTGTAAAACGGTAACATTTAGTAACATTCCATAAACCCATATTATTAAATATTTATTCCAACAACCAAATGAAAACGTAGAAGGTGCCTTGCATTGGCCAACAATAAATTCTCCTTCAAGCATTCCCCTTAACCATCCAAACCCAACACTTCATCATACCCAAACCTATTTAATGAAAAGCTATATCTGATGACCTCAGTCGGCTGTTCTACTTGATAGCCCCTTAATCCTGTAATGTTACTAGTCTATACTGTTACTGTCACCCTCTATTGTTAGTGAGTACATAGGGAAGATGTACCTATGAAATGGAAGGCACTTGAAATAAAACGATATACACGTGACAGGATTAGTTAGTAATTTTTGTTGTAGTTATTTAACGAAGGCAAACATTATTACAAAACGAAACCGCCGAACTGCCCAATTCTTTGATTTGATCCTTTGATCGTAGGATGAATATAGGAACAATGAGATTAATATGGGGGCAGTTTCCCTATAATGTTTGAAGATTAATTATTGGTTTGATCTATAAACAAATCATCTGAAAGCTCATTTCTATTCATCTCCTCCGCTCAGCTACTCTCAATGTATACTTCTCTAGTCAGTCCCTCCGATTCCTGTAATAACCTAACTCACAATCCACCGATTCCAAAGCACGAGAGAAATTCCCGCCGCCTAACATGCAAATGGGTAGAATGTTACAACTTGGAATTGTAACAGAAATCGATGAATAAACCCTCTCAGGTTTAACGCTAATATGCTATTATGATAAATTTAGAAGCTCATAACTGCATGCTAGGACTTTGCAAAAACTTAGGATTTGGAAATTTGAGTCGCTTAACAAATCCTCAAACAAATGTGCAAAAGCACGTTGGCCAATATTTAGTGTCAACCAGTGGGTACGTGTGCTCTACTCCAAGTTCCCCTTCTTTCAAACTCACCTTCAGTTCAATTTACCCATTGAGTTGGACACATCACAATAGAAAATATTGTGATGGAGCACGGACGTTAGGTTACTAGATGTATGAAACATACTCTATAGCCTATTTAGGATTATATCTGAAAAATCCACCCACCAACTTTAGTTTTAAGATAAATGATGTATATAAATATGAAAATTTGGCTCTGTAAAGTTGATTCGATTGAGCCTGTACAAATAAACGATTATTATAAAAAAAAAAATTGCGTGAACTTCAGTCTGAGGCTGGTTCGTTACGCTAGGGAGACGACCTGAAAGCTACATATCGAACCCATCAACAACGGGCCGATTCCAACGGCTTTGCTTCCCTTCCGAAGGAAGACGTGATCAGAGATTTTTGCTCTCAGAAAATCGCAACGGCGCCGACTGGACCGGGACGAATGACCCCTATGGTTAAAGTCCCGTTAAAAAACAATAAAGAAGAAGAAGCCGATTGGAATTAATACCACTGACTGGGGTAAGAGACAAGCACGCTTGAGGAAAATAGTAGTATTATGCAAATATATGCATCCGGAAAGCTTACAAATTTTTAAAGCAGTTTTGATTCCGCAATTTCATAGTGCTCATAAGACCAGTTTGGGTTAATTATAAAATATATGCAATATTAAGAAAAGACTCGTATCAATTTTTGGCCCAAGCAAAATGATAACCGAAGCTGAACGGCAACGGAAAAGCCCGATCTGAGTAAGCCTGCTTGTCGGAAAGAAAACAGGCTAGATACAAACCGATTCTAATTGGACATATCAAAGTCATTTGCAACAACTGTCAAACTTACCGTGTGCCGTTCCGTTTCTGTTATGGGAAAATATGGGAACAGCTATCCTAGCACATTAAGCTACTGGTTTTTTTGGTTAACAAAAGGAGGCCATTATTCTACACTACGTGATGGAAACCAACCAATTATGAATCAGATTTAATTTATTATATTGTTCGAACAAAAACAATAATATGGATGAAAAAGTACTAAACGCAAGGTTTCTTGCTTGATTTGTTTGGTGTACTGACGGGCTTCAACAAACATCTTCAAAAAACACGGAAGTTTCGGATGTAGAAGATGATGTCGATACGTACAATTGATCATCAGTTTAATTTATTCATGGGCTTTTAAACCACTGCGTGGATCTTGAATAGAACAATATCAATGCGATTTAGCTGGACAGTGCTCAATGAAAATGCTGATGAACCTCCATGGCTAGTTGATTAATCCAGCTAGAAGCAAACACTTTAAGGTTAGGATCGGCCTGAATGTATTCATTATAATTACCTTCCGGAAGCCGATGTCTTTAGCATATTCTCTGAAGCACTGACGGCAAATGTTAAGCCCGTACTTACGGATCATACCGTGATTGTTAGAACAGGCTCGACTGAAAATTGAGACAAAAGTTATTACAATTACGTTCAGAGAATGGCGTCACAACATCGAGTACACACGTGCCGATCCTTATTAAAAGGCAGGGAACGTAAAACAAGCTTTCAGTATTTTAATCACAGGATGTAAACGAAGAAACCAAACCATCTATTTACCAGAATCGAGATCCTTGTCCATATTTACGGGGATGCGAATACCAGAGATCAGAGAAACCCATGTTGTTTGCTCGGAATTTTTAACAAGAAGAATTTTTTGACGTTTCACTGGGCAATAGCTGAAAAAGTTAGAGCTACCAACCTAAGAACCAAAATATAAATCGCGAGTAGGGATGTCTGATTATGTATCGATTAATCGATTAATTGCTCAAATAATCGAGTAATTTTTAATCGATTAGCTCAAACTCAGTAATCGAGATACTCACGCTCGTTCAGATCTACTCTAAATAGAGTAACTTTCACTCAGTTTCGTATTTCCATGCTTAACGTCAAAAACTGAGTAACTTGATATAAGGAAACTGAGTAAATGCTACTCTAATTGTAAAAGCGCTGTACTTTTAAAAATAGAGTAATTATAATGAAGCTGTCACAAGCGAAAAACGTGATTGAGTCCAAGGTTCAGTCGATCAATAGTTTTCAAGATGGGACTGTATGTTGTAATCAACAAAATTTTTAAGTCTAGGTGCCGAATTCAACCCATGAATATTGAGATTCTAATTCAGTTCATAGAATTACAAATTTAAAGTTTTTCTACATTTCCGTTTCAACTGCCCAATTGTCGGAAACAATCAATTCGGATCAGTCGAATTTCATTAAAATAAAATGACAAATAAAATTAGATATTGAGTAATGTTGACTCAAATTTTGATAAATGGCTTAGTTAATCAGATATGAGTAACTTAATAGCTACTCAAATTAGGGTACTTCCACTTTTAACAAAACTGAGTCGTTTTCTACTCAGTTTTGAAAAAATACAAACAAGCGTGACTGAGTAATGTTTACTCTAATTTTGACAGGTAACCTAGTTAATCAAAAATGAGTAACTCTTCAATTACTCTCATTAGGGTAGTTCCACTTTTAACGAAACTGAGTCGTTTTCTACTCAGTTTTGAGTAATTACAAACGACCGTACTCGATTAATTTGCTTCGATTAACCTCTCGATTAATAAAAATAAAATAAAACATATATAATGAATATTTTTGTTTTCGGTTTTTTTTACGTGTGCCAATTTCACAGGGTCGCATATGCAATCATGAGGGTGGTTTATTCGTGTACCACTCACTCAGTGGAATCCGGAACAAAATGAAATGGAATTCTCTAAATGTCAAACTATATACTAGACACTCGAATCGAACAATGGAAAGCTATTTTTCCAGTCGGTTTTTATTCTGCCGCGTTTGTAGTTTTTCAATCTGGTGTCCAAATGAGACTAATATATAGATAACATGGCGAAAGACCTAAAAAATGGCTAAATTTTCTTTCAGCTTCAAGGATCACTCAGCGAAATAAACTTTCGATATTCATAAAATTGCATTATGATTATTTGCTATAAGAAATCAGTATGAGTTTCATAACTTTACCTTATGAAATGTAATGATGTTGCAAAAATAAAAATATTCAGCAACCGGGATTCGATCCTTGAACGAGGGGGTTATATGTCCAGTGACTTGTATATATCAACACTTGTAAACAGGAATGCTTAAAGGCGTACAAGAACAGCGTCGTGTGACACAAAATCCGTTCATAAGTCAACCTTATGAAATTCAAAAGCATCGTTCATTAGTTGAACCTTATGAAATTCATAAGACTATTTGGCTGAGTGATGGCATCATGTTCCAATAAATCCAAGATGAGCCCGGCATGGGTGTATTTCGACGAGGTAAATGAAAAAAAGTACGATGCAAAATATGTAGTTTGCCCATAAGTTATTGCCAGAATTCATTTCATTTTGTTTATTTGAAGTAGACATCAACAGACCAAGTTTAGGTCCTAATGATGTTAAATAGAAAAAAAATTACAATAAGAAACGATTACATAACCGCTTAAGTGGAGTAAAGACACAAAAATAAATAAGTAAAAATAAAATAATTAAAGCTATACACTATCTTAGCTACGTGCGTCAATTGTTCTAAAAACGGTAGAAAATCTCCGACGAAGTGCGTTCCGCGTCAGATGGAAATCGAAAATGGACGCCACCCTATTGAAGGTTCGCTGCAACCCGTGAATAGCGCTATTCAACCAATAGTTGGTGCGATGAAAAGGAAGCCTGAGCATGGAGTTGTGACGCATTGGCAATGGTTGGACGTTGATGCTAATTTGTTGCCAGAATACAACAAATAAGTTGAACCACTGAAAATTTAAACACAAGGATATCATCCTTTCCATCAATTCACCTCGAGATGTGTCTACTGTTTCGGAAAAATTAAAAAATTACCTTAAACGAACGATATAACAAATCCTCCAACCATTTCTTTAATGGTTTGGATGATACCTCAAATAGGTCAAACATGCGCGTAAAATTTCCCCTCGTTTAATTTCAAGCCAAAGGAGGTGTAAACAACGAAATTGTTTGCAATTGTTCACGCACCATTCAACAATGTTTGCAATCTTTCATACAACAGGCTAGATTCAGGCGTTATCTGGCTTATAAGTACATGAAATATCCCATTATTTTCTGCCAAATCTAAGAATTCCCTCTACACAGAGAGGAATTTGATATTCAATTTTACCATTATTGGGGGTTAGGATGACTATTGCAGTATAGTGATTTTGAACCGGCTATGATCATGGTCAAAATTACCATTAAAAATAGTTGATGCAACATTTTCCATAATGTCGGAATAGTCCTTGTTACCATCACGGTTGTTTGCAAAAACCCATTAATGGGTAAAAAAATCACCCATTTTCAAATAGCATTCCTATCTGTCATAAAATGGGAAAATTTTCAATCATGCAATGGGTAAAAAAATACCCATTAGAGGAAACCCCATACAATAAAAAAATGGTTATATTTTGACACATTAATGGGTGAAAAATAGTTCAAAACCAATCGTATCCGGTAAATCGTTGGTCGAAAGCGCAGCTTTTTCAGTTCATAAATTTTTCAAAATCTAATATCATATTTGAAACTATACACTCACGGAACAACGTAAGTAAGACTAATAATGTATTTATCTAATCTCAAAATAGAATCTAATCTAATGCTTCAAAATTATGCTTCCAGATCGTCGGAACATGGAGGAACTTGGAAGAAGTTGGGCGCAGACATATTCGTCGTTTCCATTATTGTACCAGAAAAGGCATGAATAAAAACAAGTAAAAGTATTTTATTATTTATGTTGTTGCATTTATTGATTTATTAGTACGAATACCAGGAATTTCCAATCCAAACCAAACTGCTACATAAACTATATGCAAAAATGAGTAATTTTTCACCCATTTTGGCTTCATTGCAATGGGTGAATAAATACCCATTTTGGCTTCTTTGCAATGGGTGAATAAACCCCCATTTTGTGACATTAACTGCTTTTACCCATTAATGGGTAAATCGGGTTTACCCATTAAATGGGGAGAGGCACTTCTAGCGAAAATGGGTGTTTTTTCACGCATTTATAGATTTTTACAAACTATTGTGATGATCAAAGTCAAAAATGCCATGAACGTGGTAAATTAGACCATTTTCATGGTTATTGAAACCATTATATGCGATAGTCATCCTGACCATGATTTAATTGTCGGTACAACGATGAAATTTTTCTCAGAGTATGTGCATTAGATAACGCAAAAAAAAAAATCAATTGTCTTTTTATCTGTGTATTATACAAAAAAATAATGTTAATTATTCACTTATTCCCACATTTTGAAAATGTTGAAAACTAATCGAATTACTTAAGCTAATCGATGAATTGTGGACGATTAATCGAAATAATCGATTAACTCTACAACACCAACGTGATAAATCGTTAATCGATTAATTCAGAAAATCAGACATCGCTAATCGCGAGGTGATTTATCAGTGCTTTCATACTTACTGAGTAAAGATCATTGTCACCGAATGTATTAAACTCAATTTTATGACAGTTCAGGATGACTTGTTTACAAGGTGTTAGAATTCCTGAACCTGGTCAAAGTCGAAATTTCACTTCATTGGCTTTTTTCGGATTCTGTACGATTAGATTCCGGACATGATGGAAAAATAGCATGTTGTCTGTTCTACTGCAATTTTACTTCAATCGTAATAAATTCTGAGCACAAAATCTCAAACCGATCAATTACCGCAAATATTCTAAGTCCCCGTAGACAAGCTCCTTGATCTATCAAATGCCTTCATGACTCATCGTACACTGAGTATAGTCACTAGATTCATATAGTCTGGCGTAGACAAAAACGGGAGCCAATTTTGATTGTCATTTGGTGTAGCCAATCGAACATTACACGTGTAATTTATGATAAGGGCCGGAAAGCTATTTGTAAACAATGACTTTCAATTCCGATTTCAATCCCAACACCCACACACCCACACATAGTGGCACCTGCGGCAGGAGAATGTATGTTCCCCCATACAGTTTATATACACACAGAAAATACTTGGGGTGCGACACATCTAAATCCAGATTCAAGATGATCGAAAAATCCCACGCTACCGAATCAATCTTTGAAAAATCTTGTTACAGCTTGTGAATCTTAATCCATCAACTTGCATCGTGCTGCATCTTTTTGCAGTAAATCTCTAAAATCTTCATCAAAATCTTTAAAATCTTCTTTCTATCTACCAAGCGTGCGCACTCGCACAAAAGCAAAACAAAAAAATCTCGCATCTGAGATGGAGTCGCGCCCCCGTGAAAATTTCAAGAAATAAGAGAAAACCAACCTTTAAAATAATTTGTACAAAAAGGGTTTCCGGCCCTTTAAATTAATTTTCCAGAAAAATTTCAATTTGCTCCGCCAAGTGACAGTTCCCGTTTTTGTCTCCGCCAGACTATGAATCTACCGACTATATTACTGAGGTGCAGCATATAGTTTGGTTCTAGGACAGGACCTGCCAGCTCAGAAAGAGATGACCTCTTATAAATTTATGATTGCTATGATACGGGGGTCGCTCCAGTGTTGCCAGATATGTTTACACAGTAATCCCATTGAAAATAAAGTAATTAAAAAAAATCTTTTGTCGTTGATGCTTACGCTGCCAATTCTGCTGTGGGGAGGAAGCTTGAGCAAGAGAATGTCTTCCTCGCTTGCGTTCCCAATGCAGGCCTTCACTCACTCTCGGTGAACGATTGGATCTCTCGGGAACCGATGAAAATGGAGACCCGAATGTGACACGTCACTGCGACCACAATTTATCGCTTTGCACTTCATTTCGAACTGATTTAAAATAAACCACTGCAAAAGTAAACTTTTCCCCCCCTCCACCTACGTTATCTCTCGATCCGATCTCTTCCCTCTCCATTTATCAGAGATCGAAATTCTCACTCAGCTGGGTGAAAACCATGCTCTCTCTCAAGCAGGTTGTCGATGAGTAGCGAACCGTTCAAATTTTCATCTCTCCTTTTTCGCCGATAATTCATTATCCTCTCTCTTGCATATGCGAAAATATCTCTCTCCAAAATTCAACGAAAATATTTTCTCATGTCACATTTTTCACTGAAAACATGCTACCTAGATCGTATACGAGGAGCAAAAACCGAAAACAAGGCCAAGCCGGTGCACACTGGTACCGCCATGAACCATAAATGAAAAACTGGTGCATGGACCATAAATGATAAATGAAGACTGGTGCATTTTCAGGTGTCAAAAAGTAAGTGAAAAATAATTATCGGCATCTAGGATTCACCGAAAAAGAAACGATTTATCAGCTACTCATGCTCTCCGAAAATTATCAATCGCCGTTGCTTTTCTCGCGAAAACTGCTGTGAGCGTATAATAGTCTCTCGCTTCTCACATTCTCATCTGTTTCTCCAAGCGGGTGAAAAAGGACGTTTCTCTTCTCAAGTTGGCGAAAATTTCGGTCTGTGTGTATAAACACATGCTCTTACACTATACTACCCTTTCTTTTTACGATTGTATTATAATATTTGAGAAATTAAAACCATTGACATTATTAACCATTGTTTACTATTACTTTTCAACCATTAATTAACCCAAGTTTTGTCCAGAGAGGAAAGAAATTGACAATTAATTTTACCCTTTTTGGGGTTGGGATAACCTTTCGGATTATTGATTTTTAAACCACCCTAAACCCATGGCAAAACTACCATTAAAAATAGTTGATGCAACATTTTCCATAATGTCGGAATAGTCCTTGTTACCATGATCATAGTCAAAAATGCCATGAACGTGGTGAATTCTACCATTTTCATGGTTATTGTGAAACCATTATATGCGATAGTCATCCTGACCATGATTTAATTGTCGGTACAACGATGAAATTTTTCTCAGAGTAGTTGTCACAAAAAGTGAAAAAGCAGTGACTACTAGCAACACCGCTAAACCAACAACAAACTACCTGATTGTAACATAACTCGATGGAGGCGGTAGAGGCGGTTGTCAAAGCGACCAATAAAAAACGGTCTTTTTTGACAGGTAAATGGTCTTGTTTTTGCACTAACAGCTGGCAGGTCCTGTCCTAGACACACAAAAAATAAATTTTGTTTTATTAAAAGCTTTGCGCTTTACTTCAGAAAAGTGTTTAATTTTCATTAAATTGAAAGTAAAATTTTTACTTCAGAAAAGTGTTTAATTTTCATTAAATTGAAAGTAAAATTATCTATAATGAAATTTCTTCGTTTGATTTGAAAGTGTTATGTTTCGGTTCAGTGTGTAAAATTAAAAGTGATTTCTTTTACCACGAAAATTGAAGAACTGTCAAATCCACCAACACAAAAAGCAAAAAAAAAAGAATCGGGTCTACCTGTCAAAGTCATCCTGTTATTTTCATCCGTCCGCGAAAATATTTAAGCTGTTCACGGATATTATTCTGTTTTACGCTTTCTTAGTGAAGTGATTTGTCAAGGATTTTAAGGTGAGACAGCATAACACCCCAACGAACAATAGCAACAGTCGAATTTCTTCCAATTACAAATCTCTCACCGGCAGCGAATCGGATCCGAACTACGAATCCTTCCGAGCAAACCCCGTCGACGACCGGTCCATCGTCCAACGATTCGCTCTCGAAGTTCGATTCCTAGGCGACGCCAGGTGTGCACGAGGCAAGGACACCGAATTCGACACTCCTCCGGCCGAAACAGAAGCGAAGACGCCTTCGATGTGTGGAATGGAAATCACCGGCGTCAGTGACTACTTTCAAGTCTGATTTTTTCATGCCAATTGTGAGAACCGTCGTGTAGTATAAGTTTATTAATTGTTTTTTATATGTGTGTTAGGGAATGCTGTTATATCCTGACGACGAGCTAAAAACGACTCCAACATAGTATATTTAGATGATTAATATCATCCGAATGCAGTTTTAGAATTATGCTTAAGTTAGATATCCGTTCCTTACTACATGAACCAGTAACAAGAAAAAATTGTTTACAAAACGAAAAAATATTTTTCTATTAATTATATCCGACTTTTATTTAAAATCAAATGATTTTCAACCAAATAGCTGTCTTATTAAAATTTATATTGATTCATCTGAAAAAAAAAACAATTTATGTTAAAACTATTTTTTATTTCAACCTTAACAGCTCGCTTTTATTTGAATTGCACGACACTCTCTGGTTGAAAGTTCATTTTGAAAAAAAAATAATTTGCATTTATTTTCAACGATGCCACGGTTTCGATTTGACAGTTCTACAATTCGTTTTGAAAGTTTCAACTTTTAAATGTATCAAGCAGGAAAATTTTGATTTGACAGTTTGAACTTTTTTGTTGTGAAAGCTAACCGCTTTCTACGAAAAAGAACCAACGCAACTTTTCAATTTCAGCAATGTTTTTTTTTAATTCTACCAATCATTATTCTTTGTGTGATTCCGTAAGTGAAGGTGACATTTCGTTCCATGCAGATCAATTGTCAAAATTCCGCTTGGTAATATTGAACAAAATTCCGTAACCTCTCTACTTTTTAAGTCGATACTGGCTTTAAGAAATAAATTTGACCGGATTCTTACGGCCCCTTTTTTCGTGATGGTCATGTTTAACATGAGCTTTGAGCTCAACAACGTAACCTTGGATGAAGGCATCGTAGCCGGACACTGGACATTTCAGACCTGCAATATAAAGACAAAGGACTGAAGAAAGCGTTAGTTCTTGAAGTCTGCCACTTTTGGTGTGGCGCTAGTGACGATTTTAACATTTTAAGCTTGGTTCACAATGGATTGGTAAAATACCAATATTTCTTTTACCAAACTACTAGCAACAATCAATGTGCAACTAGCGATTTGAAATTGGTTCACTGTTGTAGAACCCCTAAGTCCGAAATATACCTTGCAGTCTGCACCTTGCAATAATTCTTTCTTGCGCTTTTCTAGTATCTTGCGCTTAAGGCTGGTTTACAGTTCAGGAAAAGTATCACGGTGATTTGGGAGGCTGTGTGTTTTAAATGGAGCTCCGGGATTTGATTTCCGTGGCGGGAATTAAGTCTACACACAAATTACAGTTTTCCTGAAGTGTAAACCCAACCGCGGGATTTACTCCGGGAAAAAAAATCATCTCTACACACTATTTCTTCCGGCGGGAACAAATCATTCCGAATTGTTTCCGAGCGTATTTTGCAAGTTTGAATTCTAGAGCAAATTTTCAATAGGTCGTAAGTAACATATTGCTATCTAGAGCAAATATTTTCATAAGGTCGTTAGTAACAATGTAAATAAAAATTATGTTCCTTCACTAAATGATAGCTTGGGTACTCCTCAATATGAATTATACACAACATTATATGAATTGCAGCGAATTGCTGCTATATATTATGTAACAAAATTAGCTTGAGTCACAAACTACTCCATAACGAACTTTTGTCGCATTCGTCGGTTAGTCATTTTGACTGAATTGCTTTTCTATGGTCCTCACCGGATTAAATTAAGAGCAAATACCAACAATTTTCACCTGGCTAAACATTCGTTTGATTTAACCATGCCTGCGATTAAAGTCAACCATGATGGTGTTGATATCAACATGAGGTCTGTCAAATATACCATAAATGCTGAAGGCTGTACCATAAACGTAGTAAATTTGACTGAAATTTCAAGGTAGTTTTGAAAATAGGCATAGTCGGGAAAAATTGTAGTTTTTACAACATGATTTTTTTTCAGAGTAGTATTCATTTTGAAATTCAATGCTTTCTGAAAGAAAGAACTGACACAAATGAAAATATGCAAAAACCTCCTCACTCCCGTTTCATTTATCTCAATTTTTGAGTAGAATTGTACACTATTCTTTTTCTCTCAATAAAAAGTTACTTTATTTGGAAAAAGTGGATATACTTAATTTTATGAGTAGATCCACTATTTTACAAAAATAAAGTTATATTTCCGTGAGAGAAAAAGAGATAGGATGCAATTGTACCCAAAAATTGAGTAAAGTAAAACAGGAGTGTGATGTGCAAACTAGCTCGTCATTGAGTGTGGAGAAATGTGGAGAAACGTCAACTGGAAAATTTCCCGAGTCAAATCCCGAGCCAAATCCCGTTCAAAATCCCGTGGTGCTTTTCCCGAACTGTAAACCAACCTTTGTTTGCCATCCGGTTTCACTCACATTTGAATAGTATTCACTCAAAAACGTTAAAATCGAACGTACCCTAAATTGAGTTTCATTGCCATAACTCAATTTGAGTAATCCCTATTTTATTTTTATTTTGGTAAGAAAACGAGTGTTGGACCTATTGTTTTTCGAGCATTACTCGAAAAAAAATCTCTAAAAGAATTAACGAACAAGAAAATATTTTTTTCAAAATTTTCCATAATTCATAAAATGAATTATGGAGAGTGTGGAGCTGTGAAGTGGAATACCTGTAACTAGAAAATAAGAAGAATGATTAGTAATTTCCATTTAATTCCAACTACCTTTTAATGCTTATCTTGACAGATACGCGTATTTCGTCTACAATGTGCAGACTTTCTTTCAGTGTCGTGTACTAATACTCGAGTATATAGTACACGACACTGAAGAAGTCTGCACATTGTAGACGAAATGCGTATCTGTCAAGATAAGCAATAAAGGTAGTTGGAATTTAATGGAAATTACTAATCATTCTTCTTATTTTCTAGTTATTCAGAAAATGTTTTTCGTTACCCACGGCCATATAAAAAATAAAAAAAAAGAAAAAAAAAACCCCACCACCAAAAACCTTCGCGACCATTACTTGTCCAATACTAATGCACATTACTTTAACCTAAATGCCATCCCAAAAATTTCTTCCCCCTTTGAAAATTTGCCGGATTTTTGTTTATGATTATATTTTCCGAATGATTGGAGAAAATTGTCATTGAAGTTTGGAAAAAAAAATTCTACGATGAAGCGTTCTGGAGTTATGAATATTTGAATTTAGTGAGGTTCTTGGAAAATCGGAAAACTTCAATTTGCGTTTTTCGGACGAAACCAGTACGATAGTAAAAAAAATCCCCAAATCCTGAAATTTATTTGGTTTCGAGTTGAACTTTTTTTTTATTTCGCCTTTTTTATTTCGCCGTTGATCCGCAGTAATGCCCGACTATGCTCTGTAATATGTAAGTATAATATGTATATTATGTTTTAATAGTAAAGAGTTGGTGGATCGATTATTACATTTGCATGTAATATACTATTAAAAAATCAACGAGTCCCTGTCAAGATAAAACAGCTTAGCTTTTTTAAGATACGCATCTACAGTGGCTGCTATCTGCTCCATGTCGTGACTGGTTATTAATTTTCGAATACGAATTAGTTTTTAAATTAACTTCCGAAGCGCAAAATGACAAAGACCCATTTTAAATTATTGAAAAAAATAATATGTAGCTATCTAAATATTGAGCAGTTTTCTTGTTTTGAATAACAATAAATCAAATTCATGAAATACGACTACTCAGCGTTTGACGTTTAAGATATATTTATAAAATTGAGTAAAAGTTACTCAACATTGAGTTAGCTCGAATGAGTGTGTATGTGAGAATAATACACGCAAAAAAAACTGCAGTAGAAACTACCATTTCGAGGGTTAAATTAAGCGCAAACACCAACAATTTTCACCTGACTATAAACAACAATCAATGTGCAACTAGCGATTTGAAATTGGTTCACTGTTGTAGAACCCCTAGTTCCGAAGTATACCTTGCAGTCTGCACCTTGCAATAATTCTTGCGCTTTTCGTTACCTTCCGGTACTAGTATCTTGGTTGTTGTTTTGGTTCACTATGTTATTTTGACACAACATTTGAGAATGTGTTGGTGTGAGCTACGTTGTTAGGGGCGAATCATTGAGCTTGGGACCGATGTGCTAGTACTGACTGAGCCAAGAAAAATATCGTATTTGTTCGGGACCTACTGGTCTTAGAGTTAGTCTATGCTATAAATGCGTTTGATTTTACCATACCTGCGATTAGATCGACCATGGTGCGGTTGATATCAATATGAGGTCTGTCAAATATACCACAAATATTGAAGGTTTTACCATAAACGTAGTAAATTTTTCTGAAATTTCATGGTAGTTTTAAAGATAGGCATAGTCGGGTAAAATGGTAGTTTTTACTACAAGAATTCTTTCTGTGTACGACAGCTGGCAATACACAGAGAGGAATTTGATAGTCAATTTTACCATTATTGGGGGTTATGATGACTATTGCAGTATAGTGATTTTGAACCGACTATGATCATGGTCAAAACTACCATTAAAAATAGTTGATGCAACATTTTCCATAATGTCGGAATAGTCCTTGTTACCATGATCATAGTCAAAAATGCCATGAACGTGGTGAATTCTACCATTTTCATGGTTATTGAAACCATTATATGCGATAGTCATCCTGACCATGATTTAATTGTCGGTACAACGATGAAATTTTTCTCAGAGTATGCTTTACACTGAAATCGGCCAGTACCCATTAATGGGTAAAATATCACCCATTTCTAACTTAAGTGGGTTAACTCCTTTAATGGGTAAAACAATTTTACCCATTAATGGGTAAAGAGCCTGTACGTCAGGCTATCGGGTATTTTTTACCCATATTTCAAAATTTTTGTTATTAGGGTATGAAATACCCATTTTCGTGATTTGTTTTTAGTTGTGATATTGAATAATGAGCATTAGAATAAACATAATAGATCGCAATAACTGAATGTGTATCTGTATTTTGACAACCCTTTAGGCTTTTTACCTATCAGGTATGTTAAGTTTCGTTCGGGAGTTTTCACACCGGCAAATATTCCGGCGACGTTCAAGTGGTCATCACATCGTTATCATCCAGAGAGGATATCCGTGGAATATATCTGAAAGGATTTAAATAATTTTGACGTCAACTTGATGCAAGCTTGGATTTTACGCCCCGGAAGAGACACATACTCGGAAGTACGATTCTGCTGATGAAATTGAATCATTTTATAATATTATATTAAATTAATAACATACCTCTTAGTTTTTGGAAGCTTTCGCTATCCAGTTAAACCTTCAGTTCTTCCATATTCTTCGCGTTTTCGTGGAATGGATTCCGCGAAGTTTTTATATTTTTCGAACCACGCACTTTCAAATATACAAAGCGAGCCAGTAAAATGCTAAGATATTTTTTTACCCATTAATGGGTACAAAAATACCCATCTTTTGGTCTCTCATTGAAAATAAAAAATGGGTCTTTAGTATGCATTATTTTGATTTTAAAAGTACCCATTTTTTGACAGTTTCGTATGGGAAACTGCCCCCATATTAATCTCATTGTTCCTATATTCATCCTACGATGAATCAAACAATTGGGCAGTTGAAGGATCGGTTTCGTCTTCTAATAATGTTTGCTTACGTTAAATAACTACAACACACATTACTAACTAATCCTGTCACGTGTATATCGTTTTATTTCAAGTAGGATGAATATAGGAACAATGAGATTAATATAGGTACATCTTCCCTACTATCGAAAAATGGGTACATATTTACCCAATAATGGGTACTACCGGTTACAGTGTACCTTGTTCTCAAGGTACTTTGGTGTATGTTTGCAGAACCAGGGAACGGCATGAGCATAACAAGATCGGTCAACCCGTTTACTGGGGAATACTCATTTCGAAAGGGACCGATTTTAATTTTTGCAAAGGACACTGAAATGAAAAAAATATTTGTACCAACTGTTCCATCTTAGCATTCTTCTTTGGTATAAATGCCTATTTTTATCGTAGTATCACGTGCCGCCAAACACTCAGGCTGTCCTGCAGCCCAAGAAAACTGATAAGAATCTAATTTCAATCGCGAACCCTCCGTTCCCTCCGTAAACACAGGATCCATTTCACACTGACAAGCACGTTGGACATTTCAGCGCCAAAATTTGATTAGAGCGAATCTGCTTTTGTAAACAAACACTTTCTCTGCTCATTTATCGGAAGTTTAATACAATTCCTTCAAATTGAATATATCAGCGGATAGAAATAAAGCTCTTCTTCCTTAAAGAGTGCTTAATTTGTATTTGTGACTTTTTGTTCAAGAGCAAATGACTACGAAAGCCATTTTTTACAAAAGCAGATTCGCCCTAATCTCATGTTGGCGCTGATTAAACAATCAAAATATCATTAACAGTCAGTTCGAGCCGAACTGCAGTTTCAATCAATTTTCGTGGAGAACCAATAGCGGAAGAAGAACCGGAGCCTTGCACACCAATAGCATAGGGTTTCATGGTTATTTAGACTGAATAAAATAAAGTAGAAATTTATCAATTCGATGACATCAATTTCTTCACATCAACAAACAGTCCTACGTCAACTTTGCAGTTATGTCACTGACATCCCAAGTAACCCCAAGCATTATATTATTGCTCTTATTCAACACAAAATCAACATCATTAATGCGGGAACGCATCAATTCAACAGTTGTCAAGCAATGAAGCGTTAGATTAGCTTTAAGAATATAATGATGCACTACCAATGCAATGATACATTATCAATGCAATAATGCTACTTTAGCAATGTCTTATGGCATTCTCAAAGATACATAGCATTAGTTCGATCTTAGTGGGGCCCTTTTCAGCTTTAATCCAACATCAATGATGCACTAGACGTAATGCATATGCCCTATATATGCAAGCTGTTATAGCCTCGTGGTTACTTGGGATAACTCACCCTTTCGTTTTTTTTTTTATGAATTTATTTTATAGAACATGAAATATAGCAAAAAAATATTTTCATGAGTTGATATTGTTTCGTTTGGATTAAACATTAATTTTCAAAGCTGCACACAGAGAAATAGATATTTATTTAAAAAATAAATCACTTTAAATTCAAAAAAATCTTTTTGACTCAGGGGCCCAAATTTAATTTTTCTTTAATTCAAAAATAAAGAATATAGGTTCCAAGCCAATCATTTTTGTTTTTTACAATCCTGGCTTCCTAATCTCCGATTTTGAATTCAAAAAAATTTTATTTGATTCCCTGCATAACCATAAACCATTCCTGGATCGTTTCCCCTATTGCTGACGACCGTTTCCGTTATTGTTACGACATTTACCCCCTTATAGTTGACAACTATAAACTAACAATTTCCTTTTATAGCTTTAACAATATGTCAGATGGTAAAAGGCCAAATAACAATATGCTGAATAGGCGGTTAAGTTAGGTTACCATAAAAAAATGGCATTTTTCACGAACAAAATTTTTGCAGTACTCTATGCCAAAATTTGGTATATAATCCAGACCGAGTGCAGACAATAAGACACCTTTCAATGACAATATGGCATACATTAACAATATGTGTTAATGTAGAAGTTGTATGGTGGAAGCGAGATTAAACTATTTGATAACAATAACATAAAATGTGATAATATATCTTACATTCGAAATATAGTTTTGACTATATAGCTAATTGTTTTTCATTACGCAGGTCTAGCACATCGTTCTTTGAATCAAATAGTTTTTTTTTACTTCAATTACGTGCTTCTTTTTAAATCAAAACAAAAACGCTTTGACTCAAATAAAATTGGATTTGTTGTAAAAGTAATTCTGATTGGTTTTAAGGATTTAATTTCAGGTTTTCTTTGAATTTCTTTATTTAATTTGTTTATCTTTACCAAGGTTTAATTGTTGTTTTTAAACAATATTTATTATGTTCATAAAATTGCTGCACCTAAATAATAATCTTTGCGTTCGTCATGCATTTTTCCTTCCCACCAAAAATGGATGCTTTATCAGCTCTTTCGCCTTCTTTCGTTCGATGAATTTCAAAGTTTCGACGGTGTGCCGGTTTGCTGAAAAAAGCACAAAAATTTGAGTTTCGAACACAAGTAATATAAATTTACATACCTTGAAATGTCCCGATAACTACACCACACAGCTCGATAAAAATCTTATCTCCTCCGACGAGTGCATTTTGCAGTTTCCGTGTTATAAAATGGTGCGAAAAGGATACACACATGCAGCATCATACCTTTTAGGAAAGATTTTATTTTCAAATGAAATGAAAATATTGTTGATTCAAATATATATTTTTGTAAATCAACGCTGAGTGGTTTTTAAAAGCAAATAAATATTTTTTTGATTCAACGATAATCATTTATTGGAATCAAAGCCCTCATATATTTGATTCTAAAATGCTGTATTTTTCTGCGTGTGTAGTACGAAGAATAAAAAATCTCGGAGTAAACGGAATTTGTCCCTCTATACATAACCTCTTAAGGCCAGTACTGACCTAAAACCAAGCGGAATTTTGACAATTGATCTGCATAGAACGAAATTTCACCTTCACTGACGGAATAATCGAGCGGAAGATTTTTCCGAAAGTAAAAGTGACAGCTCCTATTAGTTTGCGTGAAAACCTTACAAATTTCAATTTTATTTTTCGTCTTTTTCAGGTCGGTACTGCTGCAGAAATTTCTTTTCGATTCTTTACTTTTCCGTTTCAGTAAAAGGCCAGTATCGACTCCAAAAGTAGAGAGGTTATGGAATTTTGTTCAATATTACCAAGCGGAATTTTGACAATTGATCTGCATAGAACGAAATGTCACCAACAATCAATGTGCAACTAGCGATTTGAAATTGGTTCATTGCTGTAGAACCCCTAGGTCCGAAGTATACCTTGCAGTCTTCACCTTGCAATAATTCTTGCGCTTTTCGGTACCTTCCGGTACTAGTATCTTGGTTGTTGTTTTGATTCACTATGTTATTTTGACACAACATTTGAGAATGTGTTGGTGTGAACTACGATGTTAGGGGCGAACTATTGAGCTTGGGACCGTGCTTGGGACCGATGTGCTAGTACTGACTGAGCCAAGAAAAAGATCGTGTTTGTTCGGGACCTACTGGTCTTAGAGTTAGTCTATGATGTCACCTTCACTTACGGAATAATTGAGCGGGATATTTTTCCGAAAGTAAAAGTGACAGCTCCCATTATTTTGCCTGGAAACCTTACAAATTCCAATTTAATTTTTAGTTCTTCTCAGGTGGATACTGCTGCAGAAATTTCTTTTCGATTCTTTACTTTTCCGTTTCAGTAAACGGAATTTAACATTTGAGATAGAAAAAGAAATTTCTTCTACCGACCTAAACGGAATTTAACATGGGTTTGGGATAGAAAAAGAAATTTCATTTGAACACGAAACGACCTTTAGTTAATTTTTTGGTAAATATTTCTAAAAATCATGAGATATTGCTACATAATAAAATATTCCATAATAAATAAGTTTTTGATACATGATCATTTATTTAAAACAACTCATAACATTGCTGGTTGTAGTTGTGATTGGACTCTAGAAGTGATTATTAAAAAAGTGTGATAAAAGTGCAAGTTTACGTCAAATCGTTTTGTTGTCTTCGGTGTACTTATCCTTTATGCTGAAAGGTATAAGTTCAATGAAGACAGGAAACGATTTGACGTAAACGTGCACTTTTATCACACTTTTTCTGTTTTGGTCGGAGTCCGATTTTAACTGCAAACATTATAATATTGACTAAATTTATTTTATTTTATTATAATCACTCATCGTTGACCACTACAACGGTCACTCATCGTTGACCACTACAACAATCCATCGAGCGCGTACATCGTAGTCTACCGACACGGATGTATTCAACAGCAGAGCGAAGGGTATTATCATAGACTAACTCTAAGACCAGTAGGTCCCGAACAAACACGATCTTTTTCTTGGCTCAGTCAGTACTAGCACATCGGTCCCAAGCTCGGTCCCAAGCTCAATGATTCGCCCCTAACAACGTAGCTCACACCAACACATTCTCAAATGTTGTGTCAAAATAACATAGTGAATCAAAACAACAACCAAGATACTAGTACCGGAAGGTACCGAAAAGCGCAAGAATTATTGCAAGGTGAAGACTGCAAGGTATACTTCGGACCTAGGGGTTCTACAACAGTGAACCAATTTCAAATCGCTAGTTGCACATTGATTGTTGGTATTATTGTTGGTATTATCGACATTGGCATCGGTGATACGAGTTAGTGCATGTAATAGCGAATTCGTTTTTGTTCAGTTCCAACCTAGTTTTGCACCAGTTCCAACCAAACTGCTGTCAAAACGTTTCAACCCTGGTTGGCACTGGGTTGAACTTTTTTTTGACGATGGGTTCACATTGAACTTTTTTGCAGTTTCAACCCGAGTTCACCAATTCAACTGTTTTCAATCCGTCAAATTGTGTGTTGTGTTTTGAAAGTGGAAAAAACATTATTAAAAATCAGAACTGTACCTCTGTGATAAGTGTTGCTGCTATTGCCGTCGAATTATTTGTATCAGAATCAGAATCTGATTCCGATTCGGATCTTGGGGAAAATGTTTTGTTTATGAGTGTAAAACACCAAGAAAAAAGAATATTGCTGGTTGCAGTTGTGATTGGACTCTAGAAGTGCTTTTTGCGCATTTCAAAGTGTGATAAAAGTGCACGTTTACGTCAAATCGTTTTTTTGTCTTCGGTGCACTTATCCTTTATGCTGAAAGGTATAATTTCAATGAAGACAGGAAACGATTTGTCGTAAACGTGCACTTTTATCACACTTTTTCTGTTTTTGTCGGAGTTCAATTTTAACTGCAATCAGCAATACTATTATGTAATTTCGTCCGTAGTGAATAACTTTTTTGATGAAGTGGTATTTAATATTATTTTACTGTCGCCGGTGTGGCATCACTGTTTGCTTGCACTTGTTTACCTTCCGAGCGCAAATTTTATTTATGTTTTTTCCGTTTCATATCGTGCTATAATTATTGATTCATCGTTCTTAGTGTTATTGATGTTTACCTTAGAACTTTGCGAGTGAAGTCTTGTTTGTGTGCTGAGCTAGTTCTTAAGAATAAGTGTTGTGATTTTCGTGAAAGTGGTCATTAAACATTTCCCCCACCACCTCCCTTCACTCGATTTTGTTTTTTGAGGGGAAACTTTTCGAACATCGATAGCCGACAATATTTTGTCCAAGCTTTCGAGCCTCTCATCGCTATAAAGCTTCGTCAACGTTTTAATTCACCACTTGTGCTACGTGTCGTCTAAAGCAAGGCGTTGTGATCACCGTTGAGGGACATGGAGAAAAATTGCGCCAAATGTACTCTGACCATTACTGGCATTGATTATGTTGCCTGCCGTGGTTACTGTGGTTCCATGTTCCACATGACATGTTCTGGTGTGTCTCGGGCACTATTGGGCTATTTTTCGTCACATCGGAAAAACCTATACTGGATGTGTGATCATTGTGCTGATTTGTTCGATAACTCCCATCTCCGAACCATAACGAAACATGCGGATGAAAAATCACCTCTGACATCGCTTACTGATGCTATTAATAGCCTGCAAACGGAAATAAAAAAGATCTCTACCAAGCCTGTACTGTCATTACAGTCCCCAAAACTCAATCGCTGGCCGACAGCTAGTGAATCGATACGTGCCAATAAACGGCCCCGTGAATTCGATTCAGGAGTACGTACATCTTCTGAGTGTCAGTCCGGATCAAAGCACCTCAACCCAAACGTAGTTTCAGTACCGATCAGCACAAAACCAGTTGATAAGTTTTGGCTGTATTTTTCTCGTATTAAACCTGATGTGACGAACGAAGCAATTGTGGAAATGGTTAAGGCAAACCTAGGATTGGATAACAATCCCGATGTGGTAAAACTGGTGGCCAAAGGCGCTGACACAAGCAACATGTCATTTATTTCGTTCAAAGTTGGTCTCGATCCAGCCTTGAAGAACAACGCACTTGATCCCTCGACATGGCCAGAGGGAATAATGTTTCGACAGTTCGAGGACTACAGCTCCCAAAAATTTCGGAGACTGTCAACTGCAAATTCAGGCGCATAACCAGTAGCACTCAGAGCTACCCCAACAGTGACAATGCAGCTACAAGCAACACTCTATCACAAAATATTAATCCGGGACGCACCGAACACAGCACTCTGGAAGCCCTCAATCCCCCCATCGTAGTCGAGCCATTCCAGCCAGCGACCAGCAGCCGTCCCGGCCCTACGTGTGGGTGCGGAGAAAGGGGCTTCCAAAACGTGAATACACGTAAGTACGTATGCGCTAATTGCCCTTCAAGACCTGATTCGCCCTCCGTTTCCAGCGTTTTTCCATTGTTTGACGCATCTCAACAATCCCAGCTTGTGAGCCGAACACCGGGACGCATCGAACACAGCACTATGGAAGCCCCCGATCCCCCCACCGTAGTCGAGCCACTCCAGCCACCGACCAGCAGCCGTCCCGGCCCTACGTGTGGGTGTAGGGAAAGGGGTTTCCAAAACGTTAATTCAGGCAAGTACGTTTGCGCTAATTGCCCAACAAGACTTGAATCGCTCTCCGATTCCAGGCCAAGATCCAGCTTATCGGTATACTACCAGAATGTGCGAGGTATGCGCACCAAAATTGCTCGTCTACGTATGCTGCTGTCCAGTTGCGACTACGATTTGCTCGTTATCACCGAAACCTGGCTTCGTGACGATATCGAAAGCGCAGAGATTTCTCCCGACTACACTTTTTTCCGCTGCGACCGCAGTGCAGCAAGCAGTCATCACTCACGGGGTGGTGGTGTGCTGATTGCCGTGAAGCATCACTTACGCTGCGAGGCGTTCCCACTGTCAAATAGCGAACATTTGGAGCAAGTAGCGGTTCGGGTGAGTCTGGATCACCGCTCCCTCTACATCATCACAATTTATATCCCCCCCAACTCGTCCGCTGACCGATATTCTGACCATGCAAATGCAGTACAGAGTCTCGTAAACAGTGCGTCAGCAGAGGATATCATTTTGTCTTTGGGTGACTTCAACCTCCCAAATTTGCGATGGCAGTTGGACGAAGAGTTAAATGGCTACATCCCTACAAACATTGCATCCGAACACGAGCAGTCTCTCATCGAAGCATTATTTGCTACCGGCCTGCGGCAAGTTAACCACTTCGAAAACATCAACAGTCGAATCCTTGACCTGGTTTTTGTAAGTCTGCCAGAACTTCTAGATTTAGTTGAGCCTCCTGCACCACTTTTACCAATTGACAACCATCATGCGCCGTTCGTTTTACTATTCGACGTGGGCGACGTTATTCCGACCTCGCTCGATGACGATGTTGACAGTTTTGGCTACGACTTTAACAGGTGTGATTTCGATCAGTTGAAAATAGCATTTGGAGAGGTTGATTGGAGCTTTCTCGCGAGGACCGCAACGATCGACGAAACATCTGCAGCATTTTACGACAAGCTCTTCGAAATTTGCAGCATTTTTGTACCGCGCACACGACGTGCGGTTAACTCGACCTTCAACAAACCGTGGTGGACCTCTGAGTTGCGACACCTTCGCAACTTACTCAGGAAGGCACGTAATCACTATTTCCTCTCGAAATCTGAAGCCGACAAAACCATTCTAAGAGAAGTTGAGGCAACATTCAAATCTGTTTTGCAATCCACTCATGACGACTACTTATCCAGGATTCAAGCAAGCATCAAACAGGAACCAACACGTTTCTGGGGTTTCGTTAGAAAACTGAGATCCTCTGCTAGCATCCCCTGCAACATTACATATGAGAAGGCTCATGCTAGCTCTAACGCAGAAGCCGCTAACCTCTTCGCTGAATTCTTCGAGAATGTATTCAGTAAGTCGTGTCCTGTACCACGTCTCGATTGCTTTGCGCATATTTCTTCGCACAACATTAACTTTCCCGTCATCCAATTCTCTTCTGATGAAGTGCTGAATGTCATACAAGCTCTCGACTCCAAGAAAGGATCCGGAACAGACGGCATACCACCACTATTCCTGAAGAAGTGTGCTGTGGGACTCGCAGCCCCTGTCACGATTTTATTCAACCGATCGCTTAGCGAAAAAACATTTCCTTCCGTTTGGAAGACTGCTTCTATCGTTCCCATCCATAAATCAGGAAACGTCAACCGAGTCACAAATTATCGTGGTGTTTCCATTCTGTGTTGTTTGAGCAAAGTTTTCGAAAAGCTGATGCACAATGTCCTCTACACTGTAGCCGCACCATTAATTTCCGATAATCAACACGGCTTCATGAAACATCGCTCAACAACAACAAACTTGATGTGCTACGTTACCTCTCTGTCACGAGAGATTGAATTGGGAAGGCAAGTGGACGCGGTGTATGTCGATTTTGCTAAAGCATTCGACACAGTTCCTCACATTTTGATCATTGACAAATTCAAACGCATCGGCTATCCTGACTGGCTAACGAAGTGGCTCTTTTCATATCTCTCCGGCCGCACAGCGCACGTAGTGGTCAATTCATCAAGATCTCGTCAGCTCAACATCACGTCAGGAGTACCCCAAGGCAGCGTATTAGGCCCGCTGTTATTTAACATCTTCGTTAACGATTTGTGCTTGTGCCTCTCGTCGTTCAAACTATCGTTCGCCGATGATCTCAAATTTTTTCGTGTAATATGTTCTCCACGCGACTGTGTCGCTTTACAAGAGGATATTAACACATTGTTAATCTGGTGTAGCGACAATGGCATGCGTGTTAATAAAGATAAATGCAAAGTTATATCCTTCACTCGCTCCAACAATCCCGCTCATCACCAGTACAGCATGGGGTCTGCGCATCTGGATCGTGTGGCTTCAATCTGCGACCTGGGAGTTACCATCGATGCCAAGCTACAGTTCAATCAGCATGTGGGAATCACGACTGCTAAAGCCTTCTCAGTGTTAGGGCTAATCCGACGGCACGCCTCTGAGTTCACTGACATCTATGCTTTAAAATCACTCTATTGCAGTTTGGTGCGGAGCATCCTTGAGTATGCGGCCCCCGTTTGGTCTCCTTATTATGTGGCACCCATCGTTTCCATTGAACGCGTACAGAGGAAGTTCGTTCGTTTCGCACTTCGTTCACTTCCTTGGAATGACCCGAACAATCTCCCTCCTTACTCGGACCGTTGCAAACTGATAAATTTGGATCTACTGACTGACAGGCGTGTTAAAATGCAGCGTCTGCTGGTCTTTGACATCCTAATCGGCGTTATTGACTGCCCTGCGCTGCTTGAGCAGATTTCACTGAACGTTCCTCCTCGTCGACTTCGAAATTATCCGATGCTTGCTGTTCCTTATCACCGCACTAACTATGGATATAATAATCCGTTTGATTCGTGTCTTCGAACTTTCAATGCTGTATGTGACGAATTCGACTTTGATATATCCAAAAATGTTTTTAAAAATCGAATAAGTACAATTGTTTAGACTTTAAGTTATTGTAAACTAGTATTAAGTAGTTCAGTCTGTACGATTATTTTTATCGAAGACGGTGATAATAATAAATAAATAAATAAATAGCCCAGTATTTCTCAATTGGGCGGAGCTCTGGCGTGTTGGGAGGGTTCTTGTCCTTGGGAACCACCTGCACGTTGTTGGCGGCGTACCACTCCATGGCCTTTTTACCGTAATGGCAAGATGCCAAATCCGGCCAAAACAGTACGGAACAACCGTGTTTCTTCAGGAAAGGCAGCAGACGTTTATTCAAACACTCTTTCACGTAAATTTCTTGGTTGACAGTCCCGGAAGCTATGAAAATGCTGCTTTTCAAGCCACAGGTACAGATGGCTTGCCAAACCAGATATTTCTTTGCGAACTTTGACAGTTTCGTGTGCTTGAAAATATCTGCTACCTTTCCCCTTCCTTTTGCCGTATAAAACTCCTGTCCCGGAAGCTGCTTGTAGTCGGCTTTGACGTAGGTTTCGTCGTCCATTACCACGCAGTCAAACTTCGTCAGCATCGTCGTGTACAGCCTCCGGGATCGCGCTTTGGCCGTCGTATTTTGTTTATCATCGCGATTTGGAGTCACTACCTTCTTGTAAGTCGATAGTCCGGCTCGTTTTTTGGCTCGATGCACGGTTGTAGACGATACACCCAGCTTATTTGCGGCATCTCGGAGAGATAGGTTAGGGTTTCGCTTGAAACTACCGGCAACTCTCTTTGTCGTCTCAGCGGCTTCCGGTTTTCGATTTCCCCCCGATCCAGACTTCCTGGCTGTCGACAAACGTTCCCCAAACACTTTAATTACATTTGTAACGGTTGATTTGGCAACTTTTAGCGATTTTGCCAACTTTGCGTGCGAGTAGCTCGGATTTTCGCGATGCGCGAGCAAAATTTTGATACGCTGCTCTTCTTGCTTGGACGGCATTTTGACAACTGAAGAGTGAATTCCAAAATCAAAATAGGAGCAACATTCTACACACACACACCTTCAAAATGAGGGGTGTTCAGGTTTTTTTAAATGCAAAATTGAAAGAAATACGTCAAGTTGATATTGACCAAATTTTGACCGTATCGCCCTTTAGCTGATGGTCATCAAAGCACTTGTATAGGAAAAGGAATTGGTTCTCATTTTACAACACACATGTAACAAATATCTCAAATAGAATGGGAGATCAAATAAAAAACTAAAATAATGTTGCGCTGATGCTGATACCGATTACTCAGGTTGCTGTAGTTTTGGTCGTTTAAAGGCGAAGTTCGCTTGAATATAAACGGTCATGATCAAATCACATGATAGCGCATGCTCCAATCCTACCGTACTGCCGTAGCAATCCATCCTCGTCGTTCACTGGTATCAGCTCATAGATCCTAATACTCGAATCCAGCGACTTCCTTTCGTTAAATGACAAGCTTTTGTTTCGCTGGAGTATATTCTTCTCATTAGGATACGATTCCCATTGAACAAGCTTCAAAGAATAGTCATTTATGCTGCTCGTTGTTCAGCCTAATCCAGTTGTCCCTCTTTCGTTAGCTGTTTCGTAGCGTAGAGCGTAAGCTACGGTGTGATGTAGTCGATCTCATG
>JAHHFK020005065.1:0-64913 GCA_024533555.2 Aedes koreicus | reverse complement strand
AAGTAACTTCTTTATTTCAGCTGGATTCAAGAAATTAAGTTCGGTTAACGGTCGTTCGGGGTAATTTCATAGAGTCACAATTCTCATATTTATTTCATGTCGGGTGCAGAAGCAAATTCGGTCAATGTGAACACTGGACGGCCTTGGTTTATTTCCAATAATATTGATCAAATAATCCCACCCGATCCTCTGTCTTGTTTTAATTTTCTTTTTCAATATGATTTTTTTTTCTAATTATTATTATTTGAGTTTGTTTCAATTGATTCCAGAGAAAACTTCATTAGCAAAGAAAAAAATTATTCAATTTAAATTTTCTACAGTACATCTAAGCTGGAACTTTAAAACAAAGACATGCTAAAGGACGTTGAATCACGTTGTAAACGTTAATCCGACTGCCGCCTACCTGGCTTCCACTCGGAAAGACATTATTCAGCCCCATTTGCCTTCAGAATAAATCTAAATGAATTCCTCGAGATTTACTTGCCACCTTGTTGTGTCCTACACACCACATTGAAGCGCATTTCAGTAGTTTCGAAAACGGTCTGTCTTTGTTAAGCTCGGTACCCGGTCGCGTTTCCTGTGCGAAGAAGACGGGACGATGGGTAATCGTCACCGATCGGTTACATCCAAAGCTACGGAACAAGACTTTTCTCGACCTCTCCCCAAAACGTAGTGTTTGCTTGTGTTGGGTGATAAATTAAACGGTGATCACCGCTGTAGTCATTAATCCTTTTGGAGGGGCTTGGAGAAATGTGGCCAGAGCAAGGTTTTCCCGGCCGGTTGAAAGCATTATTGAAACCACTCTTCGCCGTGGTGGTAGTTGTCGTTGTAAGATGTGTAAAACTTTCAACACCCTTTCGAACGAGTTTGCTGCAGATAGTAGGGAATAAAGCATAAGCGCCGGTTTCACGAATCTGGTTGGATGAAACAGAAAGACAGTGGTTTAGAACTATTAACTATTGAAATTAGAAGTTAATGCCAGGAGTTGCAAAATGCGACTTTTTTCAGCATGAGTTGAAAATTTTATGCATAAATGGCGATAAATGCATAAATTCTCGTTGGCCTTATGCAACCTCTTGGGTCGGAAAGGAGACATAAGTAAGTAAGTAAGGCCAAATTGTATTTTCAACGTGGGTGTTAAAATTAATTACCTTCTTTCGTCTTTCACATTTTTTATTTTTTATCCCAACACAAATATTAACGATAGAAAAATGAAAGTTTTCATTTTTAAAATTTTAAATTTTTAATTTTTTTTATTCTTGCACTCACACACAAACGGGAAAGGGGAAAAAGGAAAGAATAGAAGGGTTTTTGTTATTGTTTGGTGTTGTTTTATAAGATATTCAAATAATGATGATGACCGATTTCCTTTTTTTTTGTTTTTTTTTTTTAAATTTTATATATTTTTAGGCGTAATAGATAAAAATGTTTGTTTAAGTATCTTTCTTTTTTTAATATTTTTTATTTTTGCCACCCACATTTTGTTTTTTTAAATTTTGTGCCCCCCAAACCCCCCCCCCTGTGTTTTAATTTTTTTTTTGTTTTCTTCTTTTTGGAGTTTTTTTTCCCTCCTATTTTTCCCTTTTTCATTGTTTCCCTTATAATCAATGCATTTATGTATATACACTGATAGGCAAAATAAAGTGCCCACCTCTTCGTTATTTCAATTTCTCTCATTTACTTGGTTCAAATTAAAGAAAACACACTGTATTTTTTTTTATTATCTTATTTTTTATATTCTTTTTAAGTTTCACTTATGGAATACTGAAAAAAAAGGAGTTTTACTTAAAGAAAAAAAAATCAATTTGTGTTGAAAAAAAAAACAGTGACAAAATAAAGTGCCCACTTCAAAAATCGATATGTTTTCGATAAGTTTCCATTGGAAGACCCCTCGATTGTTTATGTTTTGATATTTTGACATGTTTTGTAGCAAACGGCTCAACCTGGTGCATTTGTATACGTGATCGCATTTGATTCAATTGAAAAAAATGGAGAACGCAGTGCTTTCGTAAGCAATTCCCTTGTGTATCCGAAAATTGGTCGTTCGTGATGTGCAAAACGGTGAATCGCACCGGGCTGTCGCTAAGAAGTACAGTATCAGTAAGGCAGCGGTTGGCAAAATTCTTCTGAAGCTTAAAACGTTTGGATCAGTGGTGGATTGCCCTGGCAGAGGCAGGAGGCGGAAAACGGATGCGAGAACGGACACCAAGATCATGCGCGAAGTCAAGAAGAACCCGAAGGTAACTGTCCGCGAGATCCAGGAAACCCTTCAGTTATCAGTTTCCGGTCGAACTGTTCGTCGCCGTCTCGTAGCACAGGGGTTGAATAGCAAACTTGCCCGGAAGCGCCCATTTATCAGCAAGGCAAACAAAGCCAAACGGCTTAAGTTTGCTAAGGAGCATGCTGATAAGCCCCTAGAGTTCTGGAATACGGTTCTCTGGACGAACGAATCAAAATTCGAGCTGTTTAACCGAAAGCGGCGGGTTCGTGTTTGGTGCAGATCGGAAGAGGAGCTTCAGGAGCGCCACATCCAAGGCACGATGAAGCATGGAGGAGGAAATGTGGTGGTCTGGGGGTGTTTTTCGTGGGGTGGAGTGGGAAGCATTGTGAAAATCGACGGGATAATGACGGCAGATTCTTACATCAACATCCTGCGAGAAAATCTGGAGGTTTCGCTGATCCAGACGGGCCTTGAAGAGAAGTTCGTATTCCAGCAGGACAACGACCCGAAGCATACTGCCAAAAAGACCAAGTCTTTCTTCCGGTCTTGTCGGATCAAACCGCTGGAATGGCCTCCACAAAGCCCGGACCTCAATCCCATCGAGAATTTGTGGGCGATTCTCGATACCAGGGTTGACAAAACTGGTGTTACCAATAAAAATAACTATTTTGAAGCCCTGGAGCGCGCCTGGGAAGAGCTAGAACCACAGCACCTAAAGAACCTGGTCGAGAGCATGTCGAAGCGCCTGCAGGAGGTCCTGAAGGCCAAAGGAGGACACATCAATTATTGAAATGCTTTTATTTTACTTTAATTTATGTTTTCTGTAGCCTAAATGAAGTGGGCACTTTATTTTGTCACTGTTTTTTTTTTTCAACACAAATTGATTTTTTTTCTTTAAGTAAAACTCCTTTTTTTCAGTATTCCATAAGTGAAACTTAAAAAGAATATAAAAAAAATAAAAAAATAAATACAGTGTGTTTACTTTAATTTGAAGCAAGTAAATGAGACAAATTGAAAAAACGATGAGGTGGGCACTTTATTTTGCCTATCAGTGTATACATACATATACAGCGATTCCACGGGAAAAGAATAGAGTTGAAAAAAAAAGTTGTCCAATTTTGCTCAATTCGCTTGGTATGTTCTCCATCGAAAATAGTAAGACCCGTATTTTTTTATTTTTTTATTAGGATGACCATGTTCGGGACCAGAAAAATCGACATTTTTCAAAAAAAATTATTTTTAAAAAATCATAACTTCTGAACCACTATGTCGATTTGCAATGTCTTTCTATGAATAGAAAGCTCATTACTTTTAATTTTTATTAAAAATATTGATTAAAATAATTAATGTACTTAAATTTGCTAAAATGGTCAAAGTATTGTTTTTTTTTTTTTTGAGAATTTTTGGCCCACAACGACGATTTATTTTTATATTTTTTTATCAAAATTCAAACATTTTTTTTTTTTTAAAATTTGACCCCAACGCCTATTTTTTTTTTTTTTTTTTCATCAAACCACACACGTTTTCATTACATAATATGTCAAAAAATCTCAAATGTTCATTGAACCGTTTTTGAGTTATATTTTTTTGAAAATTTCAAGTTTTTTTTCCCATACACACATGGAATGAGCATCATTTTCCATCAATTCAAAATAACTGCGAGAATTATTTCATTGTAGTTATTTCATTTTAAATCAAAAGTAGCTGAACATATATTCAACGAAACTAAATGTAGCGGAAAGCATAGCAATCCACAAACAAAATCCCAAAAACTTGCTTAGCAAGGGTCAAGGAAACGGATATTTGTGGCTGTTTAAATTTATAGCTTCATCACAGAAACAACTAACTAAACAACACAACACCAATTTGACTACCTTCAAACGTAGTAATAATGAATAACCTTGTTGGTATCAAACAACATTTTAGGTAACAAACAAACACATAAACACACTCAAGTACCTCCCCTACCTCACACACTGCGGTACCAACAAACCTACTATAAATACTAGACCTACTGTGATGTTCCCTTCAAGTCGAGCACTCGAAGTCTGTAAGTAAGCTTCCAGTAGAATTAAAAGGAATTTGCTCGCGTTGCTTACTAGCAAAAATTTGAGAAAAGTGTTTCAATGTTTTATTTTTTATTTTTAAAAAGTGATCAAATGAAGTGTTAATTTTAAACGTTTAATACAATGAAGCACGAATGCTCAAATTGCCATGTTTGCAGTAATAGTTACAAGAAAGTTACTCCTAAACTATATGGTTATGCAGCGAAAAGGAGAATAAAATTGGATAAAAGCTGTTCCTACATTTGTAATACCTGCTATTGCAGACTTTATCGCTTTATCAAGAAAGAAAACGATCCAGCAACTCCAAGTGCAGTTAATCTAGAATGTGGAAATCAAGAACTCACCGTTTCTGAACCATCGAAACTTGATGATCTCGCCGTTGCCGGACCATCAGCCACCACTAATTTCGCCGTGGCCGGACCATCTAGAGTGAACAATTTCGCCGCACCAGCAAACATCAATATTTTTGTATGTATGTATGTATGTAAGGTAGCCACCATCCCTTCTAAGACCTTGTCATGTATGCAGCTCCACTTAATAGCAAGATCAAATTGAGATACCGGTTTGCATTCACAGTAACGCTGTATGAAGGGCCAAAAACGGTGGGGCGGACCCGTAAGCAGAGACACTTACGCGAAACCCGCGGGAACATAAGAATCTCCTTCCAACGATACGATCCAACAAATCGAATAACCCAATTCGCAATACTCATTAAGCTTTCTACGGGATGGCTTGTTAAGAAGGGCGCGTCACTCTCACTGAAATTGTTGGAGTAGAATTCACAGCACCACAATCGAATCGGTAGGATAAAGAAAATGATACTGTTTGTTCCCTCCTAGACGCCGGTTGTCATACCACTCCATTGTCCAATTCCAGCTTGAGTGATACCCTGATGCTCCCTCCCTTCCCAATATATATTTAATGTCATATAGTAATGTATAAAATATAGTGAATTAATATTATAATTATAATAAATATAGCGAATGAATATTATAATGACAAATAATATAGTGAATGAATATAAGAATGAAAATAACAATTCCATTTGTGGACCTGAAAGTTTAGACAATGTAGCTGCGAGAAAAAAAATTGATTTAAAATTATCTCATCAAACTTGGAATATCCATGGATAATCTGAAATTATATAGCAATAGAATAGTAAACCTAAAATTTCGATGTGCTGTTCCGTTTCCTTGCAATAATTTATGTAGTGAGTCTCATCGGAAATAGCGATTTTAATGAAATTAATTTAAATGAAATTATGTCACATCATTTAATATCACAACATAAAATAATAAACTGACGTTAAAATATAAAATAATAATACCAGCAAGCCAGTAAACTATAGTAGAATACATATATCCGTAACTAATCTGACCATCCACTCATCGAAATACTGTTGCAGTTTCTATTGAAATAAGATCTACTAAGATTAGAATTTGTTTTCACAATAATAGTCAGAGAACATAATAAGCGTAGGTACAATATATATATGACATCTACTGGTATGTTACTGAAAATAAAAATTAGATGTGTATTAATATCATAATAATATTAGAAAAACTGAAGACAGCTTAAGGCGAAATAAATTTCAGATGAGTATGAATCTAAAAACTGAATCTTAATAAAACTAAAATAAAAAATTAGGAAATTGAATTTTTCTATAGCTCTTGTACACCCATAAATGATTCCTCATGTCTGTGAAATAGGAAATGAATGATTGTAAACTGTTAGGTTTTGAATTAATATATATTTCTGATGAAGAAGGAAAGTGCTGTTTTAAGTAAAAATTTTCGAATATGATCCTTTCTAAAAAAAAAACATTAAAAACCTTCCTATCTTTTCAAATACATAACGTACATGCGAAGCTGAAAATGACTTATAAAAAAGAATACAAAATGTAGTGAATGGATGTTATAATATAAAACGATAATAATTTCATTTGTATTTACGTGTCTGCAGATTGTGGTCCTGCTGCAATTGTATACGGACCCGCACATCCACCATGAGCCTGAAAGCTTAGATAATGTATCATGGCCACCAGAAAAAAAAATTGATTTTAAATTATTTTACAAAACTTGGGATATCCATGGATGATCTGAAATTGTATAGCATATAAAGAATAATGAACCTAAAATTTCGATGTGCTACTCTGCTAATAAATGTGATATAACCACAATGGAACTGACTCTTAGCTTCGGGTCTTGATCCCTACTGAGCCCTTGCGGCACGTCAAGCCGGCCAGTTCAGCGCAAGGGGAATGATCTGATGAATTTTCTTGAAAATATCGATTCCTTAGAATTTAAGCAATGGAAGCAAACAGATCGTTGTCATCTAAATTCAATGCGAATGGATGCAGAAGAGTTTGTGGAAACATTTTTAGAAAAATTAAGTGAATTATCTCCGCATAATTTTATTGCAGAGCAACAAGGTAACTACTTAAAACAACTAAAAATTAATTTGGAATCAACTGACTGCATTATAATTGCTGACTTCTCTGAAAATTACTCTTTTGTTATTAAGGACGCTATGCAAGGTTTTCATTGGGCAAACGCTCAATGCACAATCTATCCTTTTGCCATATATTATAAGGATGAAGCACAAAATTTAAAGTTTACAAGCTTCATAGCAACCGCAGAATTTACTAAACATAACCATGTTGCCGTTCGGCTGTTTATAACAAATTGTGTGAATTTCATTAAAAAAAGCTACCTCACCTGAAAAATATCCATTTTTTTTCTGATGGATCAGGCCGTCAATACAAAAATAAGATGACTGCTTTCAATTTGTGCCACATGTACAAGGACTTCGGTCTTAATGCAGAGTGGAACTTTTTTGCCACTTGCCATGGAAAAGGGCCTTGTGACGCTTTAGGAGGTGTTCTAAAGCGAAACGCTTCAAAAGCAAGTTTACAAGGCCATCATATTACAACTGCATACGAACTTTACTCTTGGGCTGTTTCTAAAGTAGATTCCAAAATATATTACGAGTTTTTCTCGGAAAAAGATTACAATGCAATGGAAATGAAAATAAAGAACCGTTATAGGGGAACTGCCCCCATATTAATCTCATTGTTCCTATATTCATCCTACGATGAATCAAACAATTGGGCAGTTGAAGGATTAGTTAGTAATGGCTGTTGTAGTTATTTAACGTAAGCAAACATTATTAGAAAACGAAACCGATCCTTCAACTGCCCAATTCTTTGATTCATCGTAGGATGAATATAGGAACAATGAGATTAATATGGGGGCAGTTTCCCTACTCGTGTAAAACAAATCTCTGGGACACAATCGTTTCATTACTTTAAGCCACAAAGTGAAAATTACATTATCGTGAAACGGTTTTCGTTTTCAGATGAAGAAAAGTGCGTTAAATTGTAAGAATTTTGCTATGTAATTTTTTTTTGATGAATTATGCAAAATCAAAATCATTAAATAATCAAATTAAATGCTGAGTTTTAATTGAAGGTAATCTGAGAAAACCCTTGCTTGTAGTCTAAAGCTTTGAGATTTGAGCTCCAATTCCTTAATATAGCGGAGCCTGGTCCAATCGCGACCCTGTGGCCAATTTCGACCTCCCAAGATTCTCTGACAGCGCTTGTTGCCAAATTAGGAAAATGATGCTCATTCCATGTGTGTATGGGCAAAAAACTTGAAATTTTCAAAAAAATTTAACTCAAAAACGGCTTTAAAAACATTTGAGACTTTTTGATATGTAATGTAAAAATGTTTGAATTTTGATAAAAAAAAATATAAAAATAAATAGTCGTTGTGGTCCAACATTTCGAAAATCATAAAAAACTAATACTTTGACCATTTTAGCAAATTTAAGTACATTAATTATTTTAATCAATATTTTTAATAAAAATAAAAAGTAATGAGCTTTCTATTCATAGAAAGACATTGCAAATCGACCTAGTGGTTCAGAAGTTATAATTTTTTTAAATAAAAATTTTTGAAAAATGTCGATTTTTCTGGTAACCCTATATCGAACATGGTCATCCTAATAAAAAAATAAAAAAAATACGGGTCTTATTATTTTCGATGAAGAACATACCAAGCGATTTTGAGCAAAATCGGACAACTTTTTTTTTCAACTCTATTCTTTTCCCGTGGAATCGCTGTATATACATATAAATATTCATATGCTTTCTCGCCAAGGAAAGCCTCCCGCATAACCCCATCCAATTTCCAACTCCAGATGTCTATGAAGGTGGCATGAGTTCTCAGCATCTTTTTAAGTAGACATCTATCAACACTTCCCTCCCATCCCTTGCTGATCATAAGGACCTGACCAGGTGTTGCGCAGAGAGATCGATGGATGTAGAGCCTGTCATACCCAAGGCAGCTCTTCTGGCGCTTCTATCGTCTCTATAACAGCCAATCCAGGATTGTGTATGGTCGGAAAATGCTATGCTAATTTATAAAATCGGTTCAGTGGTTCAAAAGAAATGCATTTTCGAAAAGGTGCATTTTTTAAAAACAGTGGATTTTTCAGACCACCCTAGCGCAGAAATGGTCACTCTAGTGATTAAATAAAATAAGTAAGCACTGAAATTCCACACCAAGGAAGACATTCACAGCGCGAGTTGAACCATTAATTGGTAATTCGTGATTGACGAAATTCATATACATTGCAACTGATGTGGTTTTCAATATTGATAAAGAATGTGCTGTTATCCCTAAGGAGTTTTGAGGAAATAATAACACTGGAGATAGCCAACGCAGGACATCCACTTGAAGCCAAGTTGCGAAACAAAGCATAGCATAGCATAGCATAAACCAGGTCGCACAATAGCGTAGATGGTAAAAGCTCGGAACTGTTGTTAAGATGGAGACGCGCCATTATCGGCTGTTAGATAGTGGTTTGTGATGAATCCCTACCTCTTAGATAAAGGATGTGTCCCCTTCCAAAAAACCAGAGCTGTCCTGGCCACGTCCTTGCAACTGGTGAGGATAAGGAAGGAATGTTAGTTCGACACTTACTTAAGAGAGATGCGGAGAACTCCACGAACCCTCAAAAGTGTCACGGGAAAGGTGGAATAGTGTTAGTAGGGAGGGTAAGCTTTAGGAGACGCTCAGCAAGCGATGGTTGCAATTTTCATAGTTAAGTATTTAAGAAATTAGATTGGTGATTAGTTTGCCCTTTGTCGATTGCCGCCACTCGCTACCAAAATATTTTGTACGACAGTTTTTCTTGTTGCTCTCCGTTACTCCTGAAAGGTACCTAAATTTATCGGTATCCAATAATAAATAGAGTATAACTAAATGAGAATTGAGAATTGACGCTTCATAAAAAGTGTTCAGAAAAAAGCCACGGCCTTCAGGCTCGCTTTTTATGTGAAAATATTAACAGCATATTGATGAAAATGTTGATTAAAGCTAAATAAAAAGTTAAACAATAAATAAGTAAGAAGCCAAATAATACAAACGTACAAATATATTGATGGAAGAATACACAGGATTAAAAGGTCCTAAAGTGGTTGACATGCAAAGATCATTCCGCGTGCTGAAATATTAATTAAAAGAGAATGGAAAATATACAATATGATTTACACGAGTACTTCGCTATTGTGAATTTGACAACAGGCGTGCCCAGGCTACGCCAACCAACGTCTCCATGTTTCAGCTCGCAGTCTTTTGTGATCATATGATTCCTGGAGGCGTGAGGTAGGAACTTGTGAGGATCCTTCTTCTAGGCTGTCAACTCATCATTTGAAGCCCCAGACCAAATCATTTGTTGATATAATAAAAGAAATCTTAGCACCTGGCATCCTTGCAAAATAGCAAAAAAATTTAAGCTAACAATAAGGTGAAATAACTTTCATATGATTATGAATAATGCCATAAACGGAAACTGAATGAATCAAAAAAAAAAAATATAGATCCTTACACAAAAAACGTAAAATACCTTCCAATGGTTTCAAATACATAACGTATGTTAGGTGAGCTAAAACTTAGATAAATGCGAACCTGAAAATGTCATATAAAATAGCACATAAAATATAGTGAAGGGATGTAATAATGAAAATTGTAGTTGTAGGCAGATTTTTGTGTCCATTATGAACCTGAAAGGTTAAACAATGTATCATAGCAACGATAAAAAAAATTACAATTATAACACGATACTAAAAAATCCACCGATGATCAGAAATTATAAAATAAAAAATGTGGTATTACCACAATGTGATTGACTCTAAGCTTCAGGTCTTTTAAAAGAATCCCTTCTGAGCCCTGGGTCTGTTCAGCGCAAGGGCTTGAAGCCAAGTTGAGAAACATACTTCGTGTGGTGATCCGGATTGACTGGTGATGCAAGAAAAAAAAAATGAGTAAAATCTTGTTCCATTTATTTTGGACACGGATGACCTGGAAAATATTTTTCCAAGAATTTTTGTTAAAAACAATTGCCTTGATTTTAACGAGCCATATTAAAAGTTGGGAGGAATATCGAATCTGGAATCGTTCGCGGTACGCCACAGCGCAAACTATAAAATCAGCGAAGGTTGGCCTCACGAAAGCAGTGTTAGATAACGCTTATGGCTGGGAGAGGTTTCTAAAAATAATGAGGTCTGATAATTTACTGCCATTCAACGGCGAGGATCATACGAGATATTGCTCCGTGTAGTAAAAGGGTTTGATAGAAGGCTTTATGAAAGTCACAAATAATGCCATGTCTGTTGTTATATTGACAAGAGCAAGCTTTCAAAAAGATCTTCAAGCTGCAGTTTAGTCATATAATGTGGCAGTTCACAACATTACTAAAGTGCCCCAAGACGTGGGTTGCCATCTCTGAATAGCGAGAATTCCAGACATTACGATCAACTATTGGATGTTAGAGATCGCAATGACAAACTGCTTTTAAAAGAACGGCATGATGCCAAGGTGAGTAAAGTGAAACCGGGTGATATAAATAGTTATCGTGGAACACTCAATTCGAGGTAAAGGTGACAGTAGATTAAGTAACAAACCTTTTACAGTGCTGCAGGAACAAAATGACAGCTTGGTACTTTGTTATTCAGAATGCCAGCAACTCAAGCGTCATGTGATACGAACCAAAAAGCACAAGTGAAAATTAATGTCATCTGAACCTTCTAAGAAATTCTCGAATTCCGAACGTCCTTCTGCCAGTGACTGACGCAGGAAAAAGAATCGTCTCCCTTCTTATCTATTCGAATACCAAAGTGGATCCCGCTGCAAACCCAACAATTTTATCAAACATCCCAGTGATTTCTCGTGGAGGTGCAGTGGATTCCGCGGCTTCCTTCAAAGCGAGTACCACGTCAAAACATTCCGACACTTTCCTTATTTGACCAGCATTCGGACGAGGCCACCGTCGCTATTGTCTTAATTTGGGATCACCAGTTTTTACACATTGAAGATGTATGGTAGTCCTAAGCATCATCGGTTGGTTTTCTGTGTAATAACAGCTGATTTGGAAATAACCTCGGGTGGTCAATCATGCTCATGCTTAGCTCTGTGTTGTCATGGGAATTGGGGACAGTCATATTGAAAAACCAACCTGGACTCAGAAAATTTTACCAGTACATGTGGGCGACCACGTGCAGTGATCACGAAAGTGTAAAGTATACGGTGAAGGCTCCAATAGCTGGGGTACGTTAGCAGCGTTTTTGTCGCAATAATTGTGTTTGAATTGGTACCCAATAGAATTTTTTTCGTTGCAAAACGTTGACTTTTTCAGCAGTCTTCATCACTATCCAACTCGGCAAACCTCGTTGTATAATTATAACACTCCAGTTGAAAAATCTTCTTTTTGTTGCATGAACTACTATTAGAGCACAATGCAACAACAACTAAGACTATCTAGTATCTAGTAATGTCTCATTCCAAGTGAAATAGTGCCGTGAACATACAAGGCCTTTCTTATTTTACGCACACTTCGCAGCGTGTTCTAAGCAGAACCCTATTTTGTGTTTGCTCTCCGAAATCCAGGATATCACGATTCATCGAGTTTCGATCAAAATCTACACCTCCTACACCCGCGAACAGCATTCACGTGCACCCTTCATTGTATTCACTCGCCAAAAGAAATGATTATGGTCCACATAAGGGGCCTCTGGTGCCGCCACACCGACCGGTGGGATTTGAACTGAAAGCGAAACGATGCGAGAAGAACTTGGTCACGATCTGGCACTAAAAGCTGCCAACATTGGCGAGGCATAATCAACCACGTAGGAGCACACACAGACACACTGACTGAGTGAAAAAGGAGCAGAATCTTTTCAGGATGATTTATACGTATTTTGTCTGTTTGTGCATGCATAAGTAATGCATTATTTATGTACATCATCAGGCAGCAAAAGCATCAGCTGCTCGATGGTTGCGTTTTTTTTTTTGCCTCCGTATAGTTTGTCTCCCATGCGCTTGGCTACGTTTCGATGGAATATCTATGAACCGAATTCAAGTGTGGCTGGAGAGATGTAGTGATGGAGAACCGTCGACGATATATGCCATATGATATATGCAATACGAAGCGCTGCCTGATGCTGTTCTCCTGCCCTGCTGAGGACCCAAGGAGCAAACCATTCACATTCGGAAGCTGCCCTCGATGATTTTTTCGCTTGATCGCCGCCGAACCGGCAACGACGACGATGACGACGATGGCGATGGTTACGTTTATCTTTCGAAGCCGAATTTGCATAATGGAGAAGACACATTTCCAGCATGTGGAGCATTATCGAGTCGATGCTTTGCTGGATATGCTTTTATTTTGCAAGGACACTGGCTCGTCGACAGGTTCTCCCTCTTTCTTGTGCTCTGTGACAATCCGATGGGTGTCACCTTAAGTGAAATGGATGAATGGTCATTTCTGTAATATTTTACACACTCACCGCGATGACGACGGTAGAGCAGCTGGATCTACTTATGTAGATGAGAAGAGGTGCTACTAACTATGAGCAGCATGAAGAACGATTTGTTTTTTTTTTCATGCGATGTGTAAGTTTATTGAATTTACTAACTGAACACATCGATCATGCTATCTCGAACTGCACGATAAATAAATTTCGCAACAATTCGACAACCCTTAATTACTTTGTATTTGTTCTAGTCCTGGAATCGCAGTTTTGAATCGCACCATTGAAAACCAATATTGGTTAACGACTTACAGTACCACTTTTAAACAATCATCCAACAAGTTTCTTCACATTTCTACATCAAGTTGTTGTTGGTTGCGTTGCAGTCGAAAGTTCACAAACCAACAGTTCTTACAAGTCCTTCGAGCAAAGTTTCCCAACACAAACTTCTACCGAGATTGGGTAAGAACAGACGCCGACGAAGGTGGTGGCCACAAATGCCACCACATTCACCCCCTCTGCGTCACTTTTGCAGGGAGCAATCAGTAACCGTGGTAGTAGCTACACCTTTTGCCTCTAACCGGCGACCGATAAATTTAAATTACAGTTACATTTTAGATTTATTGTGCAATGTCAATGAATAATTATTGTGCAACACATGTTCCGGCTATTTTTTTTTTCTTTTGCGGCTTTTCTCACTCTCTCCTCTCTGACTCTGTCGTGCAATACAACGACCCGACACGGCCGCTTCAAAGCTTTGCTTCATATCATACTCAGAGTAGAAGCTATTCAGCAGAAGGTCTCCCTACTAACTAACTACAAATCTAGCCGGACATTGTAAAATGTCCTATCAGCTGTAAAAACATTCCCTATTGTGATTGATGTTCTGAACGGAGGCGATGATGAAGGATAGATAGGACCATTTGAATATTCCATTCACAATTATAGGTACACAAAGCTCTATGGCCATCACAACACCATCCATATGGGGAAAGTACGATGGGTAGTGTTTTGTGCTACTCACAGCAAGGAAAATTTCAGCTTTCACTCAGTCAATTATGTCCCACTTGCAGATTCACTTCGGAAAGGATACATTTTTCAAAGCCATACCCATTCATTTACATTTCGAGTTGAAACGCTACGAACGGTGATGTGTGCAGAACAGTTCTAGGTGGTATCAGTCTGATGAACAAACTCAAATGACTATTGGCCGTATGATCGAGATTGAGTATATCGAACATACTCGCAACATAGTAAAACATTGTTTGGCTTCTTCTCAGACCACAGAAAGCTTCTGCACGGCCAGCCATATCGACTCAATTTTGAGTCGTTTTTGACTAACTTTTGTCATTAGTGGAGTCACTCAAATTTGAGTAAATGTAACTGGGATTGACAAGCCGACAAATCAAAAACAACCAGCTGATTTGAGTCGATGTTTTTGATTTGTCGACTTGACAATACCAGTTACATTTACTCAAATTTGAGTGACTCCACAAATGACGAAAGTGAGTCAAAAACGACTCAAAATTGAGTCGACATGGCTGGCCGTATGCTCTTCTGCTCTCCTTGATCCAGTGCGTTGCAAAAAATTGCCAATGCTTCCAGGCTACACACAGAAAAATCAAATAAACTTACTTCGTTAAGGGTGAAGAAGTCTTTATAATTACGATAATGATTATATGTGTCTCTTTCTTTTGACGTAGGACTATGTCTGTGTTTTCAATACTAGCGTACACGTTGCAAGCGCAAAAAGTTGACAATATGGTTGGATTTTGAACGATAATAACGCACCTTAATAAACATCATATGATGATGATGATGATGATGATGGTCCCGCCACATACCCCCACAAAGATTTGAGCTGGCTTACGATAAACATTGAACATTTGATAGATTCTATTGTAAGATTATAACGAAAAGAATGGTAGATATGTCAAATGAACCATCATATTCTGATCATAAAAAATTAACAATTCAGAGATCTAAGAAAAACAAATTGGGATGGTTATCATTTCAAAAATGGACTGCTCACAATCGATTCCCAGGAATCACTAAGTATCATGATGGATACACACTTTCCAGGATAGATTTAAATGACGTCTGATAATGTACAGGACTTCCCTTAAATTCTTCATTAAGTTCTGATTCAAGGTTTCACTCTTGTCCAATCTCTTTTGAACTTTTTCCCTGTATCAGCTGGCTGAACATGTTTACGAAGATGCCTCTTGATCAGAGCCCAAAATCGTTCGATGGGACGAAATTCAGGGCAATTTGGAGGATTCATGTGCTAAGGTACAACTATCACGTTCTCCTATTTAACTAGTCCATGGTCCAACACTAAGCAAGGTCGGGCCAGAATATTACAGGATTGTCATGTTGACGATTCAGCGGCAACAGGTATTTTTTCGGCCAGAGCTGTCCATCTTGTTCAACTTTGAATATCGTTTGCATTAAAAAAAAAATTTATCATGGGTTTACCTTCACCCGCACTGACAAAACTACCTATGCAACATCAATCATAGTAACCTTTGAGGCAGCAGACAAAATTTGACAGCTCTATCAGTCGAACTCTAACCGTGGTGGCAAAAACAGTGAAGCAACTCCGTTCAGAAGTGTGCGTGTTCAAAGAACGGCACGTCGTGCGGCACTTCGTGAACGCCGGATACGCCCGTTCCGGCATCTACAACATGTTGGCACTATTAGACGACAATCAAAGTATCGAAAGAAAGCCCAGTTCCGGACGGCCGACGACCCTTAGCGTCGTCCTTCATGATGCAGTACATATTCTTGGCGAAAACTGCGTCATACAGTTTCCGCGCCCGTGGTTTCACGCTGGTTGCTTGCGTGTGACTTCATTGTGGTTGCTTCTGCTTCTTGTACGTCGTCAGCTTCAATCTCTCTTCAACTCGTTGAACGTTGAACCTCAGGGTGTTCAGCTTTTTGGAAAAAAAAAAAAAGGCCCATTTTCCCCAGAAAAAGAGGCGTTAAATTTGTTGGACAATTTGGGGTTTTATGCTGCTTTTTTCGTCCACTTCGTGCCAGTCCCGCAAGCAAATACTCCTCCCTACACTTCCGGATCGCAAGACACACTGCTTACACACCAGCGTTTTCCAGTTTGGCCAATTGTCTTAGTGATAATCTTGGAATTGCGCTCCACTTGTGCACAATGGCATGGCGATTTTCAACGGAAATCTTTCTCATCTCTCGAAATGCGCGTGAAGTAATAAATGGCGAGAAGTCCGGGTTATATTTATACCCAAGGATGGAAAACGTTACAGGACGTGAAGTCCCAAAGCATAAACATCAGTTAGTCTAACATCTGTTATTCTAAAAGTGATGGAGGAAATCATTGATCTTCACAACAAATCATCAAAGGTGATCAGTAGACCATTGAGCAAATCCCAGTTTTCCTACTAAAGGGTGTCCACGATGGAATTACCACACTATGAAATTGCTCTAACTTTTTAACCGTTGGGTAGAATTTAATGAAAATTTGGGTGGATTTAGTTCATAGTGCATTATTTACATCCTGCAAGTTTTAAAGTCCTGTGATCAAAACTCGCGGAAATGGAGTCGAAAGAACAGCTCGTGTGTGATAAAATCTTGCGCATTCATCACGAGAACAAGGATCTCTCGCATCGTTCCATCGCTAAAACGTTGGGAATCGCGAATTCAACGGTGTCGCGAGTGATTAAGCGGTTCGAGGAACGGTTGACCACCGATTGGAAGCCCAGAAGTGAAGGAAAAAGTATTCCGTACACCAAATCACAACCGCGTAGTTGGGGCCTTCAACCGAAATCCGAACGCCTCCGTTCGGGATGTGGCTAAGAAGCTGCACCTAAGCCGAAGTTTTGTCCAGAAGGCCAAAACTAAGGCTGGGCTTCGAACGTTCAAGGTACAAAAGGCCCCTAATCGCGACGAGAAGCAGAACAAGTCCGCCAAAACCCGTGCCAGGAAGTTGTACCTCAACATGCTGACGAAAGTTGAATGCTGCATCATGGACGACGAAACATATGTGAAGGCCGACTTCAAACAGATCCCCGGCAACCTGTTTTTCACGGCCAAGGATAAGTTCAGCGTTCCGAAGCATGTCCGCACTCAGAAGATGTCCAAATTTGCGAAGAAATTCCTGGTTTGGCAAGCCATCTGCACGTGCGGGAAGCGGAGTGCACCTTTCGTGACCCAGGACACGATGAACGGTCAGGTGTACATAAAAGAGTGCCTCCAGAAGCGGCTGCTTCCTCTCCTGAAGGCTCACAACGTCCCAACAATCTTCTGGCCGGATTTGGCCTCATGCCACTACTCCAAGGACGTGCTGAAGTGGTATGCGGACAATAAGGTCAATTTCGTGCCGAAAATGTTCAACCCTCCCAACACTCCGGAGCTCCGCCCCATCGAGAAGTACTGGGCGATTATGAAGCAGCACCTTCTTAAACGAAAAAAAAAAAAAAAAAAAAAGAAACAAAAAAAAAAAAAAAAAAGAAAAAAAAAAAAATAATAATATTTATCAAAAATGAAAAAAAAAAAAAAAAAAAAACAATTTGAATAATTTTGTAGTCAATCACCGCACACCCCAAACCAAAAAAAAAAACAAAACAGAACTTTAAATGAGTTAAAAAAAAAGAAAATATAAAAAAAATCTCTCACAACATTTTTTAAAGAGAGGAAAAAAAACATTCCCACTTCCCCAAAGAAAAAATTTAAAAAAAAAAAATTTATTAAAAATTCATTAATTAAAAAATACTTTTGCTTACCAATCGCATAATTACAGCAAAGTTAAGAGGATCTTCTTTAACCTTCCTTGTGCATTGGGGTCGTTTTTGACCAATCAACATCTCAAAAAAGCTCCTATGTCCAAACGGAATAAACTAGGAATCTGAAATTTTCTGACTTTTCCTAACTTTTGAAAACGAATATATTTTGGGCAGTAACAGCTTTCAGCGACCTCTAGAAGTGACGCTACAAAAAAAGTTACACATAGTGCATTCAGGGTCAAAAAAGACCCAAGACTTTGCTTCGCTCCCAAATATTTATTTTTGAACAGATTTTTGATATCTTGGTCTCAAATGAAAGGTTAAGATTCTTAGAACGCCATGCTGACCTGTTTTGTTTTTTGATTGGCCATTCTGGGTACATAGGTACCCAGAACCGGTTGCGGTATGCATGCGAAGTGAACAATTTTGGAACCTCAAGTATTTGTACCGTTCGACTGTTCAAAATTCACGATTTCGAACACCAATCTTCAAAAACATCATGCCATAGGTCAACCGGAGTTTTTGGCCACATCCGGATACTCTGGTATCGGTTCCGGTAGGGTCCAAAAAGGACAATTTTGAAACCTGAAGTAGTTGTACCGTTCGACGGTTCAAAATTCATGGTTTTGAATACTGATATCCGAAAACATCGTGCCATTGACCTACCAGTGAATTTGGCCACATCCGGATACTCTGGAACCGGTTCCGGTAGGGCCCAAAGAGGATAATTTTGAACCAAAAGTATTTGTACCGTTCGACGGTTCAAAATTCATGGTTTTGAATACTGATATCCAAAAACATCTGGCCATTGACCTACCAGTGAATTTGTCCACATCCGGATACTCTGAAACCGAATCCGGTAGGATCCAAAGAGGCCAATTTTGAAACCTCGAGTAGTTGTACCGTTCGAAGGTTCAAAATTCATGGTTTTAAATACTGATATCCAAAAACATCGTGCCATTGACCTACCAGGATATTTGGGCACATCCGGATACTCTGGTACCGGTTCCGGTAGGGTCCAAAAAGGACAATTGTGAAACCTGAAGTAGTTGTACCGTTCGACGGTTCAAAATTCATGGTTTTGAATACTGATATCCGAAAATATCGTGTCATTGACCTACCAGTGAATTTGTCCACATCCGGATACTCTGAAACCGAATCCGGTAGGATCCAAAGAGGCCAATTTTGAAACCTCGAGTAGTTGTACCGTTCGAAGGTTCAAAATTCATGGTTTTAAATACTGATATCCAAAAACATCGTGCCATTGACCTACCAGGATATTTGGGCACATCCGGATACTCTGGTACCGGTTCCGGTAGGGTCCAAAAAGGACAATTGTGAAACCTGAAGTAGTTGTACCGTTCGACGGTTCAAAATTCATGGTTTTGAATACTGATATCCGAAAACATCGTGCCATTGACCTACCAGTGAATTTGGCCACATCCGGATACTCTGGAACCGTTTCCGGTAGGGCCCAAAGAGGACAATTTTGGAACTCAATTTTTTACGGTCGACGGTTCAAAATTCATGAATTTAATGGTTTGTTATCTTGATGAAAACGTCATGCCATCTGTTTGTCCGAAGACATCCATCATGTCATGAACTTAAACCCGGAATGGACCCAATTTGGACTTCTCTTGTACCCACTAACTTGTATACCACATAGATAAACAAGTAGTCAAGATAACGTACGTTTTCCTTTTTTTTTTGAGTATAAAACGAATTGATACATGTTTAACATATTTATTGTACACTTCAGAGTTGATGCGAGTTTATAAAAGTCATACGGTGGTCAAATTGACAGATGATTACGGTTTTAAAATTCTACACGATGGACAAAATGTTGCGGTATGAATTTTACATGTATAATTACCGCATTGGCAGCACGTTGTTGAATACTTATTGTCAGAACCTTCGCAAAACGTGCACCGTCCTCTCTTCTTTGGTGGATTTATATTTCTTTTCTCAGGCTGGATAGGTGGTGGTGGGTCCATTCCGGGTTTAAGTTCATGACATGATGGATGTCTTCGGACAAACAGATGGCATGACGTTTTCATCAAGATAACAAACCATTAAATTCATGAATTTTGAACCGTCGACCGTAAAAAATTGAGTTCCAAAATTGTCCTCTTTGGGCCCTACCGGAAACGGTTCCAGAGTATCCGGATGTGGCCAAATTCACTGGTAGGTCAATGGCACGATGTTTTCGGATATCAGTATTCAAAACCATGAATTTTGAACCGTCGAACGGTACAACTACTTCAGGTTTCACAATTGTCCTTTTTGGACCCTACCGGAACCGGTACCAGAGTATCCGGATGTGCCCAAATATCCTGGTAGGTCAATGGCACGATGTTTTTGGATATCAGTATTTAAAACCATGAATTTTGAACCTTCGAACGGTACAACTACTCGAGGTTTCAAAATTGGCCTCTTTGGATCCTACCGGATTCGGTTTCAGAGTATCCGGATGTGGACAAATTCACTGGTAGGTCAATGGCCAGATGTTTTTGGATATCAGTATTCAAAACCATGAATTTTGAACCGTCGAACGGTACAAATACTTTTGGTTCAAAATTATCCTCTTTGGGCCCTACCGGAACCGGTTCCAGAGTATCCGGATGTGGCCAAATTCACTGGTAGGTCAATGGCACGATGTTTTCGGATATCAGTATTCAAAACCATGAATTTTGAACCGTCGAACGGTACAACTACTTCAGGTTTCAAAATTGTCCTTTTTGGACCCTACCGGAACCGATACCAGAGTATCCGGATGTGGCCAAAAACTCCGGTTGACCTATGGCATGATGTTTTTGAAGATTGGTGTTCGAAATCGTGAATTTTGAACAGTCGAACGGTACAAATACTTGAGGTTCCAAAATTGTTCACTTCGCATGCATACCGCAACCGGTTCTGGGTACCTATGTACCCAGAATGGCCAATCAAAAAACAAAACAGGTCAGTATGGCGTTCTAAGAATCTTAACCTTTCATTTGAGACCAAGATATCAAAAATCTGTTCAAAAATAAATATTTGGGAGCGAAGCAAAGTCTTTGGTCTTTTTTGACCCTGAATGCACTATGTGTAACTTTTTCCTAATGCATTAGGAAGGTAGACGCATATTTGCTGTTGCAGAACAAAATATTCAGATAAATAAACGATGCTATATCTAAGAATGGATGTACAAATATAGAAATGATGTTCTAAACTTTTCAGGCTATATCAGGACGATTCAGGAAGCCCTTGCACTCGGTTTAGTGTGCCGAAAGGGTTCAACAGGTGTTTTTGTGATTAATATGTTAACATAGGAAGAATATTATAGTTTGTCCTAGTAGGTTGCGGATACTTTTAGTTGCTTTGTCTTATAGCTTCAATTGTCATTATGATACCTTCTTCGCCTCTGGTGATTTGGACGTGTCTGGTGCCTTGAATGCAGGAGGTTGCAACGGAGTCTGTGATGGGGTTTTGCACTTATTATTGATTGTATTTTTCACTACCGATTTGCAAAAGGACATTTTACCAAACTCGAGCGGATTGGTTTCATACAGCGCTGTATACATTTAGCTAGTGTCTGATTTTACAGTTCAATCATTGTCATTACTTTATCATTACTCACAATATTATTATAATTGACAGTTTTTATTTTATTGAGTTTACTTCAAAGATGCGGTTATAAAACCAGCATCAAGCAGCAAATAGTGACCAATAAATAAGGCTAAAATAAAATGATTAAATTTTAATGGATTTAACAAACTTTTGCAGGATTCCTCAAATCGAGATTTTGGTGAATTTCAGCTATCGCTGAAAACGAACGAAAACGCGCTTAAGCGCGGAACCACAGAACTCTACACTTTAACACTCTACAACATTTCTTGCATTTCAGGATCAACCGGAGGAAGATCATATATAACAGATACGAATGCTTGTAGTAATTTTCATTTACATAAATATATACACTATTATATAAATATTTAATGGGAACGGAAGGGACCATCAGGGCACCCGATTGAAGCACTCTGGATGGGGAGAGTGGGAATGCCAACTCCCCATTGATAACAGTTTGTGAATAGAGGGCGGGCTCTTCTCCCCGCCCATTGGGGCATCCTCATGTTAGATAGCTCGCTCTTATGACCAATTGTTCAATCTTGTTGTTGGAAGGAGATTCTTTTATCCCTGTGGATACGTATAGGTGATGTTGCCTATCGATCCACCCAACCCTTTTTGGCCCTTCATACAATGGCATGATTAGGATAATCAGTGGTTATTAAAGCTTGATCAAGTCTAACAGAGAGGAGAGCCCATTGCTGTCGGACTTAGTTTCCGTGCTACAATGGGTGGTAGTACATATCATACATCATACACAATTTTTTTTAAAAAAAAATTATTATTTTTAAAAAAAAACATAGTAATGTACATAAAGAAAAAAGAAAAAAAAAATAAATTTATTTTTTTTCTTTCTCTTTCCTTTTCTCCTTCCTTTTTTTTTTTCTTTTTCCCCCCCCATTTTTTTACCTTCTTCATTAATATAAAAATTTTTGCCCGGAGCAAACCCAAAAAAGGAAAATTTTTGGGATATTTTTTGTAAAAAGGGTGGTATTTTAAGAAAAAAATATAAAAAAACGAGGGATCTCTTTGGTCCCGAGTCCATGAAATCATTTTTTCAAAATGAATGTTGCAACCAAGGTATATTTTTATATCTTATTAAAAGAAATCATAAAATTGTCTTTTATTAAGGTATTTAGTTGTTAAATTCAAGAGTAAGGAATTTAAAAAAACGAATTGCTAATATAATCGCACACCAACGCAGCCAATTCTCGGCAGAATCCTGGAAAATGACTTCTTGAATGCATCATTTTTCATGTCATCGACCAAGCCAATTGCGTAGCATGTGCCGCAGAGAGAACTCCAAGAAATATAGCGATTCCAAAAAGAGTGTCTGAAATCGCTCTACGACTTCGATTCAAAGGAAGGAAGAAAGCGTGTACCTCCCGTACCAAAAGCTTGCACATTGAGTTAAATAATGTGAAGATTTTTATTATATCGGATTTGAGAATAGATGCTAGAGAGTAAAGTTTATGCTCCTTTTGCCTGTGTGTGGACTTGTGGCATTTGAACCGAAAATCTGGCAATAATTTGCCAAGTTTTTAACGCCTTATCTCACTCACTGTATATGAGATTGAAATTTAAAATTTACAGAATAATATATTTAGTTGTATGTTATATGATAGTCTAAAAATACAATACAAAAAAACAATCAACGCTAATCCTTCCAAACAAAGACTGAAGGATCTGGTAAAAATAAGAGCCCGTACGGCATTCAATTTTTAGAACCACCTAAACGCAGAATTGGTAACCCTAATGATAAAATAAAAGAATATGGATCTGATAGCTTTGGATAAAGAACAAAACCGCAAGTTATTATGAAATTCTGAGCGATCGTATATCTTTTTCCTATATAATTGCTGTATATGATTTTGTTTTCACATCACTTTGATAGTTCAAATAGAGCATATGTAGCCAGAAGTACGGATTGCAATGCTGTACGGATTATGGTCTAGTGCGGTACCTTCAAATGCAATTTTTCTTCATATTGATATGTCACTGAGACAATACAACTGTATTTTTTTGATTTTCAGGGTTAAAATAATAAATAAATCATTTCTTCGAACTTTAAGCATAGGCCGAATCCTTGATCCATAGACTTACATTAGAGCCCTATTTCCCTATTTCAACAAATTATGTATTATTTGCCAGCTTTTATATAAAGCCACACCAGTGTGCGCTGTTAAGTTGTAGATACGCCTGAACAAGATTCGCTCATCGTGATAATCCAATCATAGGCCAACTTTCTTGAATGTTGTTTAAAGACGCCTTTGTCCCCGTGCTCTACACGTCACCGATAGCGAAACGTGCAATCTTTCCGCGCTCTGACCCTCGAACTGTTGCCAGACTCTTCGCGTGGACAATTTTCCATCAGACTTCAATTAAATTATGAAATCCAATCACGCAAGTCACATATAATTAAAGCGATTTCCCTGGGCCTACGTTGGGAAGTATACTTTACCGGTTGCGCACATTGTCCACACCGCACCACATACAACTACCTGTGTACTTACAATTGGTGGCGCTTCTGGGTTGCAACAGTTTGTGAAAATCGTAATTATCGTTATTTTTTCCTTGGTCCACCATGGCGCATGGAGTAAACCCCCTCACCGGAATAGGTGCCAACAACGCAACATGGACCTCTGTGCTACTGCTGCTGCTGCTGCTGCTGTTGGCGAGGAAACACGGTGAATATTCTACTCGCGCACCACACTGCACCATAATCTGATGCTAATTTATCCTCCACAATCAGTGACCGCATACAAACCATCATCGCCGAGCAAAATAAAGGCAGCCCACCTAGAAGTGGCGGTGGCGATGTTTGCACTTTTGCCTAGGCTTAAGTCCAATTTTCATTTTCATTTTACAAATATGTAAATTAGAAACCAAAGGTCCAATAACACCGCAACCGGCCGACTAACCACCCGCACCCGCCTAGTTGATTTGATTCACAACCAAGGGCGTCCAACTTACGTTCTAAATAGATTGGTTCGGTGGAGGTTGGAGGGCTTCGAGAACTTTTGTAATCGGTAGTTGGCTGATTCGAGCGATTGCAGGTAATTTTGAGGTGGGACAAATTGACTGCTCCAATTTGTGGTGTATGAAGCATAATGAGCAGGCTAAAGGTTGTGTAATGAGTTATGCCTTGATTTGCTGCCAGCAAATCTTATTGAGGAAGTAGATCGTGGCGAGTCATTTGTTTTCAACCTCCGAATAACGACAAGAGAGTGGTTTTGCCAGATTATTACCGTTCTCCTTTCAACATAACCTAAATCAAATCACTCAACTTTGGAAGCTCTCTTGTTGCAATCAGCTGAACATAATCGTAAAAGTGATTCCATGAAATTGCATCCCCACCGTCTGTCTTCCTGGAAGCTGCAATCGTTCACAGCCAATGATTCACCCTGAAAACGATTATTGCCCTCGTAACACCCTTTTGTACAAACGGTACTTTCAATCGCTTCCGTGAAATTCAATTAAAATAAAAACTTTCCCGAAATAATGCCCTGGCCCTTCGGAAAGGCAAGGCAAACGCAACGAGCAACGACAGACAGTCGACATGGAGCCATACAGCTAATGCACTGCACTGACTTGTCTTGCTTTGAGTCCTCTGCCACCAGCAGCAGCACCCAAGCCAGGGAAGAGAGAATCATTGAACTTCGACGAAATGTAGTTCATAAAATCAAACTTGGAGAAGAGAAGAAAAAAAAGTTCAAGAAGTAGCAAAAGCGAGATAATAAAATAAAAACAAAGTACCACAAAGTCTATTAGTGCCATAATGTTTCAATCCCACAGTCTCGGACGGGACGCGGCTTCTGAACTGCTGTGCCGAGGGTAGTTCTCCTTCTTTTCCAACGACAGTGACGACAACGGCGAGGAGAAGTTTCGGTTTTTCGTAATTCGAACTCGAAACAGTACGAAGAGCAGCAAAACACTCCGGGCACTGAAGTTTATTCGTCGTGTTTTTGTGTTTAATTTAACAACCAATACTTTGCGATAATGGTTGCCAATGTACAGAGATGGAGAGATAGACTGGCAAACACAGGGCAGAGATTTTCTAAAGTGTGGAAACGCATTGTCTTCGATCGTCTTGCCAATGGCGCCAACTTTCAATTGTCCAGTGCGGGTAGGGTCCGTGAGTTGCAACGCTGTGCTGTACAAAGTTGCTTTCTGAAACTTGTTAACTTCATTTAATTAGCTGATGTGAATCGTTGTTTGAATGTTCTAGTCGTAGAAAAAAAAATGCCAAAACCAATTTGTGTCTATTTTGCGAAGATCATGCCGTTCATATCATTAGCATATTACTAATTCGGCAGTTAGCACCTACGCGTCAAATTAAAACTTATTTTTATCGCGCCTGTCCAGTTTCAAACCACTAAAGAGAGCTTCTGAAATACACCTTTTCCAGGTCAACAATCTCTATAAATAATCCGCTTAAACTATAACCCATCCAAGGGCATCCTAATTAATTAAGCTGAATATCATTCTCGCACCAAGCTAGCTATACGATCCTCCCAGTCCCCAGGCCACCCCTCTGAAGTGGCGCGCTGAAATATTTACATCATCTCGCATCTCTGATCGCTGATTGTAACGGTCAAGTAGGTAACAAAACAACCCAGCATCAGAAATTCAAAGAACACACTCGGCCGGACCAGCAATCCGAACTAAATCACCTTCATCTGTACACTAGACAGTATGTACCGGAGTGCACCGTTGGCGATGATCGTCTTGGCAATGATAATGACGAACCGTCTGGTCTTCATCTGCAACCCACTCGCTGCCGATGGCTGAAAACCGATAGGTGCGAATCATTTTCACGCCACACCGAGTAGAATGCCCATGTCGATTGTCGGTGCTGGCGATGTGGCGATGTGGCGATGTGGCGATGTTAATCCCTGACTTGTATGGAACGTGGAAGGCCAGCCGGATGAATGCTTTGGGGAGGGGAAAAAAGTGCGTGTATTTGATGGCTCGTTGATGATGCTGAATGCATTGAGAAAAAGAAAGAAATGCTCGAACCGCTTTATGGTCGATCAGTTATACGGCTAAGCTGCTACCTTTAGCTATTCCAAATGTGTTTGAGTTTGTACTTTTAAATTGGTGCTGCAGGGGCACTAACGAGAGAGAAAATTAATCAGAAATTTTCCAACAAGCTTTTTTATTATCGGGAAAAAATGCACGTTACCCCTTTCCTTTCGTAACTGCGAAGGATGATTGATTAATTAAAAGTTCATTAGAGTGTACTTAGCAAATTTCTCAGAAGGAATACTTCTTCGAAGCGAATTACAATCATGTGAAAAATCATATTAGAAAAGTTTACGGTCCAGTTCTTAATTAATTTTTCCATGCTCTCAGAATTGAAAAAAATATCCAATCTTGTTATTATGATCAAATGCAGTTAATGATCTGGCATAGCCATTACTGAACTAGGTACAAAATAGAACTTCCACCAACTGCGGTATGTCCAACCACAGGAAAGACCGGGTTGCCAGATCAGCTGTACAGAGAACCAACAGATGATGCTTGAGACTAACAAACATCCTCAATTTGTAATAACTGGTGATCTCAAACTAAGGCAATACCGGCGCCGGTCCCGCCCGAATGCAAGACAAATAAAGAGAGGGTAGGAGTATGTTGACGTGGTACTCGCTGCAGTTCCACGAGAAATCAGTGGGATGTTGGATAACAGGATTGGGTGGCAGCAGCCTGTGTTTTGGTAAACGATAAGCTGTCTAGTGAAATATTTTAATATTAGTACCGATTCCGATCTGAACTGATTCATACCAACAGTAAGGATGCTATTGGAAAAATAAGGTATTTTTTCAATAATGCTGGAAAGTTGATTTAGACTGATTTAAACCAGCAGTACGGATGCTGTTGAAGTCACTCACAAAATGGAGTAATGGTTTACTTGTTCCAACATATGGCGGCCTGGTGAGTTTGGCGAACGTATAATATCGATCATAATTAATTATGATCCCCACCACCGGTGAACCCCAAAATCTCGCGAGGAAGCAGCCTTATTGTTTTTTTTTTTCCTGTGCTCACTCGATGACTCGTGCCACCGAACAGTAGGAAACTGAAAAAAAACTTTCAGTTTGTACAACTACATTCAACTAAGTATTTTACGAATGGAACTGATATTTGCATTAATCAAGTTAAACGTCCTAAAGAGCAATCTACATCTTGAATTACGATTGAAGGATTTTGTGAAGTTAGCGTCTCTAGAAGCATTTCGTGCCTTCTGTCAATATTATGCTTTTAATGATTTTCAAGCTCATTTGTATAGTGCCAACCGGAGAAGACTTGCCCCTATATCCTATGATTTCATAATCTCCAATCCGCTCAACCAATCGCAATGTGATATAGTGGGTGGAATATTATAATTAGATATGATTCAATACAGACGTCTTGCAAATTTATAAGATCGACAGGCAATCGGTGTGTAACCACCTGGTGCCTTATAATAAGATGCTTAGAGGTGGACCGGAAGATTCGATGAGCTACCTCCCTCAGATCCCGGCCCATGTCCGGGGTGAAATATGAACTCGTTACTCTGACGTGAGAGGTATGTAAGCTAATACTACGCCAGGATTGACCTCCTCCCCCCTCTCCGCAAACATTACTTTAGGTCCTGCTTGAATGTATTTTGGTCACTTTTTGATCGATATTGTAATATGAAATTTTTTGGTGTACAACAGAGTTTGTCAGGTTCAAATCAATCAGGGATTGTGATAGTCTTGTGTATGGTTCGCTCTGCATTTTGCTGGTCTTTGCTGATTCTTGTTTTTTTTATATCACACACCTTCCCTATAATGCGTTGCATAGTTGCAAGGTTCAAGATGGCACTGTGCGAATTCAGTATGATCGTTTTTTTTAATAATTATACAGCAATACCATAGAAAAGAGATATACGATCTCTCGGCATTTCATAATAATTGGTAGATTTGTTCCTTATCGAAAAATATTTGACACGTATTTTTTATTTTATTTGGATGAACAATTCTGCGTTTGGGTGATGCATGAAATGCATTTTTCTAAAAAAGTCATAACTTGTGAACCATTAAGCCCATCTAAATAAATAAATACGCAAATGAAAGCTAATAAAGTATACGTTTTCAAAAAAGATGCACCAAAATTTCAATATTCATTCTGAAAACATCTATTATGTTTATTTTTCATGGTTTTCATGGTCTCGTGAACAGAGGGTTTTTTATATTTTTTTCTTGAAAGCTTAGACTTGTACATACAAGTCTAAGCTTTCAAGAAAAAATATAAAAACCCTTTGTATGTAGGAAGCCACCATCCTAGCGTGGGTCTTGCCCTGCATGCGGTTCCACTTTACAGAAAGATCATGCTTTGCTACCATTCTAAATTCAACATACTTCTGTGTGAAGGGCCAAAAAGGGTTGGGCAGGCCCGTAAGCAGAGACACTAACGCAGCAACTGCGGGAATAAGAGGATCTCCTTCCAGCAGTATGATCCGATAAAACGAATTACAAAATATGCAATTCAGTTAAGCTTTCCACTAGATGGTTTGTTTTAGAAAGGTGATTACAACTGTTGTAGTGGAATGTAACATTCATAAATGCTAGACACATCCCCTCCTAGACTCTGGTTGGCTGTCCACTTCATTGTAAAATTGCAACTTCGATGCTGCCCTGATGCATCCCATCCCCGTATTGAAAGGTTTTAAATCAATGAATTATAATAAGGTTCATGTAATAAACATCAAGTATGGAATATATGAAGGAATAATTATGTATATAGAGTGCATGAAATTTGATACGGGAACTACTAAATAAGAAAAAGGAAAAGAGACTGGGTTAAAATGATCAATGGCATAACAAGAAATATGAATCATGTACAGAGAAGTAAAATAAGATGAAATAGTTACATTTCAAGTGACAAGCAAAATAGCGTCCTAAATTGCATGAGTCAGATGAGATTCTGTTAAGCAAAACATATATTTTCGTAGCAGAAATAAAAAACCTACCGCAAATTTGGTTACAGCTCCTTGTATTCGGCACTAAATGATGAACTCTATCATTATATATTTTAATAAAATCATTATAAATAATTAAAGTCATATAACTATTCTGCTCTAGAAAATAAGAAGAATGATTAGTAATTTCCATTTAATTCCAACTACCTTCATTGCTTATCTTGACAGATACGCGTATTTCGTCTACAATGTGCAGACTTCTTCAGTGTCGTGTACTAATACTCGTATTTGTTGTACAATACGAGTATAAGTACACGACACTGAAGAAGTCTGCACATTGTAGACGAAATACGCGTATCTGTCAAGATAAGCAATAAAGTTAGTTGGAATTAAATGGAAATTATTAATCATTCTTCTTATTTTCTAGTTACAGGTATTCCACTAAAAAGCTCACACTGTCCATCATTTATTCTGCTCTTCTAACGATTGGCTGTATTCGAATGTGTCCATCAGGAATGTCAAATCCATGTAGAGATACAATTATGAGACTCTGAGACGATAATTCTCTAGCTGACCACTGATGATGAAGAAACGAATCAAATGCGCAATATAGTATCATGCACGTAAAAGCAAACAAGCCACCTGGTCAAAATAAGACCGAACAACAGCGACGGCCGAAGGAAAAGGGTCTACCGCCAAAGCAGTGCTCCACTCTACTGCAGTAAGGCATTAAAATAGTACACTAAAAACAGTCCTACCAAAATTCAAGAGAAACCCCATTCTAATTTACTTCAACGTGTTCTTGGTAAGCGACATATTTATGATACTGATATTGAAATGACCCGTGCATCAATAATCAAAATTCAGATCCTCAAATTCGAGCATCCAATAAAAGAAATCAAAAAGTGTTGGTGTCTAGATCAAGACGTGGTTCTAAACATTTTCTGCAGAACATCCAGAGCTATAATGGTTGTTTTCAAATGTCTTTGTTAGTTGCAACGCACATAATAATATTAAAAAGTTTTATTGGACGTTGAACCTTACAGAGTTTGAAAATTAGTAAATTGTGAAATTGTGAAACCGTCTTCGTTACAGGTCAAATTTACCAAAAAGCGGGTTCATTGTTGCCACCGACGGACGCAGATCATATTTCATGGGACATTCGCTCAGCAACATTATTCCACCACGAAGTGGGACATTGTCCAACAATTGCAAGCGATGCTTCGTAAGAACAATAGATTGATTCAAGAGTTCAAGGCTGCTCTAGATTGAATGCCATCTAACGACCATAAGATTGCGATTTGAGCTAATGCCTTCTGCAATTTTCCAATAAGTAGTTTAATTGTATGTAGGACAACGTCTGCTGGGTCAGCTAGTCATTTATTAATTTTAACTTTGATTTAACACTTATATATGATAATGCCTTATCAGAAATTTTTGCATACTAATTTCACTTATCGCTTAGCATTTTCATAGCACCTACCACCAGCTCCAATAGTTTATTACTCTTCAAGCGGTGATGACGATGGCTATTGGAGCCAGTGGTGGATTTGTAGACAACCGGTAAGATGCAACGCGCTGAGGAGCAAAATAAAAAGCACGAACAGTAGCACAAACAGAACTTTAAGCACATCATTGACTTGTGGAGCGTTGTGGAAGGGCAAGTTTTTACTAATAACTAGGGTAACGGGATGTAATGTTAGCCTAGCTCCTTCATTCGGCCTATGTACCAAATATGATATTAATTCAGCCAAAATCAACAAAGTCATGTTGCTATCGGGATTACCGATTTACTCTCAAGCAATTGAGACATTATTAATCAATTTATAGTTATTCAAATCCATGCAATGTTCGATTTGCTTAACTTTTTATACACCATGACTTCGCTGGTTAAGCTGAACAGATTAGCTGCATGATCTTCGAATGACCTAAATTCGGCTAAATTGAACTGATAAACCAAATCATGCAGCCTAGATGTACATAAAATAGCCACACGTTTTAAATTAACAGTTCACTCAGCTAAAATAACAATGATTTATCAAGAAAACCGTGGACCCAATGTTCGGGACATATTTTTTCTTTGTTCTCAACCATGGCCTGTTGTCTGGAAAACTTATTAAAAATGTTGTTATCGGTAAAAAATTCAATTGAAATGTATGAGTTTCAGTTGTTTATTTTCCAAATGGATCATCTATACACAAACCGAGAGTACAAAACCTGTGCAGAGTGAATTATAATGTTTTCACTATCGGTGGGCAAATAAATCATATGTGAAAATCACTGATATGTTTCAAAGTAATTTTAGTTTAGTTTGTTTGTGAAATTATGTGTTGGGTAGACTGAATACAGCTGGAAGTGTCTTTAATCAGAAAATCAGGAAAAACCCGTACGAAGACAGCATTTAATAGTAAATTTCTCGAATGGGACGAACTTGCATCCATGAATAGACCCAATTTGGTGACTATGGACCGACATTACATCCATATCCCTCGAAAGTTTCTGACTTAATTAAATGAGTTGTTTAACTTTATGTGAAACATAGTAACAAACGTCTTATTTGACGTATTTCAGCAAGTGTAAATCTAGTTCAATATCGCTCACAGCTACCTTACTTCATGAGTTATGATAAAAAATGTAATCGATCGTTACATATTAGGCTGAGTTAAGCGACACATACCCTATACTCTCCATCCAAAATCCGTCCTTTTCATGCCACCCAATTCGATTTTCCAAGGAAAAAAATGTTGTTGATTGAAATTTTTTAAAACTCACCGTTGCATATCAGTATGCAGCCAGCTGGTAAGGCGCAACGACGTAGTGATGACTTAACTGCTAGCCAGTGTGAGCCAGTTGGCGACCATCGGTGGCTAAGTAGGCTTAAAACTGAAGCCAGTTATAAAGGTGCAACGACGAGGAACTGAATAAACTACTTCCACAGAGGACTAAGAGAAAGGCTTGAATTTCAGCTCCCCATTAAAGCCCTTTTCAGGACAATCAGCTCGATTTTACCAGCTAAAGAGTTCGTTTGGTTGAAATTCCCCGTTATCTCATCTAACCGTTGCATATTTCCGTCAGTTGGTCTAGCGGTGGCTAAAACATAGTTTCAAACTTTCCTCAATTCGTCACATAACCTTAAACCACAGCCATTGAAGCTTGAATTTCAGCCTGTGACAAATTCCATCACCGTCAATTGATAAAAAAAAAGCATCACGTCAGTTTATCTATCAGTTTTGTTTTAGCTTTAAGGTGAGGCGCCCATCTCAGGGCCGCCATGTGGCATCTTATTGCTCGTCAAAACATAGAGTCAATATCGGGTGGTGTATTGCGAACGTCGGTATGATATTTTGATATGCGAGTAGATTCCGCAGCTTCACCAAATCAGTAGGCATCTGGACTAAGTGAACTACGCTGTGCTGGTAAGCAATCTATTCCTATCGTATTTAGATTTGATAATTTACACAAAGTTATCGATAAATGCTGTTGTTTCATAAGCGTCTGTCTGAGCATTGTGTGTCAATTGCAACCACGGCTCGGAAAATAAAACAGCATCTATAGTACTGGCGGTAATTAGGTAAACACTCATACACGGAAAAAAATCCGTGCCCAAATCCGTTAACTGCAGTCATGAATTCGAGAACAAGTAAAAATACACTTAACTAAATGAACTTAATCACATTTAAAGGTAAAAATCCTGAATACGTGAACTAGTTCACGGTCCGTTCTCATTTTCGGAAACGCTTTTGTTTCTGTGTATCTGTCATATGAGCTGTCATAGCTAAATAAATTTGTCCATTTTTACTTTAAAGAGTATTAAAAAAATAGTATGAACCACAATAATTGTATCCCCGACATGGCGGTGCTTTGTGCACTTTATTTTTTAAATACCAGACAAAACAATAACTCTCATTCGTTCTGCAACATTCTTCAGCGAATGGCTGATGTTTTAAGTTTTTTTTTTTGTGGTGTCAATAAACATAGAAATATCGCTGCAAGTGCGTAATTTGATCGTGAAAGACTGCCAGAAAAGCATGTCTTATCGCAAAGCAGCAAAAAATTCAGAGTAAACTTCCCGGCAGTCCAAGAAATCTGGAAAAAAATTCAAGCCGTTTGGTCCAATTGTTGATAGAGCTGGCCAAGAACAACGGCGCGACAGGATGAGAAGTTAAAATCCAAGGTTGACATACCGGGCTGTGAATGAAAGCTTTTCTCTGAATATTTCCGACTGCAGCACTTAGGCCTGAAGAATAAGTTTGCATTCCGTCAGCCGCTGATAAGTAAACGCAACAAAATCAAGCGTCTGGAATTTACCAAGAAACTCGTCGACAAGTCGATTTCCTTTTGGAAGAAGGTTTTGTGGACAAACGAGAGTTAGTTCGAATTATTTGGACAGAAAGCAGCGATTCAAGATTTGGTTGAGAACGGGAGAGGAGCTTTTTGAGAACAATGTCTAGAAAATAGTGAAGCATGGAGGAGGTTATTTTATGTGTGAGGTTGTTTCGCGTGTTTGGTGTTGGGAAACTTACACAAATCGAAGAAATTAAGCATGCTTACAAGAACATTACCTCTCTGTGTAAAAATTTGGAGGTTTCCTTTCTAAAAGTTTGGTCTAGAAAATGACTACATATTGCTGCAAGGCATATATATACTTACTTATGCCAATCCAACGTTTTATTAGAACAGCACCTGCGATCCATTTTTTTGCTACGAGGATTGACTTACTTTACATTTTGAACATAGTAATGCATCTACCGATTTAACGTAGCCTATTTCAACCCTGCGGTTGGGTCTTGAACACAGCCCAACTGATTTTTCGTTTATTTCTTCTTCCTTCAGTTAGGTAAATGATAAGATGGTTTCTGTGGCTAGAAAAAAATGTCCCACTATGCGAAGGGAACGCGCCAATTTGAGCCGGGGCTCTTGAGCCAACCAACTGATATCAACACTAAAGGGAAACCCGATAGGCTGCTATGGGTTACTATTTACGTCCAGTACAATGATAACTTCAAGCCCAATCATCGATGTCTACTATATTCTTAGAGCTACATATTCTATTCTCTCTCTGAAGTTCAGCAAAGTGGATGATCCCCATGTTTTGTTATTTATGTTCAAAAATTTTAAAGGAGTTTCAGTTCAAATAATTGCTTAGTTCGAACAAATGAAACGCATGGTTTTCAGATACAGTCATGGACGTTTCTATTGGCTTTGGACTAACCAACACTGGTCAACTACAAACGTTGTTAACAGGGGAGTTTTAAAGACTGTTCAACATATTTTGCACACACTTGTTTGTTATTGGGTTACGGTAGAAACTTATGAAATATTATGACTTTTATAGAAGTGTGTCACTAAAATGCTCTTATTGGCAACTCGTCTGATAACTGTCAAAACATATACAAATTACGAAAAAATCTCTGAAAAGTAGGACAATCCAAGTTTTTATTCATACCATAAGTCCCTTCTTATTATTAGAAACAACTTTGTAAAAGAGAACTTTGCTCCAAAACTTCGAATTTAGGCTGAAAACGTATCTTTCCGGCTAAATTCGCATTCTGAACCACTGTGCAGTGGCGCATCGTTTGAAGTCAAAAAAATAGTATTCCGTTAAAAAATAACTAAGAATTCGTATCGGTGTGTAAAACATCAAGAAGCGTTACAACATCAGAAGAAATTAGAAAAAAAGAGCACCAACAAAAAATAATACTCCAAAGATTATCAAAATAATGCCCCCCAAGAATGGTCAAGGAGGTTGTACAACCTTCTTCTAAAAGACGTGGATAAACGTACTTTAAATTGGACACCTGTATGTTCCAGGCCCTCAAATTTTATAATACTGTGCCGAGCATGTACATGTTGACGTCCGGTACATTAGAACCAAAAAGTTCGGAAAGAAGGTGGTGATATGACAGGCGATCTCATCATGTTGTTTTGATTTTTTTTTTAAATCTTGATAGAAATGGAAAAAATAAGAAAGGTGGACCCAAGAAAAAGTTGTCAAAAAGATGTCAACGCAGAACAATCAACGCTGCAAGCAACTCACTCCTCCATTGCTTCGGCTTTCGAGCATGTTTTGGCCGGATCAAGCATTTATTAAACGGCATCTCATGATGGATGAAAGAAGAGGAGAAACTAGTTACGTTGACAATTCCAAGAAAATGTGGTCTACGGCTATGCGAAAAGTTACAGTGAAAATTGGTGCAAAACCTCATAGCAAGCATCAGGAGTAAGGTTCGAGAATCCTTCAGGAATAAGCAATAAATCTTCCAATCTACTTGCAGTTTTCTACATGTTTAATTAATCTGCATTAATAAAAAAGTGAAACAAATGAATGTGTTTGAAAATAAACAATTCACTTTACTAACTTAACATCCTCTTGGGTTCATTAAATGTTGTCTTTCAGCTACCCCCTCTTTAAACAAAATTTAGGGTTTCGCTATGCAATGTGATTCCTACACTCAATAAAGCTACACAAACCTAGACGAAATGTATCACGCTAGGGAGCATTGACTGGATCACGCAGCGTCACACACTTTGCAGTGAAAAACGCACATACTCTCAACGCATAACGGTTATGCTAATTTAATTTATAGTGGCAATTAAATTGCATTTTCTATTTAGAGAGCTGCGTGACACAAACTTTTTCTCTTCCAGTGAAAAAGGCTCAACTCATGCACCTCAATTCTAGCTTATTTTCTATTTCGCTGGCTAAATTCATTACCACAAAGAGAAAGAGATCACATTTTCCACTTCCACCCGCAGCATTTGGACGTGATTGGGGGATTCATTATTCCAGCAATTCCAACTTGAAAATTTAAGCCTATTTTTTAGAAACATCGCTAATACAAGTAATCCAATTCGAACACGGTTACCTCATTTCCCTCTCGTATGAACCGGCGAGCTTGGCAAACACATGTATTGCCATCGCTCGCAGTTGCAGTTATTCCCATTTTCCTCACCACCAGCACCGCAACCGTCACCGCACTTTTGTTGTGGTGACATGTCAGCTAATAAATTCAAATGAAATTGCACTTTTCATTTGTTTGGCACCCCAGGGATAAGCGCACCAGTGGCAAGCAGAAACACGATGTGTGGCTATGAGGCAAACCAATCCGGGCTTTGAGCGTTTGTGTGTTTTAGCTATTAATGCCACAATCATTTCGACCGAATAGGTTCATGATGATTTGCACCTCCTCCCATGTCAGGATTTGTCACTGGTTTAACCCCCTTTGGACGAAGATGATGATGATGAAGATGAATGTTTCAAAGGTTTCGCAAGGAAATTGGAAACTCTCTTTGTAACAGGTTGGAAGTTTTTTAGCAGTCACAATGGTCAGTATATAATGCTAAATTAAATTTGCTTCGATAATGATCTCAACTGCCATGGGGCGACGGAAACGTGGTGACTGAACGCACTGTATGTTGTATGCAAAACGTCGCAATCGAAACTATACTTCAATCACAACTACCTGTATGCTAGTGGAAAAGTCTGTGCACTCACGCATTCTCCCTACTGTATGGGCCTGACCTTTTGAAAGGGGCGGATAACCTGCCAGGCCGGATAAAGTCATGCAATAAAGTATGCAAATCGTTTTATTTTTTATAAAATGTTGTGCCCACTTGTGCTGGTAAAAATAAAACATACTGAATATGGTCACGAAACATTTATATTGCAGTTTTATTGGGACTGACTTCCTATCGCATTAACAACCATTTGGAAGCAAACCCACGCCTGTTCAGCTGATGCTTATCTCTCAAGGTTCACTTCATCATACTAAAGTATCGAAGGTTACAACGGTCGGACGTAGAAATATTCTTAACATAGAAATAAGTGGTCATATTTTTAACCTCTGATGAATAATACAAAAGGATATTGTGGAATACGAAGGGGGCTGACGCACGCTGATGGACAATTTTAAGTTCATTTTCAGTAGGCAACTATTCGACATTGTACCATGCAGATCTAAGTCAATTATCCATGATTTTCTAGTAATGCTTCACAATTAAAACAAAAATGTTTGAATATTATCATTCCACAATGCTTTAAAATTATATCCAAGATTAAGGTCTTGGGAAGCAAGCAATCGAATTCAGTGTTTTTTATTAAAATTCTTCTAGCCTTCTCTTATTTTAAATGAAATTTCATAAATATAGTCATGGAATAAATAGCGACCAAAATAGGAATGGAAGTGGTTGATATAGTTTCAGCATTTTCAGAACAATTTGTGACTTCTTCTTAACACTAACGACATATAGAAAAGAAAATAAATATATAAGTCGGTTCAGTTGGATATGGGAGAAAGTACTAGATCGATTAAGAGAGGCAAGTTACATTTTGTCCTTAAATGAACCAATGAAAATGCGATCTCCTTCTTCTCTGTAATCAATTTTGGCATTTCAAGCTTATTATTTATCACAATGAACTTATTTTAAGCGTCAACTTCGTGTTCCAAATGCTTTTCGATAGTTATTAATTGAGAGCTTGCGTTACAAGTACCATTTTTGCCATATTTGGCCAGCACAACTACAATTAATGCAAGCCAAAATATCCTCATTTCACAAATGGAACCGACATACCTCCAGCATGATGTTATTTTGTAGTTAAAGCTTTTCAAACAGGGCTATAATGCTCTTGGTTTTGGATCTATAGATGAGATACATCTTCTTTTTTACAATTTTAAACTGATATGAACTAATGCTCTTCTACGCAACATGAAACGAGTGCGCGCTTTTGCCATTCGTCGATGAGCCTCTACCGAATTGGATTTTAATCGCACCAGCAATGAATATCGGCGTTATAACAAATTATGCTACAAATATTATGTACATCGCACACAAGAAAATCTTTGACGCCATCCGAAGAAGTTTTGGTCGTTCGTGAACTCTAAGAGGAAGGAAACTGGTCATGTGTGTTTCTCGATAGAAATCCTGCACGGACTTCCGAGGAGAAATGCAGCCTTTTTGCAAAACACTTCTCGAGTGTATTTTCAAGCGATTCACCATCTCAAGCTGATATTGAAAGTGCTGTGCGGGAAGTACCCAGCGATGTGATTAACATGGATATCTTTGCTGTCGAGCTTCAGGTGATTCTTTCAGCGATACGCTAGACAAAATCGTCCTTTAATCCTGGACCTAGTGTTGAAAAAATGCTCCGACATTTTAGCAACTTCACTTTCTCTGCTATTCAACTTATCACTCCAGCAATCAAAATTTCAAATGCAGTGGAAGTGCTCTACTATGTTTCCAGTTTTCAAGAAAGGAGACAACAGTGATACAAGAAATTGCCGTGGCATTACTTCACTCGGTGTGGAATCAAAAGTATTTGAGTCGCTGATCAACGACAAATTGTTTGCTGCCTGCAAGAATTACATCAGCCCCTATCAATACGGCTTTTATCCCGGCCGCTCTGTAGAAACGAATCTTGTCAGTTTTAAGTCGTTTTGCATGGAAAACATATGTAAAAAACTCCATGTCGATGCTGTTTATACCGATCTCAAATCTGCCTTCGATAATGTTAACCACGATTTACTGCTTGCAAAACTAGAGAAAATTGGTAGTTCCATTGCTTTCTGCACATGGCTTCGATCTTACCTTGTGCAACGTCAAGTATCTGTCAGTATTGGAAACAATTCATCGCACTATTTTTCGAACCATTCCGGAGTTCCCCAAGAAAGCACCCTGGGACCATTGCTGTTCTCGCTTTTTATAAACGATGTTTCCCTCATATTGCTTAATGGAGGTTTTCTGTTGTTGTTTGCAGATGACTTTCAAATTTATCTGGTTGTTCGAAGCCTAGAAGACTGTTATGAACTACAGAAACTTCTTGAAATATTCAGTTATTGGTGCGTGCGAAATATGATGATTCTGAGCATCTCAAAATGTTGCGTAATAAGTTTTGGTCGAACGAATAATGCAATCCAGTTTGATTATACTATTGCTGGTAACTAGAACAGCAGAATCATGTTGAAGACCTCGGAGTTGTATTGGACGAAAGGCTAACCTTTACTCGCCACTTCTCAGGTACCATCAGTAAAGCCAATCGCCAGCTTGGGTTCATGTTCAAAATCTCCAATGAGTTTCGTGATCCGCTGTGTTTCAAAGCTGTTTACTGCTCGCTGGTACGCTCTATTCTTGAGTTTGAATCTGCTGTATAGAACCCCTACCAGGCTGAATGGAGTGCACGGTTTGAAGCTGCCCTACGCAGATTCGTAAGATTTGCTTTGCGCCATCTTCCATGGAGTGACCCGTTAGACTTGCCTGCTTACGCCAATCGCTGTCGCCTGCTAGGGCTGGATACTCTGGCTAAACGAAGGAATGTTGCGCAATCTGTATTCGTTGGCAAGCTTCTTTTATCTGAAAACGATGTTCCTGAGTTGCTGTTGAGAATCAGTCTATATGCTCCTGCCCGAACCCTTCGACAGAAAGCGTTGCTTCATAAAGAATTACAAGCAACTAATCATGCTGCAAATAGTTCGATTGTCGCCATGATCCGTCGGTTCAACGTAGAATCCGACGAATTTGATTTCAACCTGTCCGCCTCAACATTTCGTCACCGCTTGCTGAACCGTTTTTAACGTTGACTTTTATTAGATTTAAGTATTTCATGTAGACCAAAAGACATTTATACGAAGGAAAATCATTCTGAATTATACACAAATTGTGAGTTATGGCGAAAATATTTAAAAAAATGCACTAAGAAAGCAAATCAACAAAAGCTTAACTTAAACTTGATGTGTTCATAAGCGTTTTCATTTTAGAGATGTGATGTGATGTGATGTGATGAGAACCCACCATCAGTGCAAGGATTACCTATGGCTGCTGGACTATTCTCAGCAGGTTGTTCTGAGAGAATAGCCTACGTGATGGCTTCTTGTAGCAGGGTCAGCCGATCTCAGTGAGGACCTTCGGAAGACTACGGCCAGAAGGCCGCGTGTCTTGGCAGACAAGGGTCTGGCGACTCCACGAACCCTTGTCCAGTCAACAAATCCTTCGACTGCCTTAGGCTACCCCCCTAGGGAATCTCCGTTATATAGTTGTTAAAGGAACAGTGGAAATTTTTAGCATGAATGATGATTTACAAAAAATGTTAAGTTACAAAATTTAGGAAATTTCATGTCTGAAGCTTAGACTAAATTAACAAATTTTTCTTAGTTTTATTTGTAATAGTGAATGTGCTGGAATATGGCAAATTTCTACTGTTCCTAACAAAAAAGTTGTTGAAAATTTAAATAACTTACAATAAAATCATACAGGTCTCAATGTTGCATCATATATTCATAGAAAAAAAGTTTCACACGAATCTTTTATTGCTTGCTATTGGTATAGAACTCATATGCTTTTATAAGCTGATATATGAAAATATACAAATTTGTAATGGTTCAAAATCTGAAAAACATATACTTTGCTCGTTCTTTACAAGTTCTTACTTTTCTCACATAAAAAATTAAGATATCGTGAAGACAAAAATACTATTTGAATAAAATTGAAACTTGAATTATGTACATGGAATTTTGAGATACAAATTAAATTACTTGACCTTGTAAAAAGCGGCAAAAGCAAGTCAACACGAGAAGATAATATGCGTATGTACTAAATATATTTAAAATCCACTGGATTGTTACTGAAAAAAAAATGTATTAATCTCCTACTAATCCTGGAAAGGCTGAAAACAGAATAGATCATTCCAAATATCAAAAATAAAATTTCAATGAATGATATTTATTATGTTATAAGAAATGGTGTTTAAAAAAATTTCATACTGTTTTAGTTACATTTTGAAGACAGCAATTGGAGTGATCGAAGAGCCCAGTTTGATGATTTCTGAAATAAAGGGCTTATCTTATCATAATACAACTAAACAAAATATTTAAATATAATCATATACTGCTTATAAGCGAATGCTACTCTTTTAGGAATATAGTAGTTGAAGTTCGGAAGTTCAATTTTAAAGTAAACGTTATGCTAAAATGCTGAAAAACAAATTGAGCTTTTGATGCTTGTCATGTTGCTCCACGTTCTTGAGATAAACGATCTTGGGATAGAAAGATGATCCAAAGTGTCCTGAAATTATCAGTTAAATAATATGATTTACAGGTATGGGTCTACCAAATGATTTACAGCTACACGATCTTCAGTCGAACCCTCTCACTTCGCTATTGTCAGATTGACAACATTGCCCAGGCTACGCCAACCAGCGTCTCCATGTTTCAGCTGGCAGTCTTTTGTGTTCATATGACTCTTGGAGGCGTGAGGTAGGAACTTGTGAGGACAAGAGGTCGGTTGCACCCTCCTTTGAAGTTGTCAACTCACCCTTTGAAGCCCATAAGCGTTTTGATTTTATATGAAGAAAATATCGTCTGGAGACTATATTAAGAAATACCCAGAATTCTACGAGATATAGCAAGGAGCGTAGTGAGGCGGTGTCGAAAGTGGTCCCCGCCAGGGGCGCCAGACCACAGGGGCACTGAAATCCAAAATTTGGTAGTTACAAACTTTTGCACAAATTTATTGAATTCACTTTCAAAGTTCCTGAAATTTCGGATTATGTGCGAAAAGATCTGGTTAGACGCGGTCCGGGAACGGTTGATTTAACGACTTTTGGTTCCTAAAATCTGAAGACGGAAGGCATCTTGATGCTAAAAGGTTTAACAAAGAGCTGAAAACGGAGAAAAAATTAAACGTCAATGGATGCTTTACAGTGTTTTATCGAACGCTGTTTTTTGTTGTCCTTGTTTGCAATTTTTGTTTCGTAACATTTTCTCGGTTTTCGGAAAATAATTTGATCATTGGAAGCCTTAAATCCAATTATTTAAACTAATGAGAATTCATCGAGCCACAGAGAATGTCTTTTCCAGGGGAAGGATTTTGAAAAAAATGATGTTACTTGGAAAAAAGGTTGATTCAGACGTCTGAAAAAAAGAAACTGAGAACTGGCTAATCATTTTGAAAATTGTGGTCGATGTCATTTTGTTTTGTTCTCGTAATAATTTGCCATTGCGAGGCAAAGAATTTTACAGTAGGGAAAAATAAAAAAATAAAGCTTAGCTTTTTTTCCCCAGATATATAAAACGAGCTTATCATTATAATGAGCAGCTCAGTAAAAAGTAATATCTTACAAAAAGTCAAGGAAGCCAATTATTTTTCAACTATTTTTGATTTCACTCCTGATTTGGCACATAAGGATTAAATGAGCCAGATAATCCGTTCCCTGGATCTTTCTGATGGTAAATGCCAAATCAAAGAATGCTTCATTGATTTTATGAACACGGTCGAAAAGATCTGATCTGAGATCTGATCCAATCTATCGAATGATATTTTTTAAAAAAATTGCAAAATGACGGAATGAACATAGCTGATTGCCGTTGTCAAAATTATGATATGGTGGGGATTAGGAATGGAGCACAGGCTAGTATTTACTAGATTAACAATCAAGCCCGTTTTGTTCCTAGCACTGCCCACAGGTTAAATCTTGTCGGAGTTCATGTAGCCAGTTCTTCTTCTTCAATGACTTTTTTTTTAACTCGACATGAGATGTTCCAACATGTTAGTATTTCAAGTACGCGATGGAGTGCCACGGTGCACAGTCTCCAAGTCCTCTTAAAACAAATTGATGTTGTCTTCTTGACAAATGGGAGAGAATCTTGATTAACATCGACAAAGTAAACAAATCCCTGCAGTCAAAAACCATCACCATAGACGTGGCCAGTAAACTAACGTTTGCATTAAAAAAAAATGGTCAAAAATTGCCGACTTTTCATGGGATTATCTTCACCCGCACTGACAAAACTACCCATGCAACATCAATCATAGTAACCCATGAGTCAGCAGACAAAACTTGACAGCTCTATCAGTCGAACTCTGACCGTGATGGCAAAAACAGTGAAGCAACTCCGTTCAAAAGTGTGCCCGTTCAAAGAACGGCACCCCGCCGCGTCGAAAACGGGCATCGTGCGGCACTTTGTGGATGCCGGATACGTCCGATTCGGGATCTACAACATCTTGATACTATTAGACAACAATCAGAGCATTGCAAGAAAGCCCGGTTCCGGACGGCCGACGACCCTGAGCAACAAGAAGCCCCAAAAGATGCTGAAGAGGAAGACCGAGGGAAAAGTGACTACATCCCTGCGTGTGCTTGGCCGGGAGGTCGGCCAAACAGTGAAAAAGTATCTGGTGAACATGAACATACATGTCAGAAAGCGGAAGTCACGTCCACTGGATTCGGAGCTTCAGGCAATGACGCAGCGGCAGCGGCTGAATAAGATGGTCAACTCGATTTTGCCGGCGACTCGCGACGTGGCGGTGGTGATGGACGACGAGACCTATCTCACCCTGGATGGCAACGACTGGCAGGGCACTTCGTATTTTACTTCCCTCACGAAGGAAGTGAGCTCCGAGATGAAGTTCATTTCACACACCAAGTTCCCCAAGAAGGTGCTGCTGTAGCTGACAATCAGCGAGAAAGGGATGTCAAAGCCGCTCTTGTTTCGCTCCAGACTGGTCGTGAACGGGAAAATTTATAGTACCAAATGCGATAAGGGCGAAGACACTACTCGAAGCGATCGTTGGAGGAGATGGAGCGGCTGAATATCAATGTGGTACCCACGTCAGCGAACCCGCTTACCGTCCCCCAGCTGCGCCTCATCGAGAATTTCTGAGCCAACCTAATGCGTAAGATCTACTTCAACAATTTTGTCGCGAAAACTGAGGAGGAATTGATCAATAAAACAAAGAAAGAACTCAAAAATATGCCTACATGCATGTTATCGTCCACCAAGGTGAATGCTCCGGTTAACTGCCGGAAGGCCGATCGCAAGGGCGTAGAATTTTTTTGCAAGAAAGCTTAAATAATTACCTTCCATGGGAAATGTATCAAAAGCAATTATCTGTCTTAGCTTTTTTTTTATCACCATCCGAAATAAGTCCATTTTTTTAAATGCAAACGTTAACCAGAGGTTTACAGATATCATGCGACAAAATGAAAACTGATGTAGTTGAATTGAACTTGGCATCGACAACGATTTCCAAGTAACACGACAGCGGAAAATGAGAAAAATCGATGACACCACCGATAATCGAGCTCCTCTATCAAGTGGAAACAGGTTTACGTGGAAAGCAGGCTCGGTGTTTGACAAAATACTGCAACAAATGGAGCAGCGTGGAGAATCAATGGTGGATATAGTATCGTAATTCTCATTTTTGACAGGAAACGAACTCGCATCTAGGAAAAGGGGGAAAATAGGATAAAAATGAAATTAACATGTATTTTTTATTTTTGTATATATAAAAAAAGAAAACCCCCCACCTTTTAGTGGTGGGGTGGGGGTGAAGTTTGGTTTGTTTTTTTTATTTTGGAATTGAATTTTCCTTTTCAAAAATCCCGCCCCAGCAAGAAAAGAAAGGGAACCAAATTTTGCTTCCCCCTCCCGAAAACCCAGAGCTACTCCCACGCAAAGGGGGGAAAAGCCCAAAAAAGACCAAAAGCCAACGTAAAAAAAAAAAAAAAAATTTGTGGGAAGAATGTTGGCAGCCAGCCAGAATGTGGATCGGGGGGAAATCGAAAACCGGAAGCCGCTGAGACGACAAAGAGAGTTGCCGGTAGTTTCAAGCGAAACCCTAACCTATCTCTCCGAGATGCCGCAAATAAGCTGGGTGTATCGTCTACAACCGTGCATCGAGCCAAAAAACGAGCCGGACTATCGACTTACAAGAAGGTAGTGACTCCAAATCGCGATGATAAACAAAATACGACGGCCAAAGCGCGATCCCGGAGGCTGTACACGACGATGCTGACGAAGTTTGACTGCGTGGTAATGGACGACGAAACCTACGTCAAAGCCGACTACAAGCAGCTTCCGGGACAGGAGTTTTATACGGCAAAAGGAAGGGGAAAGGTAGCAGATATTTTCAAGCACACGAAACTGTCAAAGTTCGCAAAGAAATATCTGGTTTGGCAAGCCATCTGTACCTGTGGCTTGAAAAGCAGCATTTTCATAGCTTCCGGGACTGTCAACCAAGAAATTTACGTGAAAGAGTGTTTGAATAAACGTCTGCTGCCTTTCCTGAAGAAACACGGTTGTTCCGTACTGTTTTGGCCGGATTTGGCATCTTGCCATTACGGTAAAAAGGCCATGGAGTGGTACGCCGCCAACAACGTGCAGGTGGTTTCCAAGGACAAGAACCCTCCCAACACGCCAGAGCTCCGCCCAATTGAGAAATACTGGGCTATTGTCAAGCGGAACCTAAAAAAGACCAAAAAAACTGCTAAGGACGAGCAGCAGTTCAAGGCAAACTGGCTTTCTGCGGCGAAGAAGGTGGACAAGGTGGCTGTACAAAATCTGATGGCAGGGGTCAAGCGTAAGGCCCGGCAATTCGGATTTGGAAAAACGGAAGCCTAACTGAATATTTTTCCAGAATTTTATACTAATTGAACTTGAAAAAGAAATTTAATTTGATTTTTTAAATAAACGATTTCACCGATTTACACGCGTTTTCCCTTGACCAAATTTTGACCGTATCACCCTTTACGTGGAAAACAGGCTCGGTGTTTGACAAAATACTGCAACAAATGGAGCAGCTTGGAGAATTAATGGCGGATATAGCATCGTAATTCTCATTTTTGACAGGAAACGAACTCGCATCTATGACTATTCCACGATTGGAAGAGGTCGCAGCAGACTTTGGACTAAAGTATGCAAATGATATTGATACAGAAGAGCTTGTATCTTAAGAAGAAGCTTTTAAACGGAAAATTGGTGAGATGTTGCCTGACCTGAGCTCTTCTACTCCGTTAGACATATTTAACTGTATCCTTGGATATTCTCTCCAAGGTGTTTATCCTAACATCGAAACGGCTCTACGCATTTTTTTTTACTCTTCCAGTTACAGTGGCATCGTGTGAACGTAGCTTCAGCAAGCTTAAAATTAAAAAACTATTTTCGGTCTAGAATGACGCAAGATCTTTCGATAGAAACGGAATCGCTACCAGATCTTGATTAAGATTTTATTGTTGATCAGTTTTGTTCAGCTTGGGCACGTAAGGTGAAGTTTTGAATCAATTTGAACGTTCAGTAAATATAACTGTAAATAAAAGTTATTTCAGCGGATAAACATGAATTTTACTAACTCTAATTGTTATGTTTTGTATTCTCCTTGCGTGGAGTAACGATTATGATGCAGAAGGAGATGTTCACTCATCACCATGAGGCATCAAGAGTGACCAGTAATATTTTTTGCTAGAATGAAAGATATGAAGAGAAAGTGTTGAAAGTTCCGTCAGTGAGGATTGAGGATTCTGAAAAATACATGCGAAGAATCATCAAGGAAGACTTGCACGCATCTTCCAGAGCAAGATTGGAACGCCATTTGATTAAGGAGGGGGTAGAGGGAGTACAAGTGAATTGTTCGAAGACTTTGTTTTTTGAAGAAAAAGAAAATAAGTTCATCGATGCTGTGCCCAACATTTGTTTTTTTTTCCCCCAAGGACTTGAGAATTTTCCCAAAAAATAAAAATTTAAGTTACAAACCTAACATCTGGCTGGTGATTTGCTTGGTGGCGTCCAACGGTTTGAATATACCACCTGTTTTCACTTATGCAGGTGTGAAAATCAATTTCGAAGTGTACATCGGTATTTTGAAGGACCAAGTGCTTAATACGTTCTCCTACAATAGGATGTCATGATGGCAAACTTGAAATTTTAGCAGTTCAGACCTTAACCCGTCGGATTATTCGGATCATTGGATTACTAAGATCCTGAAGTCTGCCATAATTGCACAATTTCACAATCAGCTTATTATTGCTTGCTCTAAACTTAGTGTAATAAAATGCACTCTCACGATTATTAATTGAGAGCTTTCCATACCAGGTACCATTTTTGCATCAGTATGATTGTAAGGCATGTACACTCGTACTCTATGCCAAGGGAGTCGAAAAATTCCTAGACCAGTTCGGGAATGGAACCCAGCCACCTACAGCATGGTGTTGATTTTAAGCTGCGCCTATGCCGACTGAGCTAAGGGAGGCCTACGACTATCCTTTCCTTGGCAATTGATGAGATGCTGCAAGAAACACAGTCTCTAACAACGATTGTTAAACAAATCATCTTTCATCTACCTGATGACAGTGAGATCGTGCTCGGAGGCGGTACTAATTTTAAATTGAATGAATTAGTGAACTTGTACATTTAAGTTGGAAACTACTACCAAACTCCATCGCTGTGATTTTTTGTAAAATAACACTAGTTTTGATCCATAACGGACTGCAACTGCAAAGTGCATAATTTATTCAAAACATCAATGGAAAGTCAAGTTTTGACCGACCTGCGTATTTTTTCGACCATTGTGCAATAAGCCGCAGAAGTGGCTTTTTCTGCCTTCTTCACGCCTCACCAAGCCCTCAATACTGGTATTGTCGTGGTTTTGCCGAAAAAAGCCGAACAGGAAAATAACGTGCGTTTTGTTACCATGGAACTGCTAATGAATCAGCAAACAAGCTCTAAAATTCCTAAATTAAAGTTAAGGACTGTATCGAAAATGAGTTATTTACATATTTTTCTTTCAAATCGTATAAATGAATGATGTTTTATTCAAACAAGAGAATGATTCTTTATTGTTCAGGATTGAACTTGAACTTTGTGAAGACCGGATGAAATAAACATTATTCATTCAAAAAAATTTGAATTTTGTTGAAAGTGTTTCGTCACATTTTTTGGACGCCTGAGCCCAGAGTTTTTTGAACTCCTGCATATTTAACCAGTCTTTTTGAAGACTCTCTTCAAAATCGCCCAATAGCGTTCAATGGGCCGAAGCTGAGGGAAATTTGGCGGATTGATGTCTTTCTCAACGAGATCTATGCTCTTTTCCGTGAGCCAATCGAGAGTTGTTTTGGCGTCATGCACCGACGCTAATTACGACCAAAGCAGTGAAAGGGTACTATGCTTCTGATATAAAAGCAGCAATCTCTTCTACAGACAGTCAGATCGATAAATTTCCGCATTGATTGTTCCGGTGTGTAGAAAATGGAAGACTTCATACCGCAGGAACCAGTAGTATGAAGTCTTCCATTTTCTACACACCGGAACATCAGCGAATTCATCAGCACTTTTCGACCGAGCTTCGCCACTTAAATCGACCTGTCTGCGTCGCTTAATTACATCCTCCCCTACGACGGCAGTGTAATATTGTGGACCTGGAAGGGTTTGTAAGTCCTCTTGGAAATATGTCTCGTCATCCATCAAAATGCATGCATCCGGTCGCTGTACCCCTCGCGAATTCCATTTTCGGACTCTAGTTGTTGCGCGTTGCTTGAGTTCTGCACTTTGTTTGGCGATTTTCTGCTTTTTGTAGGTCTTCAAGAGTTTGCTAACCCTATTTTTAATTCCACCAGACGGAAATCCTAATGCTCATTGCTTACTGTTCATTTCCTGTAATAAGAGCGTTTCGTTGGAAGGAGACTCTCTTTCCTTTCCGTGGTTTTCGTGCAAGTGTTTCTGCTTACGGGTCTGCTTACGGGTCCAAACTTTTTTGGCCCTTCATACAACGGAATAGTGAGGATTTTAGGTATGTACAGTTTGATCTTGCCATTAGGAGGAACTATATGCCATGGCAAGTCCTGCACTGGTGGTGGCTTCCTATCACATCACATCTTGTAGGTCTTCAAGTTGTTCCGTTTCTTCATGTGTTGAACCATTTCAACGCTAATTTCCGCTTCATTGGCCAAATCACGTATCGACATTGATTTTTTCTGCCAAATTAGAGCTACCACTTTCTGATCCTGTATAGGGTTGGAAGGTCAGGGTTTTCTGCCTCTTACTGGCAGTTCATCCAAAGAACAGTGTTCCTCAAACTTGGTTATGATGGATTTTATACTCACGTGATTGTGGAATCCTCAAACTGCCGCTTGGAATTATCCGACGCACCGGAGCTGTTGGTGCCACGTCTTACCTGTGGAACTGTCTGTGGACGAAAGTTTGAGTTTGAGTGTCAGCGCACCCCGAGGCAACACTCGTGCATCTGTATTAACACTGATGATGAATTGATGGTAGGCTCGCAACGGGTCGTCTTGCTTATGCCCAACAGTGATGACTTTCAAAACGCTCTGCCAATTGTCGCATAGTCACACCCTTTTCACGTAGCCATGTATCCAAAACCTTATTTTTCATGTCTTTTTCAATGCGTGACATTTTGAAAACGAAGAATTTAAACCGCGCAAACAAGTACACAAGTATAGGAAGAGCTTTATATCGTCGGCATATATTAAAACTTTTACAGTTTTAAGAATGAATGAAATATCGTTTACGATAAGAATAAACAAAAGAGGGCCTAGATGGGATCCTTGGAGGACACCTGAGGAGACTTGAATAGGATTTGATACCTTTCCTTTAAATCGTACTTTTTGTTGTCGATTAGTTAGGTAACATTTGAGCCATTTGAGAAGACCTGGCTCAATACCCAGTTTTTGTAATTTGAATAGTAGCATGGGAATGTCTATCCGATCAAATGCCTTACTGAAATCTATATAGAGAGCTTCTACGTGGTTTCCGTTATCCATTGTAATCAACGTGCAGTTAACGAATTCTAGTAAATTTGTATTAGTTGAACGTCCTTTGTAGAACCCATGTTGATTGTTAGTAATCCTGTTTTTGATTTGATAGAACAGCTAATAGAAATAATGGCAATTCCACGGTAATTGCGTATGTCAGATTTTTTGCCAGAAGCATTACGTAACAGCTTTTTTTAACTTTTTTTAACAGATTTTTTGTCAGAAGCATTACGTAACAGAAGTTTTTTTTTAACTTATAACTCCTATCCATCCCTAGGGTGGTATAGGGCCATTGTGAAAGGCTTCCATCCTGGGCGGCTGCTCGCCTTAGCCTTGACCTGGGCCCAGGTGAGATTTCGATCGACTTCCTTTATTTCCTTATTGAGGCTCCGACGCCGCAAGCCCCTGGGTTTGCCTCTGCTGCGATGTCCTGCTGGGTTCCAATTCAGCGCTTGTTTGAAGATTTCGTTTCCGCTACTCTATAGTGTCAGATCCACCCCCACTTTCGTTCCCGAATATCCACCGATTTCGGTTTCTGTTGGCATCGGCGATGGAGCTCAGCTTTTGAGATCCAATTGTGAGGCCACCAGAGACGAATTACATACCGCAGGCATCGGTTGATGAAGACCTGCAGATTTTTAGTACTCTCCGCTGATACGTACCTCGCTTGCGTATAACAGCACAGATTTCACGTTTGAGTTGAAAATTCGGACTCTGGTGCGTTGACTTATCTGGTTTGACCTCCATATATTTCTCAAACTCGCAAAAGCAGCCCCAGTCTTCTTGATTCGGGCACCTATGTCACTCTTATGACACAAGTGTTGTTTGAACGAAAAATGTACGCAAAAAATATGTAAATAGATGTAATATGACCTATCATAAAGCCTGCCCACGTTAAATTTCTAACACCAAAATAATAGCAGCACAAACAAATTTACACATAATTCAACAACACCGATTGTTTATTTGACAATAATAGAGTTATATCTACAGGAGAAACAGTTTATTGAGATATAAATCCTTCTTTCTGCGAAATTCTCGAACTTTCTGTGGTACACCCGCTATCAGGTTCCGTACGGTATCCTCAGGTACGCCCGTGGCGATTATGCGATTTTCCATCTTCTGCCATTTGCTCGCTTCGTAGTTTTGAAGAGTTTCGAAGCTCTGGACAGTTTGGTAGTTTGGCAGTTTTTGGCACGTATTTGACCTCTTGTGCCTTATACCATTCCAGGACGGATTTCGCATGACAAGAAGCCATATCAGGCCAAAACAGAGCTGGAGAGTCGTGGTTTCTGATAAACGATAGCAACCGCTTTTGCAGACATTCTTTCTCGTACACATCCTTATTGATAGTGCCGGTAGAGATGAAACTCTTATATGGCCTGCCAAATCAAATACTTCTTCGGGAATTCGGACACTTTCTTTGTCGGGAAATGCTCGGCAACGGCGTTCCTTGCGGTATAAAAAGCCAGACCCAGAAGCTCCCAGGTCTCCGTTATGATACAAGAAAATGTTTGCAAAAAAAATGGTGTAATTCCAGCCGTATTTGTTTGATTCGGTCCGTTACAAGGTGGCGCTTTACTCTTGCCCTGGACGAACATTTCAATCTTTGACCAACCGTTGCATGGTAGTTTTTGAAACATCGGCTTCCTTAGCCAATTTCCGGATCGATCTGATAGGATTTCGGCACACTTTGTCTCTCGCTGATCTGATGACCTTCGGTGAGCGAGCAGGACCGTGGACGGCCAATTCCCGGCTTCCGTGGACGTGGTGCATCAAGGAGTGAACGTTGGATATGGTAAACGGTAGCCATGTGGCATCCAAAAATCGTTGCAATTTGTTGTACGGGCTTTTGGGCGAGCAGCAAACTAGTCACAACCTCCTTTGCGTAATTTTTTCTCAATTTTGTTACTCCCGAACCACTGTTTTGTTTACATCGTCTCAGAGTATACAGTCGGATGATTACACACACGTATTAAAACAGTGAAAATAATGTTTAAAGCTACCCAAAAATAAGTATTGAAAACTTTCGCAGTTTTTTATGGGATATAGTGTATAGCTCCTGAGCACGACTTTTTGCAGTAGAATTTCGATTGTCATCACGGTTGGGCACCTCTTTGACTTTGTTCGCCATCAGTCCTTGCCTCTGCTTCACTTTTTGTACTTATGATTTTGACTTCTTAACTTTTTGCGAGCCACATTTTGCACAGTGAGATTGGGATTTTTTCTCAATAATGGCTACTACCTTCCTGTCCATTTGTCGGGAGCATACTTTTCGATTTGTTCCCCTCCAACCTTCCGATCCACAGCGCTAGTCAAATGATTTGCAAACACAAAACACGATACTTTTCGGTAGTTTAAGTTTATTGGCAAGATCGCGTTCAGATAAATTCGGATTTTGCTGCCGTTCGTGCAAAATGCGTTTGCCCACTTTAACTTGATTCGACGCCATTTTACTGAATGTAAAAATAATAAGAACACGTTGTACCACGAAATAAAGTGGAGAGTTTCTTCTGCCATATAAGTGAAACGTTTAAGTGATCCATGAAATAATTCAAAATCTATACTGAAAGAAGAAAGTGTCCGAAATTGAACGTGGACAGGCTTTACTTGAATGATTTTCTTTCACATAGCTATAGGTTAGGTATGATTTTTTTTTTTTTTGTTATATTTTTTAAACGTAACTTCAATTTACAAGTATATTTAAAATTAAGTGCAAATGATCATCATTTCGCTATTCACATAGATTGAGAAATGCTGCATAAGATCTAAGGCTAGATCCATCATCCTTACTCCAAGGATGTCAAGACATTAAACAATCTGGTGTAATGTAAAACCAGAATCAGGAATCGATCCCTGTCTCCTCCGACATGGCCTTATTTTGTTGTTGTGACATTACCGGAAGATCTCAAACTAACAATTATACCCATCATGGTTGTATTATCCCAACATGAACTGTAAGAGTTCTATTAATTCACCTGAAATCTTCATAACAATAGTTTTGGTTCTTCGAAATAAAAACAGTAGGAAAACATTACCCCACTTGCTCCATACTTTTCATGGATAAAAAAAAGAGCAGAGCATGCTGGCATCAACATGAGCAACCGTAAGAAACATGCATTATGTAGAAAAAGGTACATCAGCAGTGTAGTAGTAGTCGAAATCCCGCCCGGGATGAACCGCAGATTGGATGTTGGAAATTAAGGAAACCCTTTGCTGTGGTAGCGATGTTCCAACCGCACCATTTCCCCATGCTCCGTTGCACAGCGAAAGATGTTTTTAGCGTTTTCCACCTTTCGTTTTTTCATGCAGTCCAAATCCTTTCGTAAAGTCCCGACCCAGCGAAGGTGCATGTTGCTTGCCGGTTGGATTGTGGTATAGCCCCATAGTTTCCACCGAAGTAGATCCAGCCATTGGATTTGTGCAACCCGAACATGTGAAGAAGCAGTTGTTGGTGTTGCTGGATCTGACTCTGCTATGCAATATGCGATGGTTTGTTTGCACTGGATGTTCCAAAAACCGACTCACTCACGATGGCTTTCTCGCGTGGCGTTAGGGCGAGACAAATGAAATAATCAAATTATTACTATATATCACGAGAAAAGTCCTTGAATATATTTTTTGTTTACAACAATACCTGTCCGGGGTAGCTTGGCAAAAATGAAATACTTTAACTAATCCTGTAATTTCTTCCATAATTCATCACCCTAATAACGTTCAAGGTCGGTACGGGAGTACAGCCAGTAGAAAAAAAACCATACACTCCCGTATCGGGTAACTTGCATTCTCTAGGAACCCAAAAACACTTGCCCAATCTCGTTCCATTCAGTCCCAGTAAGCAAAAACGGTAAGCATTTTCCAAAAAACTAAAACATTGCTCTCGGAAGCCAATACGGACCGCTTTTACCAGAGTTTCTCTTCGCTTGGTTCGGTACCAATCTGCACTCGGAATGCCAAAAAAGAAGCCTAGGGTAGGGAGCAAGTTTAAAATATGCTGCCATTTTCGTCGAATCAGGAAGAAACTAATCGGTAAAAAATGACGATGTCATTGATTCTCAAACGGTGATGTTGGATGTGTCCAAATCAAAGTTCAGGTAATATGACGAGAATGCGCCCCTAGCCCTACGTTCTGTAACATGCGAAGCTAACCATAGGGCAGATAGTGGAAGGCGCAAATATGCGGAAGCAGCACCATCATTGGTGCTGGTAGCAAGTTAACTGCACACAGTGAAAATTTAATTATGAAATTCTTGAAATAACGTAAATTTGGAGATAATGAAAACTTTCGTTTCGATTACTTTGTACCTTCCGACCGAGCGACCAACCGACCGAGGACGATGGATCAAGCGAACAGAATCAGTTACCTTGCTGGTTCTTCCCGCGCTGTTGATGCTGGTCCCGTGCATGGGGTTTTGCTAAATACAGTTTTGGATGTTGTGGGCTCCATCTAACCAACTGAATTGCAGTTGAGTCGCTCGGTCGGTTGGCCGGTGGGTGTCCTGACCACGGTTTGTTCGTTTTCCTGGGAAGGAATATTATACTAGAGTTTATGCGGAAGGATGAGAGCGTTTCTGGTGTTTACGTTAGCCTTTTACTATTTGGCTTCTTCGCATTAATAGAGGGATGTGGGTTAAAGAGAAAATCCAATGTGCATACATTATTTCGATGCTAAATGGAGAAGAGAGGTAACATTTTCATAAGGAACATGAGGTCGGATCAAATCGTTGCGAAGGAATTTGAAATTTGCTAATAAAGCATAACGTGGGTGCGATTGAGTTCATAATGAAAATAAGTAATGATGAATATCTCTCGTAACAAAGTCTTGATAGAGGTTCTTTTTTAAGAGAACAAATACACCATGTTTCGTATTGAATTCTTACGTCGTATACAGATCGTACCCTATCTTGACATTCCTTAATCCACTGATGCAAGAATTGTTTCATTTCACCCAAAAAAACAGCAATAAACATTCCTGAAGATTTCCGAAGTTCCTATAAAACTGAATTTCAAGAAACCACACAAATAAAAAAAAGAACACCACTCAGCCAAGGAGATGCTTCAAAAGTGGAAACTATTCCCGAAAGACCGTCCACTTGAACGCACCGGTCAAAAGACAAAAACGAAAAAAAAATAAGCAAACACTCAATCGAAATAGCAAAACACCTCTTTCGCCACCATTTGCCAGCGCTGCTCCACAAGTTGCCAAAGTTGAGAGCAAAACTATGCAAAAAAGCCAGAAGCAATAGTACCAGTTGAAAGCGGAGCCATCAGTCCGAAAGAAATAGTTCCGAATGCAAATGAAACTTTCAACTACATCTGTTGAAAATGGAGATGGGGATTGTGGGTGGCTTGAGGCGACAGTGGGAAAGTATTCTTTTTTCCTCGTTCTCCCTTCCCGTCTTTCCCTCTCTCAGGCAGCAATGCAACGTTCTATAGGAAAACTAACGCTTTTGATCGCTACGATGGCGCAATGAAAAAGTTAGTTTCCCTACACTGCTGCTCTTTCGTTGCCGTTCTTTTGTTCGACTCATTCAGTCGGTAGTTGAGAGGAAAATTAGATTAGAAAGTCCGGACTCATGCAACATATTTATATCGATCACACAACGAAAGGAATGGTAATTCAAATTGTGACCAGAACTGTTCGGTTTTGGCCCAAACGATTGTGTTTCGATGATTAATTCGAAGCCAAAACTGTGTGAGATGGAACTGAAAGCGTTTGACGTTGCATCAACTTATTTAATATGTTGCTCCTGTGAGTAAAATTTATTTTTAAGTCAGCTGTGGAGTGCCCAGTAAAAACTTGGGTCGGTATTGTGGCAATGTTTTGAATTTTGATAAAATTTTCTCAAACTAGCTGCTTTTAAAAGGACAGCTACAGCTTATGTTGAACTGAAATTCACAACAAAGCAATATCAGGTTGAGCGTTAAAAAACTTATTTTGGTTTGTTTTCTATGTGTGTGTTATCTTAAATTAACACTTGTATTATAAAAAAAAATTTTAGATTCATGTAGACAAAAAGGATAAGAGATTTCAAAATAAAATTTTCATTGATTCCTATATTAAATCATGAATTGGCTTTTCATTGATTCCTATATTAAATCTTGAAAATGGCTGCACTCCCTATCGGGCAGCACTACGGTAGTTGGCTGGAAGTTTGACCATAACCGTCGAAAAGAACGATGTTGGCATAATCTTCAACTCTCTGGTCAGGGGTATTCACTCAAATCCGATTTTCGAATTCCCGGTTCTTTCCCGGTTTTGAAACTTACTTAGCTTACCAAGTTTAATAAAAAAAATTACTGGAAAACTATGTAAAAATGTTTTGTGAAGGGCGTTTCTTCATGTATGTAAAACAACATTTATTTCAATCGTTTTCAAGAATTTTATTTAAAAAGATGTAGATACTAACAACATTTACTTAGTAAGCTCTTTCATCTGCTTGTCTATGGAATCCATTTCTCTCTGGGAGTCTGCCTGAATCTTAGCATTTTTGGCTTCCAACTCTTTTGAAATTGTGTTGCCACTCGCTTCCGTTGCTCTTCAATCTCACTAGTCTGTTGCTCTTTCTTTAGGCAAGCTTTATTAATAGAAAAGCCACGCTGCAAAGCAGCGTTTCCATCTGCTAGAATCAGAGTGTCGCGAACAAACGTCGTAAGAGTAGAAAAGGCGCCAATTTAGCCTCTCAAAACGTTTCCAATCGTTCTTGGTCTCTACGATTGGCTTGAAGCATCGACTTAGCATTAGGTGTAGAAATAAATGTCCGATATGAAGTCATAATCTTATCGGCTTGTGCTCCAGATACATGATCCCTTGCAAGCCCACAAAAAGACACACTCACATTCTCTCTCCCCCCCCACCACCCACATATCAACACAAGGAAGAAAACATACCAAACAAAAAAAAAAAAAAAAGAAAACCCACCACGCCCACCAAACCACCAGCTGCTCCCCCTCCCCACCAACTACGGCGCGGGGGACACCCTCACACAAAATATACAGAAAATAAAAAGAGTTTTTGATAAAAAAAGCACACACATATTTACTCACCAAAATTAAATAGATTATCGGATTTTCTTGAAATTTTCAGGGAATGAAAAACTACGAATGAGTCATGGTTTGCAATTTTTTTATTCCATTTAATCTCCAACCATCAAAGCCGGCAAAGGGAGAATTACTGACCATCGAAGCAGATCCAATACATGCCGACGGTTCCTGAAAATGCCGCAACAGTTAAAAATAGAAAATCAAAAATTCTTTGTATGTCCTCTTCACCCTACCTGTTGCGCTCAAACTTATTGTGTTTAACAATATTCTCGTGTTCAGCCATTTAATAATATGATTGTCCGCCTTGCCACCGCATGTCAAAAATGGTGAGATTATCCAGGAGATTATCTATAGCAAGTAAAAGAGCCTGAAAAAAAGGGTTGCTTACCATAGCAGGGGTTCCCAATCAATGTGTCATTTGGCCAGGTTCTCGAGATAAAGCTTAAACAATCTGAAAACTGATATGCACATTAATGCAACGTAGTAATTGCATTCAGAACTTTTAACACTATTAATCCTATGGAAGAGTTTGGCCACAATCACAAGTTTGCTGAAGAAAGGAATGCCCTAGCTGATAAGGCTCTCGAGATATAGCACCTCATGTCCATACTAGTGTCGTTTAGTGACTGAGTTCCACACGTATGTGACCACTATGCAGATGGGCTTGGTCACTAGAAAAAGCAGTGTCCTAACAGGTACTATGCTCGATATATAGCATAAACAAAGTGGAAGCTCATATGCATACTAGCGCCGCAGAGTAAACGAGTTCCGAACACATGTAATCGCCATCTGAAAAGACAAATTTGCTTAATAAAGCAACGTTTCAACTAGCAAGGCTCTCGAGATATAGCAATAAAAAACTGGAAAGTCATATGCACACTATTGCCGTGACTACCTTAAAAAAGAACTTTACCACAAAGACAAGTTTACTGAAGACTGATATTTCCTGACTGGTGAGGCTCTCAAGATATCCTGGGATGAATCCAACCTTCCTTATCTCAAAGCGTCACTGCACTCATTTATATTAACTCGAAAGTAAAGCGCCTCTAGTGGTAAAACTATCAATCTAACCGGAATGAAATAACACAGATTTGTTGGTCTAATCCCAAAATGACAATTTTGCTGAGAACTTAGAAGGTTTATGACTTGAAATAAAGGGTGTCCTACATCAAATTGCATCGCTGTAGGAAATTACCCATTGGGTAATTTTTCATGAAAATTTGAATAGAAGTAGTTAAGAGTGATTTTTTTTCGTATTTTTATCGCTTTCAGTTTTTCGAAAATTGGAAAAAAAATGGCGTCACTGAACTCATTTATATTAACTCGAAAGTAAAGCGCCTCTAGTGGTAAAACTATCAATCTAACCGGAATGAAATAACACAGATTTGTTGGTCTAATCCCAAATGACAATTTTGCTGAGAACTTAGAAGGTTTATGACTTGAAATAAAGGGTGTCCTACATCAAATTGCATCGCTGTAGGAAATTACCCATTGGGTAATTTTTCATGAAAATTTGAATAGAAGTAGTTAAGAGTGATTTTTTTCGTATTTTTATCGCTTTCAGTTTTTCGAAAATTGGAAAAAAATGGCGCATCCGAAAGGCAACATCGCGAATTGATTTTGCGCAAGCACCTGGAAAATCCTCAACTCTCTCATCCGGACATCGGAAAACAACTCGGAATCGTGAAGTCAACGGCGATTTGTGTGATTAAACGTTACTGCGAAACTCTGAGCATCGAACGGAAGGAGAAATGCGGTCAGAATGGGTGTTTTATTTGTGATCAGGATCACAAGTGTTTCGTGAATGCGTTCAAGCAGAATTCCAATGCTTCGATCAGGGATGTGGCCAAAAAGTTAAATCAGTCCAAGTCTTTCTTTAAGAGAACCGATAGTTAGGGACTGCATACGTAAAAAGTGCAGAAGGCTCCAAATCGTGACGAACGGCAAAGGTCACGGGCCTGGAAAATGTACACCCAGATGCTGGAGAAGCCTCATTGTCTCATCATAGATGATGAGACATACGTCAAGGCGGATTTTTGGCAGCTTCTGGGTCTACTGTTCATCGCACAGCACAAGTTTGATGTCCGACGGAAGTAAGGAAGCAGAAACTTTCAAAGTTTGCCAAAAAAAAACATGACTTGGCAAACGATCAGCTCATGTGACAAATGGATTGCGCCGTTCGTGACAACCGAGACTGTAAACGGGGAGATCTACCTCAACGAGTGTCTACAGTAGGGTCTGCTTCCTCTGTTGAAGAAACACGAGGGCCCTACGATCTATCCGGATCTAGTTTCATGCCACTATTCAAATATTGTCCTGGTGTGGTACGAAGCCAACGGGGTCACTTTTGAGGACATGAACCTCCTCAACGCACCGGAACTAAGGCCCATCAAAAAATACTGGGCTATTATGAAGCAAGCACTACGGAAGTATCCCAAGGAGCTCAAATCTGAGGAAGACATGAAGAAAAAGTGGGTTTCCGTTAAGAAGAAGCTGCAGACAGATGCTATAGAGTACCTAGTAAGTGGAGTTAGGCGAAAGGTGCGGGCGTATGGTTATGGTATTCAAGTTGAATAAAATAAATATACCGTAAGCTTTTTAATGGGCTATTTCTCATTATCTGAAAGTTTGAAAAGAATCGCCAGCTAGGTAATTTTCTACAGCGTTTTTTCTGTGATGCTATTTTTTGTGGGACACCCGTTAACTGAGAAAGACCTTATTTCCTCCAATAAGTTAAAATCCCATCATTTTCGGGTATCGTACTTTACGGCTTCGATTTTTACAATGCTCACTAACCCGACTATAGTTCTTCAACTCAATCATTAGCGGAATGGCCAATTTCATTGGATACAATGAACTTTATTTCAGTGGGTATGCTAAAGATCTTTTACAGTCTAACGAAGCAACTTGATGTTCCGAGAAAAGGACAAGATCTTGTTGAGTTAGCTTCAGTCGATTCATGTTGGATATTTTTTTTAAATTTCAGTCAGGTATCGTTTGCATTAAAAAGATGGACTTTTTTCGGATGGTGATAAAAAAAGAGCTAAGACAGATAATTGCTTTTGATAAATTTCCCATGGAAAGTAATTGTTTAAGATTACTTTCAGAAAAATTCTACGCCCTTGCCATTCGCCATGGCAGACGAAAACATGTTTTTTGGCATGTTTTTGAGTTCTTTCTTCGTGAATTCTCGATGGGACGCAGCTGGGAGACGTTTGATGGGTTTGCCGACTTGGGTATCACATGAATATTCAGCCGCTCCATCTCCTCCAATGATCGCTTCGAGTAGTGGGCCGACGCCAGATCCGGTCAGAATACCGCGTCTTCGCCCTTAGGGTATTTCTTGATGAAAGACGCAACTTCCGGCAGGCATTTAGTACTATAAATTTCCCCTTCCCGCCAGTCCGGAGTGAAAGAAGAGTGGCTTTGGCATCCCCTTCTCGCTGATTGTCAGCCACAGCAGCATCTTCTTGGGGCACTTGGTGTGTGAAATGGATTTCACTTCCTTCTTGGGGGAAGTAAAATGCAAAGTGCCCTGCCAGTCGTTGCCATCCAGAGTGAGGTAGGTCTCGTCGTCCATCACCACCGCCACGTCGCGATTCGCCGGGAAAATCGAGTTGACCATCTTATTCAGCCGCTGCCACTGCGTCATTGCCTGCAGCTCCGAACCAGTGGACGCAACTTCCGCTTTCTGACATGTATGTTCATGTTCGCCAGGTACTTTTTTCACTATTTGGCCGGTTGATCCGACCTCCCGGCCAAGCGCACGCAGCGATGTAGCCACTTTTCCCTCGGTCTTCATCTTCAGCATGCTTTGGAGCTTCTTGTCACTCAGGGTCGTCGGCCGTCCGAAACCGGGCTTTAGCTTTGATTGTTGTCTAATAGTGCCAAGATGTTGGAGATGCCGGAACGGGCGTATCCGGCGTCCAAAAAGTGCCGCACGATGTCCGTTTTCGACGCGGTGGGGTGCCGTTCTTTGAACGCGAACGGAGTTGCTTCATTGTTTTTGCCATCACATTTAGATCGAACTCTAGAGCTGTCAAATTTTGTCTGCTGACTCATGGGTTACTATGATTGATGTTGCATGGGTAGTTTTGTCAGTGCGGGTGAAGGTAAACCCATGAAAAATCGGCAATTTTTGTTCATTTTTTTAAAATGCAAACGTTAATATATTTTTTTATAACATCTTTGATATTATTATGTTTGTAGTTAAAAGAAGGAGAAAATTGAGGTTGGGGTTTTGATTTGAGTTTTCAGTTTAGCTGGGGGCGGGCGGGAAGCTACGGCAGAGACGCTAACGCCCCCGCGACGGGGTGATAAGAATAATCATTCCACCAAGCGAACGACCGAAAAAGCAAAGCCCAATCACTTTTCTTAAAATGTCTTCTGGAGGGTTGGTTGGGAAGAAAGGGGTGTCACTCTAGCTGAAAATGGTAAAGAAAATCCCTACTAGACGCTGGTTGTCATACCATACATTTGTCCAATTCCAGCTTGAGTGGATCTTGATACTCCCGCCCTTCCCAATATATATTCAGGTCAAAAGTATTATATAAAATATTGTGATTGAATATTATAATGATTAAAAAAAAAAGCGAATGAATTTAATAATGACAAATAATATGGTCATGAGAATTATAATAACAATTCCATTTGTGAACCTGAAAAACAAAGCAGCTACGAGAAAAAAGAATTGACTTAAAATTATTCTACATAACTTGGGATATCCAAGGATGATCCGAAACTACATAGCATATCAATATTAGTAAACCTAAAATTTTGAGGTTCTGTTCCGTTTTCTTGCACCACAATAACTTTCTGTATTGTGGCTCATAGGTACTACAGTGGTTTTAATGAAATGAATTTAAATGCAATAATATCATAGATTTAAATAATAATACGAGCATGCCAGTAAACTATAGTAGAAGATTTATCCGTAACTTTGCTGGTCATCCACTCATCACACCCCCCCCTCTGCGTTGCTAGGTTTATTTTTTTTGCATTTGTTTCTCCCCTACATCAATAACCTAAATAGGTGTAGGCACATAATACCCACACCCCACCCCACATATTTTTTTTTTTTATTAAAGAAGAAAAAACTTTTTTGTTTTTCCAAAAAAAACCTCCCCCCCCTCTCCAAATCTTCATCGCAGTTTGGGGGGCCTTATTGGTTTGTTTGAAGCCCTTTACTGCCATATTAAATCCACAAAAAAAAAAAATAAAGGGATGTTATATTATTTTTTTTTTTTTTTGTCAATCAAAGTAGACCAATTCTATTACATGATATACTTAATGTCTATTTATCCATACCAGCCCAAGTAGCATTGCTAACACCATTTTGGTTTATTAAGTTGCATTAAAGTTTTAAGAAAGCCATTTGAAATCAATTTGGTTTTATTATGGCACCGAGAGGTGCCAATAGGTTTCATATTTTAGTCATGTTTATCAGAACCTACACAGCTTGTTTTCAACGATCTTAAAACCTTGTTTCTAAAAATCCTTTTACTCCTATCAAAGGTTTTATTTCGACTTAATGAACTCTTAAAATGCTGTATTGAAATGCCATTTTAGGACTCATTGATTTTATCTTATTATGGTCAGTTGAAAAAGCATTTCAAAACCATTTTGCCTCCAGTAAATGCATTAAACGGTAAATTGGCATTGAAGGAAGTCACCATAAGACCAAATAGTTTTATAATAGTCATTGCGAAGAAAAATTGGCTTTATGGAAAAACTGGGATTTTTTTCAATCGCCATATTGAAATATAAGAAATAATTGAAATGTGGAAAAATAAATGCATCAAATTTTCAATGGTTTGCAAACAAACTGTAGATCGGAGACTAATTTCGGCATTCTTTTAGATAATCTCATCCAATTCCAAGCACTTTTCAGGAAATTTATGATTAATTTATCGAATGTATTTGTTTTAATTTGATTTATGTTGTTGTAAATTCACATAATTTTCGAGGCGCATTAATGTTTGGGTCTTATCTGTACCTCTTATTCACCATAAAAATAAATGCGCATATAATTGGGAGCATAATACGCTGTAGAAAACACGATTTGTATTGGATATTTTGCTATCAAACAAAATGTCCCGCAACACTAGACCGTTTCTTTAACTGCTTAATGAATCAGAAGAGCAGAGAATCGAACAAAGCAGAACAACAAAAAACAACCTTGATTTCACAGTGATGTTTGACAGCTGTGGCCATTTGGCTACATTCTGGTTTTCATGGCAGCCAAAAGGTTTTATGAAGCTTCTCAAGTGGTCATAACATCTTTCACTAGAACATTTTCAAAATTTTATGTATTATAAAGGTTTATTAACTTGTTTTCATAACCGCCGGAAAAACAAAAATTTTCTTGGGAGGTCCGGTAAAAAAATAAAAAAAACTTTTTAAAGAGGTTTTTTTTTCCCCTTTACACAATTTTTCCCAAATATGTTATAACAGGACATCATTCTATTTAGTGGCCCATTCTTGGCATAGTTAGTGTTTTGATTGTTAATGTAAAACAAATGTCTATTTCTAAGAATACGAATGGGTGTATAAAAATTTAGGTTTTCTAATATACCAGTATTTTTTACTCTTTTTGCAATAACATCGTTCATAAAAGCTATCATTGCAAACTCTCTTCGCTTTTTAAGCTCATCTAAATTTATCAACATGCATCGTGACTCATAGGATGGTAGCGGTTAAGTCATCCAAGCTAACTTACGTAGAGCAAACAATAAAAACTACTTTTGGACTGATTCAATAAGGTTTGCATGAGTATCTTGATATGGAGTCCAAACTATACTACAATATTCAAGAAGGGGTCTCACATATGCTTCGTACAACGTTTTGATTTTGTATGGATCTTTTAAGTGAAAGCTAAATCTTTTAGTTAACCCTAGCATGTAGTTTGCCTTCTGTATAATGTGATTATAGTGATCAACAAACGTTAATTTTGTGTCAAATATAATACCTAAGTCTCTTACTTCACTGCATCTTTGTACTGTGTTCTGGCCTATAGTTATTGATTCTTGCCTTATAACGTGTTTTCTTGTAAATGATATAAAATTGCATTTTTTTACATTAAGCTCCAACATATTTTTTGATCCCCAGTTGTGAAAATTATTAATTTCATTCTGAAATACTACAAGATCAGATGCTTTACATATTTCTATAAAGTTTCAAATCGTTTTCATATATTGAAAAGTTCAGGCGACTTAAAACGTGGTCTACATCGTTAACAAACAAAATGAACAGTAATGGACCAAGATGGGAACTCTGTGGTACACCAGATGTCACATTCACTACTGATGACAAATTTCCCTCAAGTCTTACTCTTTCTGTTCTTCCAGTCATATATGACTGAACCCACTTTAATAGTCCGCAAATGAATCCTAGCTTATAATTTCTGGTGTCGACTCTATCATGCTTTATTAATCAGTATATAATCCAACATAATTTCCTCTATCCATTGCATTAATAGAAAATGTTACAAAGTTTAATAAATTTGTAGTCATTGAACGTCCTTTAACAAACCCATGTTGTTTGCGAGAGATTACATTTTTTAACTTGAGAGAATATATTTTGATTGATTATAGACTCGAACAATTTAGGAATGCATGATAATATGGAAATCCCTCGATAATGTTTTATAACCGCTTTTTTGCCACTTTTCAATATCGGAATTAAATACGATTCTTTCCAAATTGATGGAAGAATACTGGATTCCAGAGAAAGGTTAAACAGCCAAATCGAAGGTTTTGCTAGCTCCGTTGATACTGACTTAGAATACTGGAAGTTAATCATCTGGTCCTGCACCCTTTGATACATCCAACGCATTTAGAGAAAGTAAGATTTCGTTGATGGATATATTATCAACTGAAATATCACTCAGTGGCTCAGGAAGGTGTGTAAAATATTGATAATCTCTGTCATTTT
>JAHHFK020005064.1:0-72919 GCA_024533555.2 Aedes koreicus | reverse complement strand
TTAGAAGCGCAATTTTAAATTAAATGTTATGCTGAAATGCTGAAAAACAAATTGAGCCTTTGATGCCTGTCATGATGCTCCAGGCTCTTACATGGTTTCCTTTTTTGGAATGCAAAGATGATTCTAAAAACGTTATTATATATAGCATTTCAAGGCTTATTGCTTTCACAAACTGCTTATTGCCTGCTCTCAACTCAGTGTTCCAAATGCACTTCCACAGTTATTAATTGAGAGCTTTCGATGCCACTGATTCTAATGCGTGCTGAAATTAATAATAAATTAAAAATGTAAAACATGCAATATGACGTAAGGTACATGATGTTCCGTCGCACCCCCTCACTTCGCTATTGTCAGATTGACAACATTGCCCAGGGTACGCCAACCAGCGTCTCCATGTTTCATCTGTGCGTCTTTTGTGATCATATGACCTTCGTGGAGGCGTGTTGTAGGAACTTGGGAGGACGAGAGGTCGGTCGCACCCTCCTTCGAAGTTGTCAACTCCACCATTTGAAGCCCTGCTAGGGGGCCACAAATTCGTAGTGAAAAATATATGACTCATATATGGGACATTTGATTTTCTTAATTTTTGAGCGAAATATTGATTAAATTAAAAAACAAACATCAGTGAACCGTTAAATACTGCCTAAATTTAATATGTACACTGAAAATTTATTTTCGTAAATTACGCTTTCACTCGTTTCCGTAGACATGGATTTTGTACATAGAACAAAGGTCTCGTGTGTTGAATGAAACATTCATATTGCTTTTTATCTGGTGAAATGCTATCATTACACATTTTTTATAAAATGCACGAAATGGATTTCGTGAAGACCAGTCAATCGCTGCTTGTCGGTTGGTGTTGTTGCTGAAATGGGCGGGAATACATTTCCATGTATGATCAACCACAAAATTAAAACGCTGCCAAGAGTTATAACTTCATCCTCATTGATCAAGTATTACCTCACGAGTCACCATGGCCTACTGAGATCAACCACGGACTCTAAGAACAGCTCTTTCCAAAAATACAGGATCGAATCCCATGTTTCTGAAAAAATAAAAAACGCTTGACACTTCCACGTGGTTGTGCTTTTTTGTTTCTAAATCTACATTTCGAGTCGATAAAGTAGAATCTTCTGTCATTCATGCACCCTACAGAGAGACGTTTCTTTTTAATTTGTAGCAAAATATTCGTAACTCTTTTGTAGACTATATTAGCAATTGAAACTAATTGAATCAAACAAGAAATTCACCCGCAAACAAATTGTGAATTACTACTAGAACCGCTAAGCAAACGTCAAATTTCAAAGATCGTTAGACGAGCATTTATATTTTAGCCTGCTTGGTTTGAATTTAATAGTTTTTTTTTTTAAATTAAAAGATTGGAAACTTAAAAAGAGAGTTTAAAGTAGGTACCTAGCTATCGTGATGTATTTTACACATGTGTACCATATGTCATATTTACAGTTTTAGTACAAGGTGTCCGAAATATGAAGCTGTCCGAAGTTTGAATCAGAACGGTAGTTGCACCAAACTACGCATCTTAAAAAAAAAACAATTTATATTGTTCTCAAAAGTGAACTACTGTTCATGAAAAAATTGAAAGAAGAGTTTATAATTACGGTTTGCATACTAAATTCACCAAATGCACATTACTCTCCAAACACAAATTTCAATTGTGAGCAACATCGATCGACCTTTGCCGGAAGCTTTATTCTTTCGGCAGTTTCGGGGCTGATAAGAGCGGTAAGAAGCCAACGTTGGGTTTGTCGTGACCAGATCGAAGTTTCCTGGTTAGATCATTTGTCTCAACATTATGCACTCGCGCCACCCAAAAAATCCGCCATCATCTATCATGCACATGCACCTAACACTTTGAAGTTTGAACACGCTTTTACGTGAATAACCTTCTTACGTGTTATTATCACGTTCATGGCGAATCACTCAAATAAAATATACATAACAAATTTCATTTATTTTTGAACATTCAAATACTATTATTGTTATTTTTATTTTTAAAATTACAATTGAACTATTATATCTAGCACAGGGTTGACATTTAGCCACAGCCATGCACTCAGTGATGCTTTGGCGGGCAGTCAATGGCCAGGCATCCGATGGCTGACCAGCTGGTTGTTAGGAATCCAATGGCTGAGCAGTTCGGTTATTTCGGAACGAAATAAATAGCCAATGTCAAAGGTTCACATCATAGTGAATATTTCCGACTTAGCCACAATGTCAATGTTTAGCGTCACATTAGAATAAACGTAAAAAGATGTTAGCAGATAACTGATTCCAATTCCATTTGATTCCAATTATCTGCTTATAACTGGTGCTAACATAACACTAACACATTATTGCACAATATTATCAACGAGTCATAAGCAGCCCTTTGCTAGACAACGTGGATTTGCATCGAACTGAAAAAACCAACGATGAGAAATGAGAAGACGGCTCAGATTTAATTCTGGACCATGCTCATTATTAAAAATCCTTCCTTTTCAGGATGACCAGTTTGAGTTTCCCAAGTGAAGAGTATATTTTTATGTAATTTCTTTAACTTATCATTGCATATTCTCGTCAACTGCGAAGGCGCAACGGCAAGGTGATGAGTTAACTGCTGACCGGTGTGAGTCAGTTGATAGCCAGTGGTGCCTAAGCAGTCTGCTGTTCTACTTTCATAGTATTCCAAGTTCATTGTTTATTTTCAAATTTGTGTTTTTATTGCACTTCCACTGTTATAAGTAGAGAGCTTTCAATGCCAGTCTGCTGCATTCCGAACAAAATAGAATTCAATCCATTCGTTAATATTTTCTTAACATTATCCATCAACGAAACAATGAATTTTGAATTAAGTAGACTTAATAAAATTGTACATATTAAAGAGATGTTGAAATACCTATTGAATTACCTCTTGTGAATAGTTCATTTATATTGAGATGAAATTTATATTAAAATGAGTTTCTTGTTGAATTCTGGCGCCGAGCGTAAATCGTCAGCCAAACGGACTTTACCATGTGCGGTTTAAAGACCGTTTCCACATGTGGAAATGGAATGCTTTCTCTTAACAAATAGGGATGTGGTGTGCGTAAAGGCGATTAGCGACCTTCACGAAATTCCACTTTGTGGGCTTGCGTGATTTCCGGTGATGGAGATACAGAGATTTCACGGTTTATCTGAGGAGCTTAGAACTTGACTCGTTCACTTCGTTCTGGTTTGTGGAAGAGGAAGAGATCGGTCCAGTAGAGTTTTATCGCGCCGTGGTGTGATAATTCAGGTGAACTTTTAAATCAAAAACGTGAAGAATCTTCCATTTGCTTATTTAGATTTTCCCTAATTTTCCCTCATAGTTAGCGAGTCATAGTTAGCAAGGCATAGTCTATGGTGTAAACTGTAGTTTTTGGATGCGACAGGTAAATGGTGTGCAAATCAGATTCTGCGGGCAGGTAATTAATTAACTGTCGTGTGACTCGATATTTTCCCAACAGATCTTGGCAAGTTTGCGAGAGGCTCGTCACACCACACCCCGAGTCAGCGACCGTTTTCGACCCCGCTTTCCAGCTGCGAAGTTCGTCCCGGCGGTACACGTGAGCCGGAGAGGGCAGCTACGTCAATTATCGCGTTCTTGGCAGAGCGGCAACAGCAAGACGATTTCTAGTACCAGCATATTGCGACATTTCAGCATATCGATGCTGAAAAAATAATCCGTCGAACCTCTTCCGACCGGATTCGAACCGGTGACACCCGCGTGCGAGGCGCGCACGATACCACCGTACCATCGTTGGTGACGACCATCGATTAGACGGCCTGTCGCAAGTCGCACAATCAACGCGTGAGGCGCCGTTGAGAACAACCACAACGGCAACAACGATCCAGCAGAAGTAAATTCAGAGTCCGTAGGAGTATGACCACGTGTCCAGCACGTGTCTAGGAGCAGCAGTAGCGAACCACCACCGATGCCTCAACGCAAGAAAACGGTGACAAATCGTGAGTAACATGCATGTTCATTCTTTTTCCCATGCGCATGGTGAATTTCGCCCCTAGCCGCCTTTACCGCTAGCGTGGCTACCGTTTATTTCGACCCAACTGTTTTGTTTTGTTGTTTAGTCCCTTTGTTCATTCAAATTTAAATATTTAAACACCATTGTCGCACCGCATATAGAATTAGCAAGCACACGAAGAATTGAGAACAAGTGAGATAGTGAGGAGAAGATATGATAGGCCTAAATGAAGTTGTCGATAAGAAGTTGGATTAGAGCACAAATATAGACGAGGATGAAAGTCGAGAAACTGAAACCTTTATTTTTGTCGATGCGTTAAATAAATAAGTAACCAATAATAAGAGTGTTTCCACATGTGCTAATGGGAGAAGTCTAGAGAGGTGAAGGTAGATTTTGTCACGTTTTCGGTCGTCTTTTTCAGACTTTGGTCATTTACTGGGGAGGTTGGCCCTAAATCCTATCATAGGACATATATCTAATCGAACGGGAATCAGTTCCAGGTGTTTGGGGAAAAGTTTTCCCGTGATGATAATAACTGCGAATTAAATTTTCCCCCGGCTTGGGTCGTTTTTTCGAAAAACTATAACCTATTTAAACAACCGTTTGTTTGGGCCACCATCCCTTTCCCTTGTCCACCACCCTTTTCCCCCCCCCCAGATTTGGGAAAACCCAGAACGCTCCCCTGATGGGTCTTTATAAGGTCGGGCAACCCCAACATTGGTAGATGGTCTCCCTCGGGAGTGGCGCTTAAGCCATTTTTACTTGTACACGGGAAACTCGCAAGGCTGACGGGTTACAAACTTCTCCAAATAATTCAACTCAACATACCAACAAAAATAGTGGTCCTTTTCCGTGTTACAAACTTTATTCAGTAGTGTTTTTAGGAATTTGTTGTTTATTACAGTCAACAGGTAAAATATTTGCCCCAATGACCGGCATCTTAAAACTAAAATCACAAAATTACAAAATTGCTCAAACTAACAAAAAATACGTATAAAACTACACTTGTTTGTTTCCCTATGTACATTAAAATCAAATACAAAGTAACAACTATTAAAAAGACGACTCATGCTGCGCATTGGCTCATGGAGACCATAGTTGGTTCTTGCCGCGGAAAGGCTCAGGAATGAATGTGCGCGTAGATTACGGCGGCGTATGTTGATGTCCAACATGCTAAGCAGTCTAGAACAATCAATGTTCCCTTGCAGGAGATCGCCAATAAAACAGGCTTTTGTCACGTTACGCCTTCCATCAAGTGGATGAAGGTTGATGAGCTGGCACCGACTGCTATAGCTGGGCAGATTTAACGGGTCTCTCCACCTGAGATGACGTAGGGCAAATCGAATGAATTTCCGCTGGATGGCCTCGACACGCTGGATTTCATTCTGGTAATAGGGAGACCAGACAACAGAACAATATTCCAGAATTGGGCGAACGATTGCGCAGTAAAGCGATTTCAAGCAGTAAATATCCTTAAATTTTTTGGCAAAACGGAACAGGAAGCCTAACTGCGATGACGCCTTAGACACGACGTATGATACGTGTTTTTTGAGGGCCCCCCCGAAATCGAGAAAAACCCCCCCTCCCCTAACTTTCTTCCCCCCCCCCCCCCAACCCCCCCCAAAACATAACCGAATTGGAAGATTTCACGTTTACGGCCAAATGAAATCACTGAGCACTTGGACACATTCAATCCCAAGTAACAATTTCAGTTCTATTCCAGCCGTATAGCACTCCTCCCGGCTTTGTTGATGACACTACCTTCAAGACTGTTTTGTCCACCAACACCTCCTCTATGCATCTTTAAAGCCGAAATATGTACAAAGTGGCCCACTCTATAGACGGTTGTGAAAACAAATTAATAAAACCTTTCTAAGACCATAACGATTTTGAAAATGTTCTAGTGAAAGATGTTATGACCACTTGAGAACCATCATAAAACCTATTGGCCGCCATCAAAACCAGCATAGGGCTGAATGGCCACAGCTGTCAAACTTCACGGCGATATCGTGGTTGGTTTTTGTTGTTTTGCTTTGTTGCTCTTCTGATTCATTCAACAGTAAATAATGGCTCAGAAAAAAGTTCTACTGTTGCGGGAAATTATGATTGATAGCAAAATATATAAAACAAAATGAGTTTATTTTAGAGCGTATCATGCTCCAAATCATATGCGCATTTAATTTTATGGTGAATATTGGCACGATAGGAGCTGAAAATTAATGCGCCTTGGAAATTATGCGAGTTTACAACACCAAAAACAAAATTGAAAGAAATATATTCCGTAAATTAATCATGAAACTCCTGAAAATTGATGAAATTCAATAAGGTTATCTAAACGAATACCGAAGTTTGTCTCAGATCTACAGTTCAATTGTATTACATTTAAAATTTGGTTTATTTATTTTTCCACATTTCAATTATTTCATATTTTTCAATATGGCGATTGCAAGAAATCACAGTTTTGCCAAAAAAGCCAATTTATCTTAACAATGGCTACTATAGAACTATCTGGTCGCTTGGTAGCTTTCCTCAATGCCAGTTAGCCGTTTAATGCATTTACTGGAGGCAAAATGGTTTTAAAATGCTTTTTCAACTGACCATAATAAGATAATATGAATGAGTCCTAAAACGGCATTTAAAAACAGCATTTTATGAGTTAATAAAGTCAAAATAAAACCTTTGATAGGAGTAAAAGGAATTTTAGAAGTCAAGGTTTTAAGATCGTTGTTAAGAAGCTGTGTAGGTTCTTATAAACCTGACTAAAATTTGAAACCTATTGGCATCTCTTGCTGCCATAATAAAGCCGAATTGATTTCTAGTGGTTTCCATAAAACTTTAATAAAACTTAATAAAGCTGGATGGTTTTGGCAATGTTACTTGGGATGTCATCCGATTGATGCGACACCATTCATTAATATGTTGTTAAGTATTTGTAATACTACGGGTATCGTAGTCAGACGTCATCAATGCTAAAATGTGCCATGGGTTAAATCTGTATATAGTGTACATTGTATAATCTTATGTCTTATCACTAGAAGTGTGATGCAGTTTGCCTTCCCGCGATGCACCTGGAAAACATTAAGCTCCTCTTAACGGCTAAACGAACTACGGAGGGTGCTGGCATCTATGATGTCTCCCTGAGTACTAGCGGGTGACACTGTGACAATGGCGAGGTTTCTACGGCATAGGCTGTCTCCGTCCCACTAGGTCTAGTAAGACCCCCGCCTAGCTGGAAGACACGTGCGGAAGCGCAAGAACCTCGGAAGTTGGGGTCTCCCGAAAAACCGAATAGGCCATGGATGGGCCTTGGCTCATCCGGGCTATGGAGAGGAAGCGAGACACGCTTCCAAATTTGATAACAGTCTCAGAACAGCCGAATGCTATAGGGAGTCCACCTGCAAACACACACAGACGGATGCGTCAGTCTCCATGGAAGATCCCACCCAGCCTACCGTGGGGGCAGGGACATCCAAACGGGCGAAGCAGTCAAATCAAAATAATCGTACTGAAACGAATTCAGTATCGGTGTCTTCGTATTGCGCTGGGTTGCATTTTTTTTTGCAGGGGGCTGGAAGAAAAGTCAAGATTTGTTATAGTACGTGTAAAAGGAAAAATTGTGATAGAGGGGGCTGATTGATCTAAAAGAATAGCGGACGTCTTATTTGAATCCTTTAAAAGGATATGCATCAAGTCTTATCAAACTAGAAAATTCTTATTTGATAAGACTTGATGCATATCCATTTGAAGACGATTCAAATATGACGTTATGTGAATTTTCGAAATACTGTTTATGTCAATGAAAACTCAAAGGTTTTTGCTTGGTAAGGGTTTTATTTTATTTATATCTTATATGTACATTTTCAAGTATTAGTAATTAACATAGCTTCATATATTTAATTAATAAACCTTTCACAAACAAAGTAAATTTCTTTTTTAAGCTGAAATAGGAACAAAACAATGAACCTGTGTATCAGGTATTGTCTTTACGTGGCTATAAAATTCCTTAAGTTTTTCTGACATTTTTGCATACTGTTCAGCTGATATGAAGCAGAAATTCAGGTTTGTGATACTTTTATTTGTCTATTCAACTGCCCACTCATAAAGTTCCCGAGGAGTTTTGATTGTGTTTCCATAATCTTTAGCATTCGCTTGAGAGTACCACCAATAGCATCACATGAAACATTCACATGAGACGTTGCAAATAAGTGTCATTCTGCTTCCAATCCATAAATTGCACAAGCTGGCGAAGTTCTTTTTGTTCTTGTAATGGGCCGCTGCTCCATCTGACATGAAAATAATTTTCGAGCAATATATTGAATTTTGTTTAATGAAATCTATCAATTTTGATATAAACAACTGAACTGCTATTGAGTCATGGGCCAATACTTCAGTTATTATGATAAAGCTTTTGTTATCCAATTTATTGTTCTTCTTGTAATATACTTCAAAGTTTTGAGAACAAACAGGATCAACCACCTGATTTAATTGTATCACTAATGTTTAAAAAAAACAAATATTTTATAAATAAGCCCTTTCCAAATGGTTGGTTTTTTTCAAACATTCAAAGAAAATTAAAAAAATCCATTATAATTAAATCTAATTGGCTTCTGTAAGGTTTTAGGACCAAATTATAAGACGAGTTGGCGCGATACACGGTAAAGATAGGACATGAAAAATTTGTTGTTAGAAAAACATTTTTTCCTGTAATGTATGGCGAACTTTTAGACAATTATATTGCCTTTATTAAAAAAAAAATGTCCAAGTCTAAGATAGCCATTTTTTGCAGATTGACTTTAAATTTTAAAATATTTTTTTTAGGGTGTAAAAATCAATTGGACAATTTTTATATTTTTTTTTCAGAAAATTTCAGACGATTTTCTCAAAGTCACTCATACATCACTTTTTTGTAAGTCTTGTCCTTGTTGAGTTATGTTGACATGAAAAATTTGTTGTTAGAAAAAAAAATTCCTCAGAAGTGCCCATCTTGTTTTGTATGACGAACTTTTGGACAATTATGTTGCCTTTACTTTAAAAAAAATTTCGTCCAATTCTAAGATAGCCATTTTTTGCATATTCACTTTAAATTTTAGCGTGTAAAAATCGATTTTACAATTTTTACATTTGTTCAGAAAAATTCATACGATTTTCTAAAAGTCACTCATACATCACTTTTATGTAAGTCTAGTCCTCTTTGATTATGTTGATTTAAAAAATACTATCAAAAAACTTAAGCCCTTTTCAAATGGCAGTCTAGATATTTTTGTAAAAAACAAATTGGAATCTGAGAGGGTGCTGCCAAACACTGGATGAGTTGGCGTGAAATTCGTCTAATGATTCTCTTATGGTTCGAGGTAGACATTCTTTAGTACCGATTCGAGACATTTTGGCTGTACGTGACCTGGTATTCATGGAACTTGTTTGATTTTTTTTTTTTTTTTGTATAACAATTGCCTTATATTATAGTTTGGTTAACACGCAGGTTAAGGTAAAGGAGTCTGTGTGTGCTTTTTTTAAATTTGGTTGAAAATGTTCCATGCAAAATGGTAATTTGAAGTTCTCGGTATCAATATAAATTTGTTTTCTAAACAGTGATCAAAATTCCCACCTTAATTTTATAATCCATAAAATTGTTATTCCAATTAACCTTGAGACAACCGTGGGTAATCGGGTTTATCCCTTGAACTGAATTTTAAGATTATTCTTTTTAATGCTTACACAAAACAAAAACATACCTAACTGTTAACTAAGTTGATTCGATTGAGCCTGAACAAGCAAATGAACTTGATAAAGAAAAAACCGTTTAGACTAAGACTTTGAATAACTACACAGTTTACCCAGTGGTTGACAAAGCCTTACTTCATATGACAGATGCGAAAAACGTATCTTCAATCTTGAAACACGGGCATCTCCCTCCACTGAACCACAATATTAAATTTTTCAATAGCTAAATGGTAGCATTCTTTGTTGAGAAGCGTTTCTTCAAAGTCACAATACAAAACTTTCATGACAACATACTTCTGTGCTGAATGAAACAACAAACTGCACTTTCCATCATGCAGCAAGGCGGATTCATATAATAACTTACGAAGAAAGTCACTCTAGCCAAACAACGTTTGAAATTTTCAGTCATCCAATTTGTTGCAAAAGAAGCATCAATCCTGCTCGGATGATTGTGCCTGTAGCCGTTTGCCATCACTGGGATGCACGTCTTCGAATCACATCCTTTCAATTCCTCGCAAATTAAATTCCCATGACGTTGATGTCGTGGAAGCCTTTTTTCCGCGAGAGTCATGACAGATTATTTTCCCGTTTTTCCATTTCCCGCCCTTTACATTCAACACACATACCGCACTCGTTTGAGATCTGTCTCAAGTTGATACGCAAACTAACAGCAATGGCAGCAAGTGCAGAAGGAAGTAACATTTGGAAAACTCGTTCACTTATTCAACTTGCTTCCACTACTTGCGCTGGGTATTTGAATGAATGTACAGTGTTCACACACTGAAATACACCCACACAGTCAATAGTATCCCGACGCAGGGAGGGCCGTCTTCTCGAGAAGCATGCGATCATTCACGCTACAAGATGAATAATTTCGAGAGGGCAGACAGGCGCACATGTTTACGACCGGTCGACGTCCGTCGCTTTCGTGCTGGTTTTGGTAAGTGTAGTCGTCGCCAATGGAAGCTGAACAGATTCCGTGTATCCTGTAATTTTTAAGCGGGGAAACCCGTTAAAAATTTTAATCTCGATGGAATGATGGATTTTGAAATTTGAAAATAAAATTGGTGTTGATCTCCGTAACAATTTTTGATTCGTTTAGTGAACGACTTTCAGATTTTATTTAACTATCATCAAATCTCATGTAGACGAATGCGAATGCAAACATTCATCGGCAACCATCGACTGTCAGTTGCAACACCCTCACTCTATTTCTGCTTCGTTTATATACATGTACATCTAATTTCACACATTCTTAATCTCACTGATGCAATTTATCATGTTGAGTTGAGCATTCCTCTTATGCGCTTTTCAGTATTACTATAACTGAACCACAGGCCAGGCCAGCAGTGGAAGAAGCCCTCGGGTTTAGCATACGCTTTCGGACGCTTTGGTACTGGTCCGGAATATTCGCCAACTTTTTGTGCTGTTGAATGTACATGCATAGGAACCGCGTTGAATTGCTGGCCGAATCTCTTTGCGGCACGTCAGTTGCATAATGGAGTGCAACTCCCCTCTCGTCAGTTAAAGTCGTTAAGTGAAGTACTACTTTCCCACTGCTATGGCTTTTTTTATGTGCGAATCCAGAGAGATTTACTCTGGTTTCAGTTGATTACTAAGTTTCCAAGTGGATTCAAATTTTCCGCACGCTTGCTTTCAGTAAACATAAAGTTGCACGCGTTCATTTGTAGGTGGATGAAGTCATAAGCGTGATTTACCTACCTAATTGCTTGAGTTAGTCCAAGAATTACAAAACTAGCTCTTCGGCAAGATTACATTTCATACTTGATAAAATAAAGGGCGCAGACTTGTTAAGGATTCACTGCTAAAAATGATTCAGCAATATTGCAGTTTTCTTTGGGATGTGTAATGCAGTATAATTTGTCTGTTTAAAATGATTGTAGGGTGGTTAAAGTACAAGTTTACCAGTTCTAGGAAAAATCTGATCATAGAAAGTATAAGCGTCAGTAACGCTTACACTTTTTTATGACAGACGTAGTCAACATAGTCAGCGCGGTCAACGTTTGAACGTTAATAACTCAGTCATTTTTTGCTAGGTTTCCAATTTTTTTTTATCAATCTAGGGAAACTGCCCCCATATTAATCTCATTGTTCCTATATTCATCCTACGATGAATCAAACAATTGGGCAGTTGAAGGATTAGTTAGTAATGTTTGTTGTAGTTATTTAACATAAGCCAAAACACCCCCCCTTCGTTTTTTTTTTAACAAAACCCTTAATCAATTTAAAAAAAACAAAAAAAATTTTTTTTTTTAAAAAAATCAAAATTAAACTTAAAAATCAATTAGCAAATCTGTCCAACGTACGATTTTTATAAAAAAAAATTTCCAAAAAGACTTTAAGTCATAAGAAGAAGAATGAAAGTTGTTCTACGATGGAGCAACTTAAGATAAAAAATCAGTGGGGTTGTGTTTAACACACGACCGGTTGACGTAGACTACTTTAACCCGTTTGATTAGTTTCGTAGTGTACTGTTCTAATGGGACGTTGGGTAAGCATAAATAAGTGAGAAAGTATATTAGAACATACTATGATTCGCTTCTTAGAAATTATTTGGCAGCCCTGGAAAGGGACGTTTGGTTTGAATGTTAGTATGATGAAAGGGCAACCATTGTGCTGCCTGTAGTGATTGTGTTGATATGACCATTACCCTTATGGAGACCATTATCCTTATCGCGTAATGTCGAAAATCTATCGATAAATGATAAAGCTTTAAGAGTTCACACTGTCTCAGTTATTTTTAAATGTTGATTTGACCTCTACCCTTGCCGTAAGGCCTAGTCTGATCAAAATAGCGTTGATGTTTGTCCTCCAAGATCGTTAGACCAGCATTAGATAGAAAGTATGTTAGCAAAAATCTATTGTACATTCTTTAGAAAGCATTTGAAAAGTTTTTGCACTTTGTCAAGTTGGTTGACCACTTGATTTTATTTCCCACCTCGAGTTTAAGGCCATTCTCTAGCTCTCCGACCAGTAGTTAGCAACGCATTACCTCTGGAACCTCTGGTTGCTTCCAGTTTCTGCCGATAACCTCGAGTTCGCTCGGCATCGGTACATGGTCAATTCGGAGGATTTTTCGAATGTTCGATCTTAACGCGCTTCGGAAATTTGCGCAAACCCTTTCACCCTTTCACAGTTTCTCAAAACTGATTTCTTCCTAGAAGTTAAACGCTATCCAACGCGAATCGTTAACACAACAGAATAACTATTCATATCAGTACTCATTGAAATGTGCATGTTCGAGAATCAAAAAATTGTTCGTGGTAGGGAATTTCTTGAAACATGCCAGAACGCAACATTCTTTAAAATTTTCATACACCAATTGATGAATATATATGCGAAATAAATTAATCTTTCATTTTATTTATTTGTAAAATTGTATATACCTTAGTAAATAGAACGGCAATCGTATAAATTTCTTGATAAGAGCAGTCTCAAAAACAAATCAATCAAGAAACAATCGAATTCTTAGCGTCCGGTGTTTGAATTTTTCGTTACGGTAGCCATTTGTAAATTGTACAAAATGCTCAAGGTATGCAACAAAGAGAAAACTAATATTGTTTTAGCCTCCGCTGTCAGCCAATCGGTAAGAAACAAACATTCAAATCCACTAAACTCTCTCAAAATTAAATAGGTCGTCCTGAAAAGGACGGATTTGAAATGGTCCGCATTTGAATTAAAACCCTCTCTGCGCCTTACCAAAAGATGTCTACCCAATATCACACACATAAGCACCTTATTTCGCTCCTCGTGGTTGCACCCACCAGCTGGCTACAAAGACATTATCTACCAAATATCTCACACACACAAACACCTTATTTCGCTCCTAGTAGTAGCACCCACCGGCTGGCTACAAAGCCATTATTTGCCCAAGCAACCAACTGCCTAGCACACCACAGCATAATGTATGGCTGCCTAGCAACGGTTGCCTAGCCAACGGCTTGGTAACAACAGACTGCAGGGCAATCAGCTACCTGTCCAATTGGTAGGTCGCCAATGCACTTTCTATAGTGCTTGCCACAGCCAGCTGCAAATTCCAAATTGGCGTCTTGCCGCTCCGCTGAATGAAGCAAGTGCACCCTCCAGGGTACATGCTATCGCCCGGCGCCAGCTGCCAATCCATACTGGCTCGTTGCTCCGCACAGCTTCAGTACTGCAGTACGAATGAGAAAATTTGCAAAGGTGTACCCGTTTGATATCGTTCACTGCTGCACATGAGACCTCCCTTGCTTACATTTGAAATCTGTGATAGTAAAATTGAGTGCATTGAGTAAATTTACTCTGAAAAATCGGCATTATAAGACATCACCTCATATTTTGGTTATTTTCAATAGCTTGAAATTGTTAACGGATAATGATTTGATAATTGAATTGATACGCGAATTGATACGGAAAATTTCCAATCGATTGATGTAAACATCTTGAAAATCTATTGAGCATTTATTAAGTTATTAGCGTTTAATTTGTAACGATATTTCGTGACGGTCGCTGATTTTTAGATTTTCAATTGACACCCTACCCTTCCCGTAAGACGTAGTCTACGTCAAAAAATTCATTGTAATCGCCACGGAGTGTTCAATTTCTTGGTGATGGACGAATCGAGAATTTGGAAAGTTTTATTCGCCAAACGCGGTGTGTTCAACTTCTTGGTAATGTAAGAGTTGCGAATTTGAAAAGTTCAAAAGCAAATGTACAGTTTTTGAATTGTAATCCTCAAAAGCAATATTAATACAAAGCTACATTTAATTGGTAGCAAATGTTCAAGTATTTTGTTAACCAAGTTATCACTAATCTTTTTATAAATTTTGTGTGCCTTTCGCTAACGGTTCTTTTTGATAAAATTATCTGTTGGATATATCAAACTGGATACTTTGAATTGCTTTTACACCGGATTTATTTTCAATGGCTTCTTCATACATCCGGACATTTTCCTTATTCCTAAAAATCGTTTGTCAATCTATTCTGCTTTATGTTCTTATTATTTGCTGAGTGGTATAAATAATCTGCCATATATGTCTTTACGATCATTGTGTGATGGAAAATACACACGAGGCAAACTCGAATCCTTTAAATTTCACCGTAGTGATAGTTTCCTAGTTACAGTTTGCTGAAATGACAATAAGGGGGTGTTCCTGACTTTTTTCACTGAATTTGAGCATTGCTGTCATCTTTTGAAACATCAATTTTGCTTCCATAAATATCTTCACTTCTTAGACTATCATTCTAACTAGTTTTATTTGCCAAAATGATCGGGTAGGTGCAAAACAAAATTTTGGTTTTAATTTCTCTAACGATAGGCGGATTTTTCATTCGATTCCAATTTTGGCAATAGGCCGAAATTTCAGTTCCTATCTGTGTATGAGGTGAAGCAGTTTGTCGGATCGTGTTAGTAAAATTATGATTAATAAAATTAATAGATGAAAAGATGTCGGCCATAGTCCAATCCTTTTATCACTAAGAATATAAATTAATAGCTACCCTTTAATTTTACAAAAAATGTGCATTGAAAAAGTCTTACTAATTTTTCAAAATAGGTTACCCCAGCTTTAAACTGTAACGATGATATTTCAGTGAGGTTTATATCCAAAAATATAAGCAACCCAAATATTAACATCTTTTGCTTCTAAGCTGGGGTATGAACGACAACCGCAGATAAAAACCTTTCTAGCCGCATCAGCTTCATCCAACTCATATAGTTTTCACCAACATGATGATAGTTGGATGTGGTTCTTGTTTATCAGGCTGATATACCAAGATTCTTGGACTGAAAGTTTGTTGGTGAAGTTTTTCAGTATTAAGTAAAGAGTTCTAAATTCACCACAGATTTCATTTCAAACACATTGTATATTCACCGCCTGGTTGTATATGGGACTGACTTACTAATAACAGACGCTTTGTATTATCCCGTTTCAAGTATAGACATTCAGGTGAACAAAAATTTTGCACACTGGCTTGGGAGGGCTTGTACAGCTTAATTCGCACATTCAACCGAGCCCTACTATTGCTCGTCCTGGTGCAATAGAGCTTTTTAGGTACATGCAGATATGGCACGCTCTCTTCCACCTCCCATTGTCAAACACGACCTACACATAGTTGTTATTGTTATGATTATGTGCCCTGCTGCTGACTCGACCGGAATCGTCCTGCGACGGATTCACTTTTGTTCACCCACTTTTAACCAGGGATGAGGTGAGGTGAAAGTTTTTACTTGCCGAGAGATGTTTTGCATCTGGTTTGCTACTGCTGCAAAATTGAGCATTTATAGGGCTAATATCCATTATGAAAGTCTCAAGTCTATGCTGGAAGATGCAACCGGTTAGATTCTGCAGTCCAAGGAGTCAAATTTGCGGATGCCGAGGGTGTAAGATAATTAATAGAAAGGTTAGTAAACTTTTGCTCAACCTTAAATCTGCTGTTATAATTTTAATTATGTGTAAAGGCTGTCCACGGTATAATTACACCACTAACAACTATTCCCCAAAAGTCCCTGAACCGATATGACAACGATATGAAAACCTTCAGGGAATAAAAGTGACATTTTATTTCACTCTTTTTCGTTTACTTATCTTTATTTCACTCTACTTCTTAAGAAAATCCAAATGCCCGAACTTTCTTCTCAATTCCACCCATGAGATTTTGTGCGACGCAAGCGAAATTTTTCTCTGCTTTCAACAATGATTTCAACATTTCCTGTTACATAGAGATGACCTTCAGTGTTATAGTTAATAGAGGACATTACTATATGAGTTCAAAATTGAGCGCGTGGCAATCATCGATGGACAGCTGGGTAGATATCGTATCCAAAAACACACATATGCCAACGGCTTGACCTCCTTTCTTAATTAACCCTTATGTGTTTAACAAACAAAACACCTTTAACCTTTAACACCAAATTCAAGTGATTATAAATCTGGCAATTATTGACCGATTTTAATTCTTTTGGCACCGTTAGATTCAAAAACTCATTCACTTCAGGGTCATTATCAGCAATGACCATTTAACCTCATCTGGTTTCCGTAAATCCGGGTTTCCGGGGCAGTGGTCCGGTACGGAGACGTTGCAGGATAAAGTCGGCATATGGCCCACAATGGAATAGAAATAGTTTTTAGGAATTATTCGAAAGATTTTGACATCCATTCTCGGAAATTCAAGAGATGTTTCCAAATAGTGTCTTCGTACCGGACCACTGCCCCGGAAACCCGGTTTACGGGAACAAGATGAAGTTAAATGGTCACTGCTGATAATGACCCTAAAGCGAATAAGTTTTTGAATCTAACGGTGCCAAAAGAATCAAAATCGGTCAATAATTGCCAGTTATAATCATTTGAATTTGGTGGGTACCCGGGTACCCTGTCGATCACTTAAGGGGTAAAAAAATCGAAGTCCCCCCCTTCAGCCCCCCTTGCTACTATACGAAATATGTTTATGCAAAAAGTTGCCTTCCAACTGTTTTTAAGATGCCACTGAATTTCAGCTTCCAGTTTTAAAATAAACTATGAAATTTCGTAATGTAAAACATGAAAAGGTACCCGGGTACCCTGTCGATCACATAAGGGTTAAGGCGTTTGTAGGTATTTTACTTCTTATTTTGGTCTTACATTTTATTTTGGTGGTTTTAGGCTGCTTACAATAATGCTGGGTGGCTAACCAGTGCGAGTCAAAGCTTGTGAAAATGGGCTTCAGCAGCATGTAAATATGTAAATGCTAGTGCTGGCTGATTTCAGTTAAAAGCCAGCACCAGTGTACACAGCCTTATTGATCTCTTGACTTCATGATTCATAACCGCTAGGGCAACAAAATTGCGCACAATTGTACATTTGTAAGTAAAAGTACCCAATTACCAATTGAAATCTACAATTAAACTAGTCCATCGAATATTAGTCGAACAATTGTATTAAGTGCTGAATGCGTTCTGAATAATATTTTGAATAAAAATTGAATTCATCGAAATCTCAACTTCAATTGTTCGATTAGTAAGTGCTAATTCATAGGCATATAGGTGTTAAATTTCATATATTTTCAGACGTATCAAAATGCTTAGTAATTAGCTAAAAACAAGGCATTGAAAGTCAATGTGTGTTCAATGATCGCATGCTATCCTGAATAAAAGTTGAATTAGGTTCTGCCTAACCATGAATGAAAATGTTTTATTTATTACATTTAAATATTACCTGAACAAACCATGCAAAAAGTAGTGAATTATTTGCAGCTATTCTAAACATTGAATGATTGTACCAAAAATAGCTCTATCATTCAATAATTAATTCGAAACTGGTGAAACTTATGATATAAATCAATTTCTCAATCAGTGATCGACGAACTAAAAAAGCCGTTTACTAATAAGGCCTCGATATCTTTACAAATCCGTATCAATAACAACTTTATAACACATATTGGACATATTTGGGTGTGCTTCATTAGATTTAGTGTAATAGTTCGAATATACATATCCATCCAACTTCTTGTAAAAAGTAAAGTGCTTGTGTTTACGGTATGTCACAAAAAGGGAAAAACAAATGTCCGTGTGCATCCAATTGACTTACCCCTTGTTAATCATGCTTTTGAAATTCCTTTGTTTACATCCATCACAAAAAAATAGCAACAGTTGTGAGAAGTAATCGAGTTTTACTCAAGTTCCTTAAGATCGACCAGAGGAGGAATGAAAATAACCCTTCAAGTTCGAAATTTTATCGTGCGTGATTGCATAATAAACGTATCTCATCGCAAAGTTGCCGAAAGGTATGGATGGCATAGCCGTGGTCAGGGCTGATAAATGTCATTTTCAATGAAAAATGACATACGATTTTTATCGAACTACGTCTGAAAATCTCATTGGGCGAGAAAACGATGATGGAGATTTACTTCTAAATCTCATCGAATTTTTCTACATGACAGCCCGTGACAGTGTTTTGGTCATCGCTATTACAAGCACATTTATTGATATAATAGTAAGTTTTATAACAAAACATAAAATAAAACTTCCTATCTGCCGATAACATATTATTGCTTGTCTAATTTCAAGTAGACTAGTTAGAAATTTGTAAAACAAAATCTCATGAGACAAAATCTTATGACTGCATGATGGTGTGAGAATGACAAGAAATCTCATGATAGTTCATTTCTTCTCGTGACAGTGAGATGGCCTGTTTTTTCATTGTCAGATGATGGCCGTGAGATTTACCAGCTCTGGCTGTGGTGCAGTTAAAAAAATTGTTTTGAAACACCGAAAGCTTGGAAGTATCGTAAATCGATCTGGACGAAGACGTAATCGTAAGTCAGATCACCGAAAAGACACTAGAATCCTCCGAGAAATTAAGATCGATCCGTTTGTTACCATACGTGCACTCAGAGAAAAGCTAAGTCTTTCGTTATCCGATCGTACAGATCAACGACGCGATGCTGAGCACGGTTTGAAAAGCCATTTTGCTCGGAAACGCAGTTCATAAGTAAGGTGAACAGGGAAAAGCTAAAGCTCGATTCAAAGTAAATCTGGACGCACGGTTTAATACACCACCGCGTTCCTGGTGTTTGGAACCAACAACGTTTGACAGGCAAATTGGTGAAAAGTTTTTCTCGATTGATCGATGCATCTCGAAATTATGGATCATGGAACTTGAGAAAAGAAAATTAATCGTGCGCAAACATCTAGAGAATCCTTCGTGGTCTGCCTCAAAAATAGCAAAAGTGTTAAAATTCCCAAAGTCTCGTAATCAAACGTTACAAGGATACACAGAAAAAAATAATTGATATTAACAAGCGCGTAAAATTTCCCCTCGTTTGATTCCAAGCCAAAGGAGGCGTAAACAAAGGAATTGTTTGCAATCTTTCATGTGCCATACAACAATGTTTGCAATCTTTCATGCAACGAGCTAGACTCAGGCGTTATCTGGCTTAACTTTACATGAAATTTCTCATTATTTTCTGCCAAATCTAGCATTCCCTTTATGTGCATCAAATAACGCAGAAAATTCAATGTTTCTTTTTATCTGTCTACTCTGAGTGTGGATAGAGCACAGCGCGTCCATTCTATAAGTGGCACTAGGGACAAAGAGCTGAGGAGAAAGGTGTTGAGGTACGTGAAAGGCAATCTAGGTGTTTCCATACGTGATTTGGCAAAGAAATACGATTTCAACTTTTCCACCATGTGTAACATCCTTTCAAGAGAAGGATATACACCGTGTCCAATATATTCTCATACACTTTTTCCTTGCATTGGTGTCGTGCAACTACTCAACATGCTTCACGTATGTGTTGGTGTAGTTTTGCACTATGTTTATACAAACGCTTTTAGGTTACGGCCGATTGTTTTCATTTGGTGTTTATCTTTTACCAGCGATGAAGGAGTTTCGTGCTGTGGTGATAAACAAGTTTTTAAAAGGTGAGCGCCCGGGCGCTATTTTCAGAAATTTGAAAAACCTCGGAGTAAAGCGGTATTTTCTGTTCCGAAGGTACCGTGACACCTGCTCGTTGGATGACCGGAAAAGATCCGGTCATACTCGTACGGTGCGGACTGCACGAGTTGTTAAAGTGGTCAGGGAACGGATTAGACGAAAATCACAGCGCTCTGTACGTAAAATGGCCGCAGATCTGAATGTTTCGAGATCGTCAATGCACAATATACTGCAAAATGACCTCGGACTCCAAGCTTTCAAGAAACGTAAGGTTCACGGAGTTTCGGAACCTTTCAAGAAGAAACGACTCGAAAGAGCAAGTCTGCTTTTGTCGCGGCACGGTGGGGAAGAATTTATCTTTTCCGACGAAAAGTTATTCGTCTTGCAACAATCCCACAATGTCCAGAACGACAGATGTAGGCTCTCTCTTCGAGAACTGTTCCAGAGAGTGATAGGAATATTCCACGGTGCTGCGTCAGTGATGGTTTGGGGAGGAATTTGCAAGCGAGGCAAATTACCACTGGTTTTCATCGAAAAAGGCGTTAAAGTGAATGCCGTATATTATAAAACGGAAGTTTTGGATAAAGTTGTCAAGCCATATGTACAAGAGGTGTTTGGAGATGATCACTATGTGTTTCAGCAGGACGGAGCGCCATTGCATACTGCAAATCTCGTTCAGGGCTTGTGTCGAGAAAATTTGACCGACTTTTTGGACAAGAATGAATGGCCTCCCAGTTCACCAGATCTGAATCCCTTGGATTATTTCGTATGGTCATACAAGCTGGCGAAGGTTAATGACCACAGGGCGTCTAATGTGACACAATTTAAAACCGTAATCCAACAAATTTGGGACGACATGCCGATCGAAAAACGTCTGGAGCTGGTCAAGAAGGGTAAAGGTGGCGTTATTCCAAAACATATGCTGTAGTTGATCATATAATACTGATTAGAGCAATATAATGGGTAAAGTTATCAATAAAATCTGGATTATTGATTTGATATAATTAGAGTTTTTTTTTTTTGTCTGGATTATCGAGATTTTCTGCCTCGGGCTGGTTCATCTCCCGTCGTAGTCACTCAAATACCTCTTTTGGGTATTTTCGTAACCACTACGCCGGGGTCGCCCCCAGTTTTATTTTGTATGAGAATATATTGGACACGGTGTAATTCTTTTTGTGCCAGTAAACATCCGATTCGCTCCCTGAAACAAACAGCACGATTACTATACGAACGAGTTTTGACGAAATTTGATGGCTGTATTTTAATGGATGACGAAACATATGTAAAAAAGGAATATAAACAAATCCCCGGACAAAAAATTGTTTACCTGGCAACTGGTCGTGAGGATGTCTCTTCCAGGTATAAATTTATTTTTGCTGATAAGTTTGCTCAGAAACTAATGATTTGGCAAGGAATCTGCAGTTGTGGCCTTAAAACCAAGGTTTTCATCACACAATGACTTCAAAGGTTTACATTAAAGAGTGTCTGAAAATGCAGATTTAACCCTTCATTCGGCAACACCGTTATGCTTTGGCGGGATCTAGACAGCTGCCACTACTCTAAGGAGGTACTATAATGGCAAACAATGTTAATTTCGTCGCCAAAGAGATTAATCCTCCGAATTGCCCTGAGCTCAGACCGATCGAAAAATATTGGGCAATTGTCAAGCGAAAACTTCTAGTATGCGGTAAAGAAGTGACAAATGCACAACAAATGCGTTTAAAGTGGAATAAGTTCGCGACTGTGCAGATCACGGTGACATCGATCACAAGTAAAGTGCGACAGTTCGTTCGAAACGGTAAAATGTAATAATTTGTTACATATCGTTTGAAAGCTGAATAAATACCCTTTTGTTTGACGTTTTAACAACCGTGTATATTATTTAATTCTTGAGTTATGATCACTTGAGTGCGTCCAAATTTACTTTGAATCGGGCTTTATTGCGGTTTGCAAGAAACCATATAAATAAGCCACTGGAATTCAGGAAACGGGTTGATTGGTCCGACGAATCTAAGCTTGAACTGTTCAAGAGAAAACGACGGCTGCAAATCAGACGATGAAAGTCTAAAGGATAAACATCTCCTAGCGACCAAGAAGCACGGCGGTGGAAACACCATGGTCTGGGGCTGTATCTCATGCTTTTTAGTAGGGAATCTGGCTCTAATCTATTGTATCATTATGGCAGGTGGGTATTTAGATATTTTGAACGAGCAAATGGAAGAGTCTTTGCTGAAAATGGGTCTGGGAGATAATTACATTTTCCAGCAAGACAACCACCAAAGCATACGGCATAGAAAACGCAATTCTTCCGTGCCTGTTGGATTAAACGGTACGAATGGCCTCCCCAGAGCCCTGATTTAAACCTAATTGAAAGTATATGGGCAATTCTCGACAATAGAGTCAAAAAACCAATGTAACCAATAAGCAAACATATTTTGCGGCACTGGAGAACCAGGCACTGGCCGAAAGCATCCCGAAACGATTGCAGTCCATCATTGAAGGGAAGGGAGGTCATATTGAGTATTGAAGAGTTTTTTTGATTGATTTGTTTTATTTAAACATGAAGTGGATCTTTTATTATGGCACACCTACTTCGCTAAATTGAATTTATTTTGTAATTTATTTTATGTAAGGAATAAAAGTTATCGTTGATTTTGAGCTGAAATTGTTCATCTATGTTTATTTTTCGGACAAATGTATTGGAATACCCTGCACTTTCAAAAATATTCGTTTTTCCTCAACTATAATACATTAATCAAAGGTGGATATTTATTTTTGCCAGACACTGTTAGTTCCTTAAGGTGAGAATGGTTTTATTTCCAACATGTGCAAAGATCTTGCAACCCATATTTCAAAAAGATGTGAACGAACTCTTGAATTGTCCCATAACAATCCCATTATTGACTATGAATAGAAAGATTTTATTTAAAATTTTACCATTTTTAAATACAGTATTTAAGCGTTTAAATATTATCATGGTTGTTTTATTAAGTATGTTATAACAACTCTGTCTCATAATTTTAGAATAAATTCAGTTTTTCGAAGCTGATTAGTTTTTCACTCAATTAAGAACAATATCGAATAAGCGGTCGATGTACTGATGACAAAACGCATGCTTTGATCGCTTCCTGATAGTGAGATTGATTGTGGTGGCCATTACAGCTCTTAAAAGCCTGGATAAAACAGTTACGCCATTATTTTAAATTGATACCAAAGTTCCAAAGTTGCCCACTAAATACAATCTGGAGGGTTTTGTCAGTTGCTTTATTTTTATACGGCGCATTGAAATTTTCTTGAAGATTGATAAAGCTATGTGTTACATTTTATGTGTACTATATAGAGCTTCCTCCCAGACACGATTCAACGTTAGATCGGACTTGTATTCGCATTGTCGCACTTATAGAATCACATCGCGCAATTAAAGTGGGCTAAAAAGCGCAACAACTAGGCTTGTTGCAAACTCGGCAGTCAAAATACCATTACCGCATCGCAAAAGCGACTTAGTATATGAGCGACAATAGAAACAGTGATGTTTTTAAAGCAGCATAGGCCCTTTTAAAAGTTTTGTTGACGTTTATATTTCTGGGTTTAGTAGTGGAGAGCGTTAACTTGTTTTTGTTTTTTCTTGATTAAAATCAGTACGATTAACACATGTACACAGATGGAATTAATGTTTTTCGTGATATTATTAAAATAGATACATAGCAGTGGCAACTTTTCCGTATTAAATTGGAAGAAAATGATCAGAATCGAAAGTTTTGTTTGTTGCTAAACGATTAACGGTAAGTGAACGAATAAATTGTGAATAACCTGTGTGCTCAGTGTTTGATATTCAGTGCATATTCACCGATTTCCACTGGAGGTCTGCTTATTGAGCTCAAGATAGGTTCCGCTTCCCTGCAACGACATTCATAGCGCCACATGATTTTTTTTTCATGAAAATACAAGGGCTTATAAATGCTTTATCTACGCGTTATTCAATCATCACCTTTGTGTGGCTCCCCTCTCATTCCGGGCAATGAGAGAGTGCACTTGCTTGCAAAAGAAGGCGCTATGAAAAGCGATATTAATTGATAAATCGTCTTCAAGGAATTGGCCTTCAAAACTGGCGGTATCAATAAAGTAAAGGAGATTTGAGCCAATGGCAATATTCTTGTTCCCGTACGAGTGTGGCAGACATCATAGACATAACGTTTGCATTAAAAAAAAATAGACAAAAATTGGATTTACCTTCACCCGCACTGACAAAACAACCCATGCAGCATCAATCATAGTAACCCATGAGTCAGCAGACAAAATTTGACAGCTCTATCAGTCGAACTCTAACCGTGATGGCAAAAACAGTGAAGCAACTCCGTTCAGAAGTCTGCGCGTTCAAAGATTGGCACCCCGCCGCGTCGAAAACGGACATCATACGGCACTTTGTGTACGCCGGATACGCCCATTCCGGCATCTACAACATCTTGGCACTATTAGACAACAATCAGAGCATAGAAAGAAAGCCCGGTTCCGGACGGCCGACGACCACGAGCGACAAGAAGCTCCAAAGTATGCTGAAGAGGAAGACCGAGGGAAAAGTGGCTACATCGCTGGCCGGGAGGTCGGTTCAACCGGCCAAACAGTGAAAAAGTACCTGGCGAACATGGACATACATGTCAGGAAGCGGAAGTCGCGTCCACTGGTTTCGGAGCTGCAGTCAATGACGCAGCGGCAGCGGCTGAATAAGATGGTCAACTCGATTTTACCGGCGAATCGCGACGTGGCGGTGGTGATGGACGACGAGACCTATCTCACCCTGGATGGCAACGACTGGCAGGGCCCTTCGTGTTTTACTAACGGGGAAATTTATAGTACGAAATGCCTGCCGGAAGTTGCATCGTTCATCAAGAAATACCATAAGGGCGAAGACGCGGTGTTCTGGCCGGATCTGGCGACGGCCCACTACTCGAAGCGATCGTTGGAGGAGATGGAGTGGCTGAATATCGGTGTGGTACCAGAGTCGGCGAACCCGCCCAACGTCCCCCAGCTGCGTCCCATTGAGAATCTCTGAGCCAATCTGAAGCGTTAGATCACTCCAACAATTTTGTCGCGAAAACTGAGGAGGAAGATAAAACGAAGAAAGAACTCAAAAACAGCCTACACGCATGTTTTCGTCCAACATGGCGAATGTTCCGGTTAACTGCCGGAAGGCCACTCGCAAGGGCGTAGATTTTTTTTGCAAGTAAGCTTAAATAATTACCTTCCATGGGAAATTTATCAAAAGCAATTATCTGTCTTAGCTTTTTTTTATCACCATCCGAAAAAAGTCCATTTATTTAATGCAAACGTTAGAAAAATTCTGGGCGATTATGAAGGGCAAGCTCCGGAAAACAGGGAAGGTCTTCATAAAAGACAAGGATTTGAAGAATGAGTGGATGAAAGTGTGTAAGAAATATGGCGTAAGTGTTGCACAGGATTTGATTAATAGCGTTAAGTCCAAGATGCGGGCATTTAGCCTAGGAGAGGAGGTGGAATAAATTAGCTTTGCAAAAACATAGCTTATATGTGTTTATTTATTCCCTGTGAATTAACATTTTTGTCTGTTGCAAGTACAATCGAGAACAGTCTTTAGATGACGCGACTTAAGATTCTTTCACATTGCTCGAGATTGTGATTTTATTATGCGTTTTTATACTGGAAAAGGTGGCTCCAAAATCATCCATTGAATAATTCTCTATTTTTGTCTCATTTTTGGGGTCAATCTGGTCGGCAAGGTCAGCCTGTTATGAAACATTGGAAGATCGAGGTTTTGTCTAAACAGGTAGATCGTTTTCGATACAGATACTAGCAATTCAATGCTCCTAAGTATATCATTTTTTCTGCTAAATAACTATCCTATTCACCGTTTCCCCTTCCTTACGGAATGACGCTTAAACCATCCACAAGCAAGGCGAGAAGCAAATAAGCTGGTAGGGTTGCATACCGGACAACGGTCTTGTTGATTTTAGAATACGGTAGTTTTTGTTTTTAGGTGGCCGTCAGTCGCTCATCATGAAACCAGATCGTATTCAGCGTCTTCACGATCACTTTGTCTCGTCATGGGTAAAGTTATGAACCTCCAGGTGTTCGGAAATTTTGAGAAACATTTTGTGCAGAATCCTCAAACTTGCTTCATGACTTTTTACCACTTGTACATAATACAGGATGTAAGCCCTTCGCCGAGCATCCGCAATCGTGTTTGCTTCTCCGACTACGGCAATTCGATTCACTTTGATTTCCCTGAGCATCATTGTCCTATTGAGGTATCCGGTGACATTTTCAGCAAAGTACGGCCAAGTTGGTTTCACTTAATCGTTCTTCACTGACATCATTGATAGAGGCGTTTGAAGGCTTTTGGCGTCTACAACGAAATTCATAGCGCCACATGAACAATTTTCTTATGAAAATACAAGGCTTTATAAATGCTTTATCTTCGCGTTATTCAATCATCACCTTTGTGTGGCTCCCATCTCATTGTACGATTCCGGGCAATGAGAGAGTAGACTTGCTTGCAATTAATATTAATGGACAAATCGCCTTCAATGAATTGTTGAAGGCCAGCTGGCGGACTGAATAAAGTAAAGGAGATTTGAGCCAATGGCAATATTATTGTTCCCCTACGAGTGTGGTAGACATCCATCGATAGAAGTAATATTTTGAAATTAAGAGCTTACGCTGAAGCATTCTCGACGGCAGCCATTACCTCAAAATTTAGAATTGATATGACTCAGAATCTGTACTAGATATTGATATTTCATCACATCAGTTTATATACGTGTTCATTCACTAACAATCGAGATTTATCAATTTGAAATAGAGAGAGAGGTTTGCGAGAGAGAGACAGAGAGAGAGAGAGAGAGATAAAAGATAAGAAAAAATATATGGAGCAGCAAATCACCTTATTAACGATTTTATCAATGGAAGTGACATACTCTCCAACAACCGATAACTGTCCTAGCCACATCATTGCAACTTACTTAAGAGAGATGCTGAGAACTCTACGACCCTTCATAAGTGCTATAGAAACGTTGGAATGTGTTAGTAGGGAGGGGTGAACGGATCTGGAATGGAACGCTGACAACGCTGCACTGAACTAAGGAACCTGTTCTTACATGCCTTCTTTTATTTTGGCTGCCCAAAATGCACATACCTCTAGACTGGGTTCACATTAAGGTCCTGTTCTAGAAATTTCAGCAGGCCAATTTTCCAATTTTCCAGCTTCAGGACCGGTTATAGAAATTTCAGGCAGACCAATTTTCCAACTTTTTTTCAGCGATGGAGAATAATTGTACTTGTATCAGTTATCAAATGAGGAACTGCTATAAGGCTCAATTTGCTTTTCAGTAGTTTCAAAATGTTCAAAAGCAGTTTTTGGCAGCGCATCATTTCAGATCGCAAAACTTCGCGTCATTTGTTCTTTTTTTATCCTCTACAAAATACCACGAGTTTCAATTCAATTTTGAAATCTGAAATTATGCGTTGTCAAATACTGTTTTCAAATCAAAGTCAATTGAACCACAATAATATTAAATCGATGGCTCGCGTTAAGTCATAAGCTTGTTATAACCATTCTTAAAACTTGGAATTCAGAATTGCAAAGTTTCCTCGAAGTTGTACTCGATACGTTACCAATATTATAAATTTCGTTACTCACATTCATCAGGCTCCTGCATGCTGTCCAACATTATTAATTGACTTCGCAGTGACGTCTCAGAAAGTCCCGACATAAATTTATGGATATGCATTCGAATCAACCGTTTATTTTCAGATTTACATCACACAATACTTATGTTTATGTCAGCTAAATTGCATGCCAATCTCTGCATGTGTTGCAACACCGTCCAGCATGCCAATCTCTCGAGGGGAAACAGCAATAAAACTTCTATATTGCTTTTTAACAATCTTGTTGACTTCACAGCAAGAGGTAATTTTTCAGTTGGAACCCAACATAAAACAAAACTACTTCCGTTTAGCAGATCGTACGGAAGTTTTTCTGTCCTTTTCCCTGAGTTTTCCCTTTCGGTTTCTATATACTATGTACTAGAAAGCAGTTAAACCCTCCTTCGTTCGTTTTCATTCGGCGAGTTTGTATTCTTATTTATCTCTACTTTGCATATCATGTTGAGGCACCTGATGCAATAAGTTCAGTGAAGTTCGAAATTGGAATAAGATTTATTCTAAAGTCATCCCTTAGTTTCAATAACAGTTCATCATGACTGACAATCAAAGCTCATCTGTCAATGAAATGTGCCGTTTCTTCTGTTTCCTAATGATAAATGACACATTCATATTAGGAATACAGGTGTTGAAAATAATCTTCCAGCTATTTTCCCACCTCTGTGGGATATCATGAATACTGTTCACCATAATTAGCTTTTAGCCTGCTCAAGTGTTTTAGATGCTAATTTTAATTGTTGTTGATTCAGATCAGTTTCAGATTCAGAAATTAGCGGTAGTTGTTGAAATGATACTCTACCCTAGGAGTGCAGGGACATTCAAATTTATTTTACATGGATTTGGATAGAAAACTTTAAAGCAATCTTACGCCTTATAGAAGCTCACGCAAAATTTGCAGGATTGTAGGTATCCTCTTCCTGACATTTTAAACAATACCTTCCACGCTCTCGTATGCATGAAAATGCATATTTGACATGGCTGCACAGTGATATATATGCCAAAAATGCTAGGAAATTTTTCTTGTACATCTTATGGACCAATCTTCGACGTTTTTCAAATTATTTTACCTAAATGTGAGAAGCTTTATTTCTAATAAATTGATCTTCGAAAAAGTTGTAGAAAACATAACATAAAAAATGGGGGGCGGGCGGGTTGGCTGTGACGATACACCTTGGGGGGAAGGGACCCCACGAAGGGACTCTGCAAAACTTCTACTGGTGCATGCTCCTGTGCTTGCTGGCTACCCTGGCTGTGGCTGCGTAGCTCTGCGTCATGTTTTTCATACTGCGCTGTTTATCTTGCTTTTCGAACGAACCGGTTGGATGTCGAGGTCGGTCCTGCGATTCCAGTTAGATAATATCTTCTGGTTCGCAGGCACCCCAACAACCAAAATCCGGTGGTTCTTCACGGTCAATACTACTCGGCATAGTCCCCTACTGGGGAGCTATCCTATTCGGGTGGAGAGTTCCCCGACGAAAGAATATCTCCCGAAACCTATAACGTTACACGTTGTTCCTACTCTGATGCAAGTCGATAGTGTGCCGAGGTCGGTACAGAGATTCCGGGTGGAGTATTGCTTCCGGTTCACTGGTGCCACGACGACTCAAGCTGGTATTTCACTACGAGGTACTCGGAATAGTCCCTGGCCGTGGATGTATCCTACTCCGACGAAGAGTTCCCTGGGAGTGGAAGATCTTCCGAAACCGATGCTAGGCCAGGCAGGTGCCGAAGTTGGTCTTGCAATTCCGTTAGATAGTGAGATTTCCGGGTCAAAGGCGCCTCGTTGACCATTTATCGATAGTGACCCTAGCCAATTTTCGCGCAAGCGTGCATTTGTCTGTGCGTTTTTTTTTTCCTTGTTACACCATCAATACCCCCCCTGGGACTGCCCAATGGTATTACTTCATGGAGGCTGTTGGCCATTTTGCCACTATGGAGCTATATAGCTCCAACTCCTTGCCTGAGCCATTCAGGTCCCACCCTCTACGGAATCGACTCGAGTAGTCTCCGACGGCGGATCTACCCTACATTGACGGAGAATTCCCAAAGTTCTCGTGAGACCAAAACACGATGAGCCATTTAGCTCCCACATACTGACGCAATCGACTCGAGTTGTCCCCAACTACGGATCTACCATACAACGATGGAGAGTTCCCCGGCGTTGGAACATCCCCCGAGACCCCGCGCTACTCTGATCAATTACTCGTTTCTTGATTCTCCCGAAATTTTCACTGTAGAGCCGACATGATTTGCGTAATGGCTCCGTTAATCGCAATTCACGCACTTTCGTCACGACACATTCAATAGACGGCGTTAGCCGGACTGGTATTTGGCCCGCTGATGGCAAGCATCTCGCTTCGCAGTGATCCGGATCGTTGGCAGTCAAATACCCTGTACTCTGCTGTCTTTTGGACGTCAGCGCACTGGGGTCAGCACAGGGTGACGCTGCGTGTCCGAATCGATGCAAGTAGTGCCTGAAGCAACCATGGCCAGACAGAAACTGCGTAAGGTAGAAGTTTACGTCTCCATGTTTCTTTTCATCATCGACAGATCCGGAATGAGCTGGTGCGTCCATCGACCGTTTTCCTCCATGTTACATTCTCGCTGCCATTTGGCAATCGACTCCGCCCTCACTAGCTTCCGAATTCCTCTGATATTTCTCCGTTGATAGCACTCGTGCCGCTGCCGGGAACATTCCGGCAATGACGCATACTGCCTCCGATGAAATATTTCTGTACGCACTCACGACTCTCATGGCCAGGAACCTGAACGTACTGTTCAACTTCGCCCTGTTTGACTTGGTTACCAGCGACTCAGGCTGGACCTCCGTATCTCAGAATCGATAATGATACACTAGCTTGTAGACGCCGCCTACAACTGCTTGGTCCGTAGCTATTCGGCATGATTTTGGCCATCGCATTGATGGCCTTATCCGAATTCCCATAGGCATAACCTACGTGGCTGTTGTAGTTCAGCCGGTCGTCGATCATCACACCCAGATACTTCAGCACATGCTTCGAAGCTATGGCATGCTCTTCGATGTAAATTTCTACTTGCTGCATCGCTTTGCAGTTGCTGACTAACAGCAACTCCGTTTTATGTTTAGCTATCTTCAGTTTTGACGATTGCATCCAGTTTTCAATTATGCCGATTGCTTTGGTCGCCAGCTATTCCACTCCTTCCAGTGTCACTGATAATACGATGTCATCCGCAAAGCCAACGATCACAACGCCCTTGGAAAGCTTCAGCGTCTGCACTTCGTTGTACATCCCGTTTTAAAGTGTCGGGCCAAGGATGAAACCTTGCGGAACTTCCGCCGTGATATTCAACGATATCCGCCCCACGGAGGTCTCGTTCTGAAAGTAACTCTTCAGAATTCTGCACAGGTAATCTCATTACCCTCATTATGTGCAGCAACTCGGCAATAGCCTCCCTGCTGGCGTTCTGTACGTCGATCGTAACAAAACTGCAATATCGATCGCCTTTCCGCTTCTGTTTGGACGAATTTACGGCTGCCTCGACCACTGTCCGAATGGCATCCACCGTAGACTTCCCTTCCCGGAATCAGAATTACATCCTCAATAGCCCGTGCTTGTTCTCGGTAAATTTCTGGGAGTCTGGGAACTGACCTTCTACTAGACATTTCTGCAGCACATCCCGGAACATATCCAGAAATGCCTGAATTGCCACTTTCAGATCCACGTTACGAATTCCATCCGGTCCAGGTGCCTTCTTCATCTTAAGCCCTTTTGCTCCTCGTTCGAGACGTGCATGCCCTCAGCGTTACTTCTTTCTTCCTCGCCGTACGGTGTACGTGGCCACGTCGTTGAATCGTGCGTCGAGAAAAGTCCATCTACGATAACCTTCAGTTTAGCTGGACATAGCTCTGCAGCCATTTTTGGGCCTTTTATCGTCACAATCACAATACGGTACGCGTCACCCCAGCGAAATAGCGTAATAAGGTGTGGCTCATTTAGTATTTTAACAAACATAGTTGATTCCTACAGCGACCCTAGTGGTCGGATTTGTAAACTATGACATCTTATTTGTTCCCTATAACAATAACAACATCAGCAGTTTTTTTTCGCGGTGCAGTTCGAACGTTTTTCAGAGAAACACAAAATGGAAGAAGAAAGAAGAAAAATAATTGTGCGCAATCATTTGGAAAACACTTCGTGGTCTGGGCCAAAACTTGCTAAAGTGTTGGGTTTCCCCCGAAATACCGTGTGGCGTGTTTTTAAAAAGTACAGAGGAACTTTGTCGACGGATCGCAAGCCTCAAAGCAAGCGTCGGGTGGGTACTGTCAACCGTCAACTGCGGAACAAAGTCATCAAGAACATGTTCCAATTCTAACTGAGCCACACCTTAGCAGCTGGTAAAATCTGGCAGAACAAGCATTGAATCGCATGTTTTATCAGGAAAAGGTAAGAGACGCTTTTTAAGGCATTCATGCCGATACTTCAGCATTTACGTACCTGTTTTAAACCACACGAACATATTGCTTGCCAGACTAGATATTTTTCAGGAAATCTGGTTTTATACTTCCAGTGGCATTTTCTGGCTAGATGCAGTGTAAAAGTCCATTCCCGAAGAAATGGAAATGGAGTTTTGTTGTTCAGAAAGCTTTCTGGAGCGTGTTTTCACCTAAATTTTGGTGCTTTGAGTTACGATCTGAATATGTTTGAATTTTGAATGATCACAACCCAGCGTCAAATTTCACTTTTTGCTCAAAACCTGTTGAAATTTGCACTTTTCCGCAACTGGCCGTGTTGATTACTTCTGGTTTCCCTGAAAACCAGCAAGGACCCGTTTGTCCTTTCTTTAGTGGCTTGGTCCAGGTGCACCACCACTTCCAGCTTTCCTTTTCACAGTAAGATCCTCTTTAAACCGTTTAATCGCTTCGGCAACAGTTGATATTGGCATATTTAATGATTTTTCGATGGAGCGAACCGTAGAATTGGGATTTTGTAGGATAGATTTTTTGCGTGCTAAATCAGGTAGCACTATCTGAAGCCACTGAACGCACTTTTGGAAACAATCTGTGTAATTCACGTTTGTCTATGTATTGATCATGAGCATAGCAAGTTTCATCTCATTTCATGGTAAATTGGCTAAGGAACAGCATCAATACTTTGTCCGGATCTTGGTTTGAACGGCCTTTTGGCTTGGTTTCATCAAACAGTTCGATTATAACTTCCATGATCTATGTACACTCAAACATTAAAAAAATATACATGGCATATGCTTATGTGTCTATACTAAAGATATTCGATTAGGATCAGTTTAAGAACAGTTCTCCTTGTATACTGTTTGTAAATTAGGCTGGAATACATTTCCACTACCATCGCACGATGCATGCTCATAGACATTCAAATGTTAAAAGAACGGCTCAAATTTGCCATGATATAGATCATTTGTAAACGATATTGCTTCACACCGTTCATTCTTCCAACTAACTACTAATCTTAAATTTTTACCCCTCTTTGAATTTGAGGAATCGAAATTTGTTTGCAACAAACTACGTGAAATTAAGACCATCGATGTCTTAATACAATGTGCATTGTGAATCAATTGACTTAAAGGGCGATACGGTCAAAATTTGGTCAATATCAACTTGACGTATTTCTTTCAATTTTGCATTTAAAAAACCTGAACACCCCTCATTTTGAAGGTGTGTGTGTGTAGAATGTTGCTCCTATTTTGATTTTGGAATTCACTCTTCAGTTGTCAAAATGCCGTCCAAGCAAGAAGAGCAGCGTATCAAAATTTTGCTCGCGCATCGCGAAAATCCGAGCTACTCGCACGCAAAGTTGGCAAAATCGCTAAAAGTTGCCAAATCAACCGTTACAAATGTAATTAAAGTGTTTGGGGAACGTTTGTCGACAGCCAGGAAGTCTGGATCGGGGGGAAATCGAAAACCGGAAGCCGCTGAGACGACAAAGAGAGTTGCCGGTAGTTTCAAGCGAAACCCTAACCTATCTCTCCGAGATGCCGCAAATAAGCTGGGTGTATCGTCTACAACCGTGCATCGAGCCAAAAAACGAGCCGGACTATCGACTTACAAGAAGGTAGTGACTCCAAATCGCGATGATAAACAAAATACGACGGCCAAAGCGCGATCCCGGAGGCTGTACACGACGATGCTGACGAAGTTTGACTGCGTGGTAATGGACGACGAAACCTACGTCAAAGCCGACTACAAGCAGCTTCCGGGACAGGAGTTTTATACGGCAAAAGGAAGGGGAAAGGTAGCAGATATTTTCAAGCACACGAAACTGTCAAAGTTCGCAAAGAAATATCTGGTTTGGCAAGCCATCTGTACCTGTGGCTTGAAAAGCAGCATTTTCATAGCTTCCGGGACTGTCAACCAAGAAATTTACGTGAAAGAGTGTTTGAATAAACGTCTGCTGCCTTTCCTGAAGAAACACGGTTGTTCCGTACTGTTTTGGCCGGACTTGGCATCTTGCAATTACGGTAAAAAGGCCATGGAGTGGTACGCCGCAAACAACGTGCAGGTGGTTCCCAAGGACAAGAACCCTCCCAACACGCCAGAGCTCCGCCCAATTGAGAAATACTGGGCTATTGTCAAGCAGAACCTAAAGAAGACCAAAAAAACTGCTAAGGACGAGCAGCAGTTCAAGGCAAACTGGCTTTCTGCGGCGAAGAAGGTGGACAAGGTGGCTGTACAAAATCTGATGGCAGGGGTCAAGCGTAAGGCCCGGCAATTCGGATTTGGAAAAGCGGAAGCCTAACTGAATATTTTTCCTGAATTGAACTTGAAAAAGAAATTTAATTTGATTTTTTAAATAAACGATTTCACCGATTTACACGCGTTTTCCCTTGACCAAATTTTGACCGTATCACCCTTTAGCCATGTCTCGTGAAATTCTGAGATAATGTTCCATTTGTATGTGATCTATGAGAAGTTAATGAAAAGTATAAATATGTATCCTACGGTCGGTTATCCAAACAAATAAATAGGTTTAAGTTGGTTCCATCAGCATCTTTAAGCCTCTTTGACACTCCCGCATAGTATTAAAATAGCAATTTTTACCGTGATCGAGTTACATTGCCCTGTACTACCTTGATCAAAAAATTTCCGGAATTTATTCAGGAAATTGAAAATACAATATTATACATAAAAAAATCGATATTGTTACCTTCAAAGTACTCTCCATCGACTGCAACACACTTGATCCAATCCTCGAAACATTTTTTATATTCGGTTTGCGGAATGGCCATCAGCACCATCTTCGATTTTTCCATCTCGGGTGCTGAAACGTGTTCCGGTTTCTTGAGTCGACCGAATAGGAAAAAGTCGCAGGGAGCCACATCAGGTGAATTCGGTGGTTAGCCAAATGTTAACGGACAACTATGGAATTGTGTGATAAAGCGATACATCGTGGTGCAAGATTCACGAGTTGTTTGCCCACAAATTCGGTCTTTTTTGGAAAATTGCTTTACGATAACGCCCAAATAATACTCCTAGTTGACGGTTTGGCCATGTGGAAAGAATTCATAATACATAACACCCTTATAATCCATGAAAACTGTGAGCATCGCCTTTTTTTTCGACTGCAAACGACGTGGTTTTCTCGGTCGTGGATCATTCGGCGCACACTATTCACTCGTTTTGCGTTGTCATACTCATGAATGTTGGGTCAGATTCAGCCTTGGAAATCATGTCTTTTGCGACGTCGACGCGGTCTCTTTTTTGCATGAAATTCCGGTCTTTCGGTATCAGCTTTGAAGCGACACGTCTGAGGCCCAAATCATTAACCAAAATGTCATGAACGGATCCAAAAGCAATTTTCAACTCCTCTGCCATCTCTCTAATGATCAATTTCCGGTCTACGGTAATCCATTCTTTGATTTTGTTGATGTTTTTGGCGTTTTTAGATGTCGATGGCCTACCACTTCTCTCATCATTGTTCAAGGAATCACGGCTACTTCTGAAACGTTCGTGCCAGTGATAAAGCACTGATTTCTTCTGAGTAAAGGATGTCCCACATATATATATATATATATATATATATATATATATATATATATATATATATATATATATATATATATATATATATATATATATATATATATATATATATATATATATATATATATATATATATATATATATATATATATATATATATATATATATATATATATATATATATATATATATATATATATATATATATATATATATATATATATATATATATATATATATATATATATATATATATATATATATATATATATATATATATATATATATATATATATATATATATATATATATATATCCACTCTTTTTCTTTCATGTCTTCCTCACATTTGACCTCCTTGGGATGTTTCCGTAGTACCTGCTTCATAATAGCCCAGTATTTTTTGATGGGCATTACTTCCGGTGCGTTGGGGAGAAGGGGTAATTAACTTGGGCAGGAAAGTGACCCCGTTTGCTTCTTACCACTCCAGGACCACATTTGAATAGTGGCACGAAGCTAGATCCGGCCAGCAGCTCGTAGGGCTCTCGTCTTGCTTCAACAGAGGAAGCAGACGCTTCTGTAGACACTCCTTGAGGTAGATCTCTCCATTTGCCACATGAGCAGGTCGCTTGCCAAATCATGTATTTCTTGGCACACTTTGAAAGTTTCTGCTTCCTTAATCCTCCGAAACATCAAACTTGTGCTGGGTGGTAAAGAACAGTAGCCCCGGAAGTTGCCGGAAGTCCGCCTTGACGTATGTCTCATCATCCATGATGAGACAATGAGGCTTCGTTAGCATCTGGATGTACAGTTTCCGGGCCTGTGACATTCCCACCGTATTTTGCCGTTCGTCACGGAGCCTTCTGCACTGTATAGGTATGCAGTTCCTCCCGGTCCTTGGCTCTCTGAACGAAATACTTGGGCAGATTCAACTTTTTTTCCACATCCCTGACCGAATTTCGCTTAAACGCTTTCACGACACATTTTTGATCCTGATCACTAATAGAACATCCATTCTGATCGCATTTCTCCTTCCATTCGATGATCAGAGTTTCGTAGTGACGTTTAATCACACGATTCACCGTTGACTGCACGACTCCGAGTTGTTTTCCGATATCCCGACCAGAGAGTTGAGGATTTTCCTGGTGCTTTTGCAAAATCAATTCACGACGTTGCTTTTCGGGTGACGCCATTTCTTCCAATTATAAAAAAAAAACTGACAGCATCTATCGCTGTTTTTACAGTTTTTACAACAAAAACAAACACTCTAAACTACTTCTACTCAAATGTTCAAGACTAAATACCCAATTTTTTAAAGCGTGTTTTTCGTGATGCAATTTGATGTGGGACACCCTTTATCGTTGCTTAAACACTTTTCTAACATCTGCAATGCCATCGCGCTATTAAAACCGTATTTAACGCAAAATTTAATTGAAAAAAAAACTCGTTGTTGCAAATTCAAATCCATTTTGAAAATTGTACAAAATTGAGTACACACACAAAATTGAGTACACAAACAGATGTGCTCAATACGGTGAAAATTTTACAAATGTCAAGTTTTCAAGCTTAAAATTGGCAATGTCAATGACAGATACCATACCTACCATACCAATCAGACTAAGGCCGGAGTGGCCTCTGCTGTACACAGAAGTTGTTTCAATTGTAATCGGTCCATGGCTGTACCTCGCCAGCCTCGCTGTCTGCGGAGAGTCCGCAGGTCGCCTTCTACTTGATCGATCCACCTTGCTCGTTGCGCGCCTCTTCTTCTTGTACCTGTTGGTTCGTTTTCTAGAACCATTTTCACAGGGTTGTCGTCCGACATTCTTACGACATGCTCAGCCCATCGTAGTCGACCGATTTTTGCGATGTGTACGATGGGAGGTTCTCCCAGCAACTGGTGCAATTCGTGGTTCATTCGCCTCCTCCACGTTCCGTCTTTCATCTGCACTCCACCGTAGATCGTACGCAGCACCTTCCGTTCAAAGACTCCAAGGGCGCGTTGGTCCTCCACTAGCAATGTCCATGTTTCGTGGCCGTAGAGAACTACCGGTCTAATTAATGTCTTGTAGATGGTCAACTTTGTAGTTCGGCGAACTTTGTTCGATCTTAGCGTCCTTCGGAGTCCAAAGTAGGCACGATTGCCAGCCATAATGCGCCTTTGTATTTCTCTGCCGGTGTCGTTATCGGCGGTCACCAATGAGCCCAGATACACGAATTCGTCTACTACATCGATTTCATCACCGTCGATCTGAACTTGTGCTAGGAGGCTAACATTGTCTTCTCGTGAGCCTTTTCCCTTCATGTATTTTGTTTTTAACGCATTAATCACAAGCCCAATCCTACCAGCTTCAGCCTTAAGTCTGATCTACGTTTACGCCATCGTCTCAAAGTTACGTGCTACGATATCAACGTCGTCGGCGAAGCCAAATAGTTGGACAGACTTCCTGAAGATCGTGCCACTCGTGTCTATCCCAGCTCTTCGAATCACACCCTCCAATGCAATGTTAAACAACAAACACGACAATCCATCACCTTGCCGTAACCCTCTCCGAGATTCGAAGGGACTCGAGAGCGTCCCTGATACTCGGACGACATACATCACTCGATCCATCGTTGCTTTGATCAACCGCGTCAGTTTTTCCGGAAATCCATATTTGTGCATGATTTGCCATAGCTGGTCTCGATCGATTGTATCATACGCTGATTTGAAGTCGATGAAAAGATGATGTGTGGGCACGTTGTATTCGCGACATTTCTGCAGCACTTGCTGAATCGCAGAAATCTGGTCCGTAGTAGCGTGGGCACGCATGAATCCCGTTTGGTATTGCCCCACGAACTTCTTTGTAATTGGTGACAGGCGGCGGCATAAAATTTGGGAGAGCAACTTGTAGGTAGCGCTCAGTAGCGTGATCGCGCGATAATTGCAGCAATCCAGCTTGTCGCCCTTTTTATAGATGGGACACACTATTCCTTCCATCCAATCCTCCGGTAAACATTCCTCCTCCCAAATTTTGGTAATTACCCAGTGCAGCGCTCTGGTCAGTGCTTCACCACCGTATTTTAATAGCTCGCTTGGAAGTTGGTCAACACCAGCGGCTTTGTTGTTTTTCAACAGACCAATTTCCTCCTCAACTTCCTGAAGGGTTGGGGTCGGGGTCCTGTCCTCTTCTGTGCGTGTTCCTAGATTTATTACCGTGCCACTTTTGTTCGCTGTAACATTACCGTTCAGGTGCTCGTCGAAGTACTGCTTCCCCATTTCAATCACCTCACACTCTCCTGTGAGAAGGTTGCCATCCAGGTCTCTGCAAATATCAGCTTGTGGTACGTAGCCTTTGCGTGAGCTGTTTAACTTCTCGAAGAATTTGCGTGTGTCGTTAGCACGGTACAGTGCTTCCATTTCTTCGCGGTCTCGATCTTCCCTCTGGCCTTTTTTCCTTTGAAGAATAGAATTTTGTCTGTTCCGTGCCTGTCTATACCGATCCACATTCGCTCTCGTACGGTGTTGCAGCATTCTCGCCCGTTCAATGACAGATGTGGCAACCAAAAAAAAAAAAAAAAATTCAAATCGGGTGACTGAGAGCGCACACGGTGGTGATTCCAGAAACTTTTTGATCAAGGTGGTATGGCATATTTGTTACATGCTTACTGTGATTTCCTATCTAGCTGTAACATGGCATTATTCGTGTTGTAAGATTTATTTCAAATTGAAATAACACCATTAACGTATGGAGATGCTTAAAGTTCCTATAGTAATTTAGTTCTATAGTAATAAATTAAACTTTCCCTAGGCTACGACTATCGCTCTAGTTTTCTTCTCAAATGTATAATTGTTATTACAAAAAATTATGAAATCTTTAGCTAAATCGAAAACATTGACAAAATATGTGCGACAAATGTATTTTTTTTTAATATGAAAAACTTTCTAGGACGTAGTAGGCTTTAAACTGACAAAAATAAAACATTGAGGTTATTTCTATTCTTATAAAGTTTCAAGACATTGTCCAGACTCTCTTAATTATTCGATTCTGTTGATAGAACCATAGTGTCTTCAACAAAAAGCATTTTATGGAACAGTTTCTGCAACTTCGCCCACGACACCAGTTTTTTCATCAAATTAATAAAAATAAAATAACACTGACATCTCATTTCTAGGTAGATTGATCAGTTAATAAGTCAAAAGTTGCGACATAAGATGGACAACAACTTTGCTAACAGTGTATAGCATTTTATTTTCATTTTTATTTTGAAAAAGCTGATGGTCCCGGTTTTTGGCTTTTAAACCACTGTGCGCTGGGCGGAAATGAGAATTCCCACTCGGAAAGGGCTAAGAATTTCTATATGAATACCAGTGCATTTCAAATCTCTTTGTGTCATGCTAAACAATTTGTAGCATTGGCCAGGTTCCTCATATATCCCAGTAGGGCGAACAACCTACATCTGCTCCATGAATACACAGAGAGGCAGGACATTAAACCTACGACAACGATGACAACCGTTGCGATGGCAGGTTGTGATGTGGTGCAGGCGACGCGCACCCAGCGGGAGTTATTCTCCCAGTGAAATAGTGCAGCCATCATCTTTTGACAATATTCTACTCCTTTTGCGGCTGCTCCGTTGGTATTGGTAGCTTGGGTAGATGCTGGCTGACTGGAAAACCCTTTTTGAAGCATAGAACAATAGAACAATAAAAGGCGGTATAATGAGCGTTCCTGCATATCCTCCTGACATACACAAAGATTTTGTTTGGCCTGAAACGTTATAGTCCGAATTAACCACTTCTAGGCGGGGTGGGTGGTGAAACGCTGGAAGGATGCAGATGATACAGGCGGAAACTATGTGATACCATCTAAATGCTAATGGAGATTTAAATGGGCTTTAAGAAGAAGATGAAGCAAGTTGGCAAATTTTACGATATTTGGTGGCTCCAACCGACAAAAGAAAGACTAGGAGCTGCACGTTCCACCTTGGCAGTCCAACGGCCAAGCTGTGCTGTGTTTTCATCTGGTTTCATAGGAGGAGGAAGCGCAAAATCTATGTTGTGGTTCAGTTTTCAGCAGAGCCGTAAGAACGCAGCATTTGTGTCCCATCTTCATTATGGAAATATGATTCTGCTCCATGGGAAGCATAAAAGCTTGGAACTTGAGTAAAGATCAAGGGAGTCAAAATATTACAAAGTTTCAAGGGAATGCTGAACATTATTTATGATATCAGTTTGAAACAATGAAATGCTTGGATGGTTTAGCTGCCAGCATGCTAGTATTCTAAAAATATAATTTTGTGGTCACTTATTTATCAAATGTATTCATTTTTTTATTCGAATAAATAATTTATGATACACTGACATAGTCTTTTCTTTGTATTCTCCCATACGCGGAGTAACGATCTATGATGATGTTGTTTTTGAGAAGGAAATAATCTCTCATCACATGTGAGGCTCTAGGAATAGACGGCACTTTTTTTTTTGCTAGAACAAAGTTGTTAAGAGAAAGTATTGATAGTTCCGTTAGCGCACGGCAGGCTGTGAAGATTGAATAGAAGTAGCTTTGAAAATTGAGCGGAGGGCATTGCGAGATTAGTATTTCGAAACAAGCACACAATCTTTTGCCAAGCATCCCCTGCGGGGTAGGTCAAGGCAGGAACGAATGCACCACCTTGACTGGCTTAGTGATAATTGCCTCATTGGCTTGGCTATATTTATGCTATTTGTCTCATTAATCGAAAAAATCACAGTATCTCGATATTCCCTCTATCACGAAGATCCCTTTAAAGCGAGTTTCCCGGGTTTCCGAATGGAGACTTCTCTTTTTTTTTTCCTCTATCATTTCCTCTCGTTTTTTACCATTTGTTCATTCTCCCCATCTCCCATTGTCATACACACCGCTCGTGACACCGTTTATTGCTTATTGTGACAGACCATAATGTACAGTCAGTTCCATATGTGTTATGCCAAATAGCTCAAGAAAAAATGATGATATCATAAAATGGATGAAATTTTCTTTTACGATACCTACTCGAGCCGACTACCCCAAAGAAAAGAAAATTATTTTAAGTTCCCTGGAGGAAAGCTTTCAAAAATACAGTTAACATTAATTGTTTTCTTAATCTCGTTTGGCTCATCTACTAGCTTTATAGTTTAATTAATTGAAAAACAAAAATACTATCGACGAAAAATTCAATAAATCTACATGCTTTGATTTCTTTGAAAGTTATGGATCCATTGAAGGTTATAGATCGCGGTTAAAAATCTAAACTGCGGTTTAAAATCTTCTAAAAGAGAATTCAAAATTTTCCATAAATCATTGCTGATCGATTTTCATTTGATGATAATCATACCAGTTTGTTTATCGAATTCAAAATATTTCTTACACGCTTTTTAGTACCAATTATATGTCTACGCGTTTTTTCTACAGATAACGTTTAAGACGCAGATTCCAAAAATATTCAAAAGCATTCAATGGTATCACTCCATTATTCGTTTGGTAATAATGCTTGGTAAATGACTTGACAATGTTACTCGTATAACCCCCCCCCCCCCTCCCACCCTCCCCTCTCCTCCTGTCTTCACTACCATCGGTACATTACGTACCTGCTGGTCAGACATCCCTTGCTTCCCGTGGTGCCGACTACGGGTGTGGGAGGGTAATCATTTTGGCACGAAATTGACATTGTCCGATACCACTCCGCACGTCCGGAGCGGACCTTGCTCAGAGGCACCTTTGGCACTCTATTACACTCCGTCATCTGTCTGTCAGAACCCCTCCCACTCCCCTCTCAAACTTCATCGACATTCGGAACCTACTATCCTGGCCGGAAAAAACATCCCCTATATCCCCCCCCCCCCCCCCCCCCCCCCCCTCTCAACTCCCCCCCCCCCCCCCCCTCCTCCTCCTCTACCCTCCTAATCACTGCAACGGAATCCATCCCAACGTTACGATGAACGATGCAGAGATCCTTGATCTAAAATGTGCAAGCTGGGGATCAGGGGGATGCTTCTTCACCTACAGCTTCATCAACGTACATTGCCCACATAAAAGAAGACCTGATGACGAAAAAGAAGCTATAACAAGTTAGCGGGACGTAAAGTAGTCATTGGCGACATGAATCAGGTAGGACGGAAGGCAGTATACAGACCGGTAATTGAGCCGGACAGCCTGCCAACCGCATCGAACCATAACGGCCAACGATGCGTGAACTTTGCGGCTAAAACAAATTCTGCAGCTCAGCTTTCAAGCTTGCCACCTCGAGCAGGTGGCCAAGCGTCGGAGAGGCACGCGGACGACCCGAAATCGCGGCACGAACGAAAGAACGAAAAGAGAACGAAACATTACACTACCGAATAGCGCGAGAAACGGAAAATCACCAAACGATATCAAAGTTGGATTACCACTGGTGAGGTCGAAACGAAGATCGAAACGCAGCGGAGAAAACGAACTTTACTGCTCAATCGTCAAGTAGAGAATGATGAATGTAGCATTTCGCGAAAGTGTACCCCTTATATATCGTTCACTGCTGCATGTGAGACCTCCCTTACTTACGTTTGAAATCTGTGATAAGAAAATGTTGTGCATTTAGTAAATTTACACCGCAAAACACAATGATAGGGCAGGAACGTGATCTCCAACAGGGATTGGGGTCACACACGGGCAATTCGGACGCTTCCGGGCCGATCACTATTGGCGGAAACTGGGCACCACAAGATCCACCACTTAAACAAACTTCTGAAACTTTATTAGGCGTTCTAAGCAAAATCTTTATTCTTCGGCGTTTAGATTACAACGCCTAATAAAGTTTCAGAAGTTTGTTTAAGTGGTGGATCTTGTGGTGCCCAGTTTCCGCCAAAAGTGATCGGCCCGGAAGCGTCCGAATCGCCCGTGTGTGACCCCAATCCCTGTTGGAGATCACGATCCTGCCCTATCATATTTGGTGCCGTGGCCAGGATATCGGACACCCCTGAGGAACTTTTGGACAACGTGGATGATCGGACCATCGCCAACATCACTCGCATTGGACCTGAGCGTCCATCCGTTTTGGACCGTGCGTCCCCCTGCCGGGCCGTCGTATCCATTTGCCGGACCGTAGCGTCCACCTGCCGGACCGTAGCGTCCACCTGCCGGATCGTCGCATCCACCCGTCGGACCATCTACCCAGTAGGGCCGAAGCGTCCACCTGCCGGACCGTCGCGTCCACCCATTGGATCGCCCCCCCCGTCCCCCCCCCCCGGGGCGTCCCCCCCCCCCCGGGTCGCCCCCCCCCTTCCCCCCGCGCCCGTGCCCCGCCGCGCCTCGGCCCCCGGCCGCCTTTGCCCCCGCCCTTTGGCCCCGCGCGTTCCCCTTTTCCGCCCATCGCCGCCGGGGCGAACCCCCCCCCAGTACGTTCCATCCTCCGCCCCACCACCAGCAGCTACTATCGAGCCTAATTGGAAAACATTCGTTTTCGGGCGCCGGTATGTTCGATCTCAAACAGCACATAGCGTGCTTGCTGTTGTGTGGATAGCACCAAACACGCGTCCCCCCAGGAGCGTGTATTGTTTCCACCCATTTGAGTGCGGCTAGCAGGTAAACAGCCTGATGCTATTATTGTAGCTCAAGTGGGCAGCGTGAAACATTACTGTCGGCGCGCCGTATCTAAGCACCATTGTAATGATGCGGTGCGCACGGCACTATTTATCCGTACTTCGTGTCCCCTATAAAAGGGACACATCGTTCCATGTAATTTTAGTGGTGTTTTAGTGGTGTTATCGTCTTGTTCATACCCACCAAGCTGGCTCGCTGCCTCTCGGTGGTAATAAATTAACATCAACAAAGTAGTCTGGTTTGTTTCATTCGTTTGTCATCGTCGTTCCTCTCAAAACAAATCACAACGTAGGGCCTGGTCAAACCCTGGACGAAACACACAATTATAAGATATAACCTTATATTTGCCTTATTTTCAATAGTATAAGGTTAAAGTTCAATAGTTTTAAATATGGGAATCGAAGCGCAGCGACCTCCCGTGGTTTAATAGTACGGAGTTCCTTTTTACCCCGCAAAGAAATCTACAAATCTAGATCATTTGATCACCAAACAGAGAATCAAATTGACCTCTGAAAACTTTCGACGGTGTACAACACGCGTCGAATTTGGACGCCGCGACCTAACATTGAGCTTCTACGAGAAATCGGAGTTGCTCAGAAATACGTGCAACAAAAGGAACAGGAAGCAACCCTACCAACAGAAAAGCAGCTTGGCGCAGCTACTCTTGAAGAAGGGCGGAGAGATATTCGGACCGCCATTGGTAGAGCACTGCAAAAGTGGCACTAGGTACTTCTGCACCTAGTCAACAAAACGGCTGGTTTGATGGCGAATGCAAGTAATTAGTAGAGGAGAAGAATGCTGCCACATCGTACAAGAGCGAATGTGGAACGGTAAAGACAGGCACGGAACAGGCAAAACTATATTCTTTAAAGGAAAAGGCGCAAATGGAATTATGAGATCGCGAGTCAATGGAGACACTGTACTGTGCTAACGACACTCGAAAATTCTACAAGAAGTGGCAGAGACTTGGAAGGTATCCTTCTCACGAATGAGTGTGAGGTGATCAAGCAGTACCTTGACGAACATCTGAACGGAAATGTTGTAGCAAATGAAAGTGGCACGGTAGTAAATCTTGTAAATCTTGTAAGAAAATGATAGGATACCGAACCCTTCTTCTTTAGCATTTCAAGCTTATTGCTTTCACAACTAGCTCATTGCTTGCTCTCAACTTAGTGTTCTAAATGCACTTCCACAGTTATTAATCAAGAGCTTTCGATGCCAAGTACCATTTTTGCATTAGTATGATTGTGTGGCAAGTACAATCATACCCAATGCCCAGGGAGTCGAGAAATTTTCCTTTACCAAAAATGCCTAGACCAGACCGGGAATCGAACCCAGCCACCTCCAGCATGGTGTTGCTTTGTAGCTGCGCCATTACCGACTGAGCAGGATTCCGAACCCAACACTCCAGAAAATTGAGGAGGAAAATGGTTGAAAAACAACAAAGCTGTTGGTGTTGACCAACTCCCAAGCGAGCTAATAAGATACGGTGGTGAAACGCTAGCAAGGGCGCTGCACTTGGTAATTATCAAGATTTGGGAGGAGGGCATTAATCGGAAGATTGGATGGAAGGTATCCCATCTATAAATAAGATGACAAGCTTGATTGCTGCAACTATCGTGCTATTACGCTGCTGAGCGCCGCCTACAAGTTGCTCTCCCAAATTTTGTGCCACCGCGTGTCATCAATTGCAAAGGAGTTCGTGGGGCAATACTAAGCGAGATTTTTGGGTGCACACGCTAAAAACATCTATTTCATGATGAGCAGTGAAAAACTGGAGCCCCGGAAGTTGCCGGAAGCTGCCGGAAGTCTGCTTTTAGATACATCTCATCATCCATAACGAGGCAATGAGGTTTCGTCAACATCTGGGTGTAGAGCTTCCGTGCACGTGTTTTACCTACCGTATTCTGCCGTTCTTCGCGATTAGGCGCCTTTTGGACTTTGTACGTGTGTAGTCCTTCACGTTTTTTCGCATCTTGCACGAAAGTTTTGGTTAGATTCAGTTTCTTCGACACATCTCGAACTGAACTGTTGGGACTCCCCTTGAAAGCTTAACACTATACGGAGATCCATTTTTCCACTTTTTTCTTTCTGATCGATGGTCAAACGTTTGTGGTAATGATTTTAAACACGAGACACCGTAGAATGTAACATTCCCAGCTTCCTGCTGATGGCAGGATGAGAAAGATCCGGATGTTCGAGGTACGTGCGCAACATTTCTTTGCGCCGCTGCTGTTCTTCCGACTCCATCTTCGCAACGATTGCACATCTGCTAGTGAAACTCACACAGCGTAAATATATACACATTGAATTAATTCCACCCAAAATTTCAATAGAAAATACCCAACGGGTAAAAAGTTACAGCCATTTAAAAGTGGTGCAATTTGATTCCGTACAACCTTTACGGACCAGATTTTCAAGATTCGGCAAGTGCTGCAGAAATGTCGCAAATATAACTTGCCCACACATCACATCGATAAAGACCAGCTATGGAAGATTATGCACGAATATGGCTTTCCGGAAAAACTGACGTGATTGGTCAAAGTAACAATGGATCGAGTGATGTGTTTCGTTCGAGTATCAGGGACACTCTCGAGTCCCTTCGAATCTCGGAGAGGGCTACGTCGTGTTTGATGTTTAACATTGCATTGGAGGGTGTGATTTGAAGAGGGTTGATATACACGAGTGGCACGATCTTCAGGAATTCCGTTAAACTTTTTGGCTTCGCCGACGTCGTTGATATGGTAACACGTATTTTGAGACGATGGCGGAAAAGTACATTAGACTTAAGGCTGAAGCTGGTAGGATTTGACTTAAGATTAATGCGCTGAAAACAAAATACACGAAGGGAAGAGGTTCACGGAAAGACAATGTTTGTCTCCCACCACGAGTTCAGAATGAGGCTGTTGAAATCGAAGTAGTAAACGAATTCATGTATCTGGGCTAATTGATGACCGCCGATGACGACATCTGCAGAGAGATACATATGCGCATAACGGCTGCAATAGTGCCTACTTTGGACTCCGAATGGTGCTAGATAGAACAAAGTTCGCCAAACTACAAAGTTGACCATCTACAAGACATTTAGACCGGTAGTTCTCTACGGCCACGAAACATAGACATTGCTAGTGGAGGACCAACGCGCTCGTGGTGTCTTTGAACGGAAGGTATGCGTACGATCTACAGTGGAGTGCAGATGGAAGACGGAACGAGGAGGAGGCAAATGAACCATGAATTGCATCAGTTGCTAGAAGAACCTCCCACCGTTATAATCGGTCAACTACGGTGGGTTGGACAAGTTGTTAGAATGTTGGACGACATCCCAGTTAAAATGATTCTCGATAACAAAAGAGGCATAAGAAAAAGAGACGTACAACGAGCGAGGTGGATCGATCAAGTAGAAGGCAATGGTGTTAGGCATTTGAAAAACAAAAGATGAACACGCAGCATAATACCGCTTTAATGGACTTGGATGAACAGAAAGCATGGAGGGATAAACTTCCATGCGACGCAATTCCTGTACGGTCGTGGTTGCTTCAGGAAGTTAAACGTGTGGGTTATTTTCCCTTTCACCTTAAACGAGGCCTTTGGATGTTTACGAGACCGTTTTAAGCCATTTGAATCGCGTTGATGGATGATGCTTTGGTTTGATCCAGTTATTATTTGACCGCTTCTTATTAATTACTGCGGTATCTATAGTAGCCGTAACGAAAAGCCAATGATAGCGCAGTGATCCGGAAAGTATGTTTACTTAGTTGTGACAGATCATCAGTTTTGATACACACGTTCAAAAGTTATCAAAAATGTAACGCACAAGACTGGGACAAATTTTGCAAACCCACGTTGAAAAACCGACGTTATCGGAAAACACTATCGTTGGATCGCACAAAACCAGAAATTACAAGTCAAAGTCCTTAGTGCAGTCCGGAACAATCCTGGGATCTCCTTGAGTGATTTGGCGAAAATTTTCTTCGCGCCGCTTTAGTAAAGTTCGATGAATCTGTCAGCGTGAAGGTTTCCAGCCGTACAATGCCAGCAGGCACCCCAACAGGGGCCTGAAACAGAACCTGGTTGCCAAACGTCACGTAAGAAGGCTGTACGAGCAAGGCCTGACGAAATACAACGGATGACGAATTTCACGCCAACTCATCCAGTGTTTGGCAGCACCCCCTCAGAATCCAATAAAACTTTGTGGGTGTGTAAACTTTGTCTTTTCAAGCAACTTTGCATACTTTGTTTTTTTTTTAAATTTATCTAGACTGCCATTTGAAAAGGGCTTCAGTTTTTTGATAGTTTTTTTTTAAATCAATATAACTCAAAAAGGACAAGACTAACAAAAAAGTGATGTATGAGTGACTATTTGAAAATCGTTTTAACTTTTATGAAAAAAAAAAATGTAAAATCGATTCTTACACGCTGAAAAAAAAATAGTTTTATATTTTAAGTCAATTTGCAAAAAAATGGCTACTTCAGAATTGGACGAAATTTTATCTCAATAAAGGCAATATAATTGTCTAAAAGTTTGCTGCACAGTGCAAGATGGGCACTTTTAAGGAAAAAAAGTTTTCCTAACAAAAATTTTTTCATGTCAACATTACTCAAAAAGGACAAAATGTGCAAGAAAGTGATGTGTGAGTGACTTCTATAAAATCGTTTAAACTTTTATGAAAGAAATTGTAAAATTGTCAAATCGATTCTTACACCCTAAAAATATATATTAAAGTTTAAAATCAATTTGCAAAAAATGACTATCTTAGACTTGGACAAACATTTTTTTTAATAAAGCCAATAATGTTGTCTAAAAGTTCGCCATACATCGCGAGATGGGCACTTTTAAGGAAAAAAAAGTTTTTCTATCAACAAATTTTTCATGTCCTATTTTTACCGTGTTTCGCGCCAGCTCGTCTCATAATTTGGTCCTTAAACCTCACAGAAGCCAATTAAATTTAAATATAATGACAATTTGGATTTTTTAATGGCCTTTGAATGTCTTTGGCTTATTTATTAGGTACGCAACTAAGTTCTCGCTGTTTTTTGGTGAAAAAGGAACTTTATTTTGAAAACAAAGGTTACAAACGAATTATTCAAAGTGTTGCCCATCACTAGCTACGACTTTTTCCCATCTTTCTGGTAGAACGTAAATACCATTTCGATAGAACTGTTCGTCTTTTGATGCTATCCAAGAATCAAGCCATTTTGAGATGTGGAATTGCTGACCAGTGAGACCATGTGCCATCGAACGGAACAAGTAATAATCGGACGGTGCAATATCAGGAGAAAATGGCGGGGGGGGGGGGGGTCAATATGGCGGTGGGGTAGGACTTCCCATTTGAGCGTTTCCAAGTAGGTTTTCACGGGTTTCGCAACGTGAGGTCGAGCGTTGACATGCTGAAGAATCACTTTTTCGTGTCTGTGCTCGTATTGTGGCCGTTTTTCGTGCAGTGCTCGGCTCAATCGCATCAATTATACCATTCCCCGGTAATGGTTTGGTTTGGTTTCAACAGCTCATAATAATTAAAACCAACTTTGTCCCACCAAATACACAGCATAACCTTCGCAGCGTGAAAATTCGGCCTAGGCGACGATGTTGAAGCATGCCCGGGCAGTCCCCATGAATGTTTCCGCTTTGGGTTACTGTAATGAATCCATTTTTCGTCACCCGTCACAATGCGATGTAGAAAACTTTTCCTTGTTTGCCGCTGGAGCAGTTGTTCACAGACGAAAAAACGACGCTCAACATCTCTTGGCTTCAAATCGTAAGGAACCCAAGTTCCTTGCTTTTGAATCATTCCCAACGCATGCAATCGCTTAGAAACGGCTTGGCGGGAAACTCCTAATCTTGAACCAAGCTCTTCTTGCGTTTGACACGGATCCTCATCGAGCAATGCCTCCAATTCAGAGTCTTCGAAGTTTTTTGGCCTTCCTTCACGCGGACGATCATCAACACTGAAATCACCGTTTTTGAAGCGACGAAACCAACCACGACACGTTGTTTCACTCAGAGCAGCATCACCGTAAACTTTTTGGAGCTCTCGATGTGCTTCAGTCGCCGTTTTCTTCGAATGAAAGAAGAAAATCAACACTTCCCGCAAATGACGATTATTTGGCACGAACTCAGACATCTCCAAACAACCAAAATATATAACACTAAACCAAAATCACTGATTTGGCAAAGCGGTTTGTTTACCATATGTCTGAGCTTGGTTTATGACGCTTGAGATGTACAACATTCGACCAGCACTTACTACTGGCGCCATCTATTGCTAAACAGCGGGAACTTAGTTGCGCACCTAATATAAATTATTAATTTTTTTTTAAACTTTAGTGATAATACAATTAAATCCGGTAGTTGATCCTGTTTATTACCAAAACTTTGAAGTATATTATAAGAAGAAGGATAAATTGGAAAACAAAAGCTTTATCATAATACCTGAAGTTTTGACCTATGATTCAATAGCAGTTCAGTTGTTTATATCAAAATTGCTAGATTTCATAAAGCAAAATTCAATATATTGCTTAAAAATTATTTTCATTTTCGATGGAGCAGCGGTCCATTACAAGAACAAAAAGAACTTTGCCAGTTTGTGCAATTTATGGATTGGAAGCAGAATGGTACTTCTTTCAACGTCTCATGGGAAAGGTTCATGTGATGCTATTGGTAGTACTCGCAAGCGAATGGCAAAAATAGTAAGCCTTGCTCAAGATTATGGAAACACAATCAAAACTCCTTGGGAACTTTATGACTGGGCAGTTGAATAGACAAATAAAAGTATTATAAAACTGAATTTCTGCTTCATAACAGCTGATAGCAAAAATATCAGAATAACTTGTGGAGTTTTATAGGCACGTAAAAACAACACCTGATACACTGGTTCATTGCTTTGTACCTATTTGTATATATTGTTTGTGAAAGATTCATATATTATGTATATGAAGCTATGTTTGTTACTAATACGTGAAAATGTACTTATAAAAAATAAATAAAATAAAACCCTTACCAAGCGAAAACCTATGTGTTTTTATTGACATAAACAGTATTTCGAAAATTCCAAAATTTTTTTATTTATTAAAATTTATTTCATTTCCTTTTTCCCCCCCCCTTTCCCCCACTCTTTCACCCCCCCAAAAAAAAAAAAAACAAATATAACACCCCCCCAAAAAAAAAAAAAAAAAAAAAAAACAAAAAAAAGATGTTCACTAAAACATACGTTTTTTGTTATTTTTTAAAATAAAATAATATTTTTTTCCCCTAATAAAAATTATTTTAAAAGATTATTTTTTTTTTCAACAAAAATAAAAAAAAATAAATTTTTTTTATAACTTTAATTTTTTTTTTTTTTGTGGCGGTGTTTAAAACAAAAACAAAAAAAATTTCCGCAAAACCCAGAAAAAAAAGAAAAAAAAAAATTTTGGGGAAAAAAACTTTTTTCTCTTAAAAGTGCCCATCTTACAATGTATGGCGAACTTTAAGACAATTATATTGCCTTTATTAAGAAAACCCGCATTAAACCACCAATGGTGAGACTGAACCCTTCTTACACTTCACCAGAATTACGAACTCAAATGTGGCCAGTATGGTTCTGGATACATATTTTCATCAGAAATTCCATGAAGATCCAGGAATATGCAATATGTCATACATTGAGTTTATATAATGAACTATTTGTCAATCCTGAACGTTTTGTTCATCGATGTGATTAAAATATTGGCATTAATAGTCTTCAACGACCTGTTTATGTTAGTTATATAATAGGGGAAATTACATTAATTACATAAGAAATTTCATATATTCAGTCCATAGAATGAATTATTAGACAATCCTAAGCGTCAATTTTAATGATCGATATAAATTCAAGATGCTTAATAAGTACATGTTCGTTGAAAATTGTGTAGTTATAGTAAATTGAGACTTTGTGTAATTTTCGAATATACTCGTTGCGGTTCAAAACCGGACCACTCGAGCCAATCGATCCTGCTCTATTTCTATAGAGTCGCATAGTGTGGCTAATCCGCTATATGTGCTATACAATGCACCAGCTGCGGAACAATAGAATGCAAGCGGCATCGATTGGGGTAAGTGGTCTTATTCGGTTTTGAACTGCAACGAGTATATTTTCATCTCACAATTATGTGCTCTCAGGTATTGTTTTGGTCATATCTCCATGAAGTATTATCCCATCATAATGAAATTTTGACCAGTTATTTGAAGATTTAACAACTTCAAAATAATGGCGCTTACAGAACTAAAATCGGTACACAAATAGCTCAGTATGTAATCGGAGACTAAACTGTTTGATTACTATTATAATAGGCCGTCAAGTACTGTTTCATTCATATCTTCGTAACGAAATGTCCGAATAAAAAAAAATCAATAGCGTTCTATAGGAATGCTGTAGCTTTCATTTGCCGTCAACAGAACTGAAATCGGTTCACAAATGGCTGAAAAACCGATGTGACATTATTTGTAACGCACACACACATCTCCACACACACACACACACACACACACACACACACACACACACACACACACACACACACACACACACACACACACACACACACACACACACACACACACACCACACACACACACACACAGCCCTGTGCCCGCGGTCGAGTCATATGCACCGCCCCCGGCCCCCGCCCCCCGATAAAACGACCCCCGACCCTACCTTTTTTTTGTATGAAAGAGAAAAACATCCAATTCTCACATAGCCAGTTTGCTCAGTCGACTTTCAATTTTAAAACATTTTTGTTTTTGCGTTAAGAATCGATTTTAATTTTTCCCACACACCACTGACACACCTTTTTGTAAGTCCCCCCCTTTTTAAAGTATTATGATTTTAAAAAAAAATCGATCAAAAAACTTTTGCTCTTTTCAAGTGGCAGTATGTATGATGTATGATATGTACTACCACCCATTGTAGCACGGAAACTAAGTCCGACAGCAATGGGCTCTCCTCTCTGTTAGACTTGATCAAGCTTTAATAACCACTGATTATCCTAATCATGCCATTGTATGAAGGGCCAAAAAGGAGTTGGGTGGATCGATATGCAACATCACTTATACGTATCCACAGGGATATAAAGAATCTCCTTCCAACAACAAGATTGGACAATTGGTCAAAAGAGCAAGCTATCTAACATGAGGATGCCCCAATGGGCGGGGAGAAGAGCCCGCCCTCTATTCACAAACTGTTAGCAATGGGGAGTTGGCATTCCCACTCTCCCCATCCAGAGTGCTTCAATCGGGTGCCCTGATGGTCCCTCCCATTCCCATGAAATATTTATATAATAGTGTATATATTTATGTAAATGAAAAATACTACAAGCATACGTATCTATAATATATGATCTTCATTCGGTTGATCCTGAAATGCAAGAATTGTTGTGAAATGTTAAATTGTAGAGTTCTGTGGTTCCGCGCTTAAGCACGTTTTCGTTCGTTTTCAGCGATAGCAGCAATTCACCAAAATCTTGATTTGAGGTATCCTGAAAAAGTTTGTTAAATCTATTGAAATTTTACAAGACTAACATTTATTAATTCAATTTATTGTTGGATGGAAATAATACGATGTTGTAAAGAAATACTACATAATGTACATATAATAATTAAATGCCGCTATTTGCCTCTTCCGCTGCTATCTTAGATGATTGAAACTCTAAAATAGCAAAGAAAATTTAAGCAAACAATAATGCGAGATAAATTTCATATGAGTATTATTACTGCCCGAAGTTGGAAACTCAATAAATCCAAAACGAGAATTTTTTTTTTAACTAAATGACAGGAAATTCCTCGATAACTCTTTTTTCCTACTAGGCCCATAAATGATTCTTTTTGTCTGTAAAATAGAAAATGTAGGATCATAAACAATGTTAGTTTTTGAATTAATTATTTTGGACGAAGAATTTTATTTGTAGAATTGGTCGTACATAATCCTCTCTCTAAAAAATATAAAAACCATCCCATCGATAGATGGGCCAAAACTTACAACGATGCAAATGCGAAGCTAAAAATAGCATAAAAAAATATTGTGAAGGGATGTTATAATATAAAATGATAATAACAATCATATTTGTAATGCCTGCATGTCTGCTGATCCTGCTGCAATTGTAAACGGACTTGCATTATCATAGCCACGGGGGAAGAAAATAATTCAAAATTATTATACAATACTTGAGAATGCCATGGATGATCTGAAATTATATACGGTATAAAGAAAACTTCCATTTTTCGTGGTAGGGTAAGATTTTAGCTTTAGATGCTACTTTACCGAAGTCACGCTGCCTACATCGCCTTGGTGCGGCTGCCACCTAATGTATAGTTGACGCGATACAGCGTTTCTTACTCAACCGCTGGATGCCAGGACAGAAGCTTTTTGAGCCGCACCTCCTTGGTGGACAGACGCTCAGCACGCACCTCCTCAATCTAGCTGAAGTCAGAAGGACAACAGTGCCCAGGCTGCACTACCAGCTAAGTACGCAACCCTTAGCTGGCGGTCTTTGTCATCTCCTGACCCGTGGAAGCATGAGGTAGGAACTTGTGAGGACCCTAGCTATGTTGCGGGGACGCACGCACGCTCCATCCCAGTTGTCTACTCACCATTTTGCAGCCCAAAAAACATCTGATTTGCAGAAGTGGTGGAAAAAAATGGCAGATTAGTTGACAGCTCTACTGTGCAAGAAATAATGTGTGTTATTAAGCGAAAAATCCTTGAATGCATCCGATATCCCGCTGAATAATTTTTCATTGTTTTTTCCTTTGAAGTTCAATAAATATCCAGCAGAATGAAACCTTACCCGCTTTTGATGTTCTTTTTTGGAGAAGAAATGTTTATTTTGGACGGCCAAATACTAAGTGGATCAAACGTTAGAGTAAAGTAAATGGATATTATTCAAGGTTGTCTATTAATTTTATTGTGTAGAATCTTGGATCATCACAAATGGGTACATGATATATGAATTCATAGCCTTATGATCCAAGTTCAGTTGCTTGAACTTCAACATTTTTGGTTCACAACGGCGACATCAAAATCAATTTATCAAACGTGGCCATTAATTTGAAACAATGCGATACGTTCCTTCGCATTGAACTGCGCATAGCTTTTTGAGCGGCAAACATTTATCTTTGGCAAGCATTGCGTTGCTATATTTATTGATCGGAACACGGTTTTATTCTTGAAGTGCACATTTTTTTTTGTTTCCGTTTCATAGATCAACAGAACGTATGACTCCCAAGTTTAGTTACCAAAGTAAGGGGTCATTTTAAACTATAAGACCATAAAACAGATTTATGATTTGTCATGTGATTTATATTTTTTTCCGCTCCCGCTTCAACTTTGGGTGGAGATAGTAAGTAAGAGATGAAAATGTTGTCGTAAGAGCTCAATTCCTTTTTGTTTCTCTAGAACGTGGATTAGCATTTTAAGAATACTAAATAATAACAGCAAACAAAGAAGAGGTACAGTTTAATGATTAACATTTCTGCAAAATATCCAACATGAGCATCAGAGCATGTATGTATTCCTTAAAGTATATTGAAATGTGTTTATTCTCATAATTTGCGGAAGTGATGGTTGAGAAAACCGATGAAGGGGATTGAATATACAAAGATAATATATTGCTCCCGGTCGTTATTTATTCTAATAATTTGAAATCCGCTACCGGCGTAACCGCGACGCTACACGCGGTATTGTTTTTATTATAAAGAGCAAATAACGGCTTCCTAGATGCCCCTTTCCAAACGTGGGGTAAGCAATAGTTTACTTCGTTATTTAAGTTGGCACGAAGCAACCCTATTCCGCACAGTTTAGCTATATTTGTGACACATTTTCTTCTGAATTTTCTTTTCGTTCTTGGAAGAGGTTCCTGGAAGACTGAAGACGTTCTTCACCCTATTTTTACCGGGGTGGCAGGCAGTGCACGTTTACTTCTACAATGTAGCATGCCGCGAACAGTAAAATGGTTTCACAGCATATTTCCTCCCAGGAGTAGTGAGCGAGAAAACTTCCAGGAAGCGCTTTGTTACACTGCACGATTTGTTTGCTCGGCTGAGAAAATCTTGTATGATACTCGTTCTAGGTATGCCAACATATAGGGACTAGGTTAGCAAATGAAGGAGACTTTGCAGGATAGGTTGGATTAACGGGAAGCTCGGTTTCTCTCCCTGGTCTTGTAGTTGGCAATCCTAGTCGAATGGTTTCCGGTTCTGTTCCCTAGATTATCCGGACATGGGTAAAAAGGTGATGGTGGAAAATTCCCCGGTGCTTGGTAACTGTAAGCATTATGGGGATGCTTGTTTGGTCCGCACATAAATAATTAAAGATTAACTTTGCTCTGCCATAAACACAAACTTTAAGCATTGAACAGGTTGAGTAAATACTGGCGGGTTAGAATTGGTGTAGAGCACCAGCATTAGCGCATTATGAAAGAAAAGCTAAATAATATGTCTGCCCTTTTGTTGTGACCCTGTTAATTAATAAATGTTGGGTTTTCCATAACTTTAATGAATGAGCGGTAGACATGAAATTTTCGCAATTATTAGTATGCGATGAATGCTTTACAAAGGTCAAAAGTGAGAAATTAATTAAGATCATTTGAATTTTTTGACTATTCATACGGCTTTATGGCTTCGAGAAGAGCTCAAAGATTTAATTATCAACAACGACTGCCAATTGTGGTGGATGTAGTTGATGAGGAGCAAGCACTATATAGAACACAAACATGTACTTGAATCCGAGTTTGAATGCATTTTGCTTTCTTTGCATTTCAAGTTTTTTTTTATTTTCTCTATTAGCTTATTGCTTGCTCTCAACTTAGTGTTCTAATGCACTTCCACAGTCTTTAATTGAGAGCTTTCGAAGCCAGGTACCATTTTTGCATTAGTATGATTGTGTGGCAAGCACAATCATACCCTACGCCCAGGGAGGCGATACATTTTCCTTAATGAAAAATTCTAGACCAGACCGGGAATCGAACCCAGCCACCTCCAGCATGGTGTTGCTTTGTAGCTGCTCCTTGGCAAACTGAACTAAGTAATGAGCTTGAAGGCGTAGTAAAACAATCACAGACGGTGGATCGTTAGTTTGAAAATTGAGAAATCGAAACACATCTCCGGTAGGCTCCCAGACCGAATGGCTAGTGGAGTAGGCTCGTAGATTTAAATAGAAAATAAATGCAAGCATGAAAATGTCCTCAGTAAGTTTAATGACGGAATCATTCCGTCAGCGGACTACTCCACTGCCATTGGCAGTGGAGAAGTCTGCGAAAGAAGAAGAAGAAGAAAACAATACATGTAAGTAGATTGTTAAAGATGATAACTGATTGTTCAAGTTAGGGATAAGACAAATATTATGGAAGTTCCCTATTACTAACATTTCAAATTCTTCAACAACAACATCAAAAACAGCTACATTCTGCTTGCACGGTTGAAGTTGGATAATGATGCTAATGTTGAAGCTAGTAACTATGATAAGGATTAAGTTGGTGAAATTATTGATATGTTGAAGCGAATAAAACTGTATGGGGACAGGCGCATTTTTTTTTAAATAATTCTACTGGTGAAGTATTACCTGGTTTTGAAATTGATGGTATTGCCAATTTACTCGAAAAATCCCATGCATCGAATTTACCCCATGCATCGAATTTAAGGCATCTCCGTTATTTGCTACTTGATAATAATTTTGGTTTTTGTGTGTGTGTTAAATCAACTAATCGCAGACAAATCAGTGGTCTTAAAAAATAAAATAGAACGAATGTGCTGATCGTCATATCCTGTGTCCAGTATGGAATCGTTTTTAATCACCTTTTTATGAAAACCACTTTTATGTGCTACTAGCTGAACCCAGTGCCTGCGCTGCTACGCTTGCAACTAAATGAAGGAAAATTTAATATAACTGGCACGTTTATGGTTTTTTTTCGGAATGAGTTTTTGTTTTCTTGAATAAGCAGGGGTTCAAACTTATATCAAAACATGCTTCTTACCCGAGAAATACACATTTTGTCTTGAAGTAACCTGGATAATTCTCATTTTTGGTAGAAATTTGTGTTTCATTTGTATGGGAGCCCTCCCTTCCAGAGGGGGGTGGTTTCTCAAACCACCATACAATCATTGCCTTCAAAACCCCCCACATGCCAAATTTGGTTCCATTTGCTTGATTAGTTCTCGAACCATCACATTGGGCTCATCGATTATAATAAAAATATGAGTTTCATTTGTTTGAAGCCCCTCCCCCCTTTCTTCAGAAAGGGGAGGGGTCTAGAATTACCATAGAAACATTCTTGCCTTCAAAACCCCCCACATGCCAAATTTGATTCAATTTGCTTGATTAGTTCTCGGGTTATGATGAAATGTGTGTCTCATTTGTATGAGCGCGCCCCTTCCTGAGAGAGAAGGGGTCTCAAACAATAATAAGAACCTTTCCCAGCCCCAAAAACCCCTTCATATAAATTTTCACGTTGGTCGGTTCAGAACTTTCCGAGTCTATAAGGGTCTGACAGACAGACAGACAGAAATTCATTTTTATGTATATAGAAATCTAGCCTCCAAAAACCCCCATATGCTAGAGGTGGTTTCATTTAATTGATTTGTTCTCAAGTTATGCAAAAATTTGCTTTTTATTTGTATGGGAGCCACCCCCCCCCCTTCAAAATGGGGAGGGGCATTGAACTGCCATAGAAACATTTCTTGCCTCCAAAAACGTCAACATGCCAAATGCCAAATTTGGTTTCATATGCTTAATTGGCTCTCGAAATATGCTAAAAATTATGTTTCATTTTTATGGGAGTCTCCCCTTCCAGAAGGCGGAGGGGTCTCAAACCACATTAGAAACATTTATTTCTCTCAAAAACCTCCACATGCCAAATTTGGTTCCATTTGCTTGAATTTTTATCGAGTTATGCAGAAATTCGTGTTTCATTTGTATGAAAAACCCCTCTTTCAGTGAGCGGAGGGTTCTCAAACCACAATAGAATCTTGATAAGTTCTCGAGTTATTCAGAAATTTGTGTTTCATTTGTATATGAGCCCTCCTTTCAGAGAGGGGAGGGGCTCGAGTCAACTTAGAGACATTTCTTGCCTTCAAAAACCTCCACCTGCCAAATGTGGTTCTATTTACTTGATTAGTTTTCGAGTTATGCAGAAATTTGTGTTGGATTTGTTTGGAAGCTCCCCTCCCTCCCCCTTCCAGATGGCGGAGGACTCTCAAACTTCCATAGAAACATTTCTCTCCTCCAAAAACCTCCACATGCCAAATTTGGTTCCATATGCTTGATTAGTTCTCGAGTTATGCACAAATTTGTGTTTCATTAGTATGAGAGCCCCCCTCTTACAGAGGGCGGAGAGGTTTTGAGTTACCTTAGAAACATTTCTTGCCTTCAAAAACCTCTAGCTGCCAAATTTGGTTCCATTTACTTCTCGAGTTATGCAGAAACATGTGTTTCATTTGTATGGGGGCCCCGCCCCCCTACCAGAGAGAGAGGAGGGGTCTCGAACCACCGTAGAAACATTTATTGCCTTTAAAATCCCCGCAAGCCAAATTTGGTTCCATTTGCTTTATTAGATCTAGAGTTATGAAGAAATTTCAGTTTCATTTGTATGACAGCACCCCTTCTAGGAGCGAGGAGGGGTCTCAAACCACCATAGAAACATTTTTCGACACCAGAAAACCCCACATGTCAAATTTGGTTCCATTTGCTTGATTAGTTCTTGAGATATGCAGAAACTTCTGTTTCATTTGTATGGGAGCCTCCCTTTCTAGAGAGGGGCGGGGTCTTAAACTACCATAAAAACTTGTCTTGCCTCCAAAAACTTCCGCACGCTAAATTTGGATTCCTTTGCTTGATCAGTTCTCGAGTTATGCAGAAATATGTGTTTCATTTGTATGGTAGCCCCCCCTTTCAGAGGAGGGAGGGGTTTCTTACTATCTTAAGAACCTTCCCCGGCCCCAAAAACCCCTGCATACAAATTTTCACGCTGATCGGTTCAGTAGTCTCCGAGCCTATTAGGGTCAGACAGACAGAAATCCATTTTTATATATATAGATAGATAGATGGTCTTCGATTAAACTTTTATTTTGATGATATATTGTTTGTTTTGTTTAGAATGTTGCCATGCTTAAAAGTTTTTAGCAGGAATAATTTTGATCAGTCAGTAAGTGGTTAATAATTTCACCTAGTATAGTTGTCAGTGAAGATTGTTACATTCAGTTGTGAAATCGGACGCCAAATTCTATTGTTGTATGAATTTGCTTTTGTTTGAAATGAATGTTTGGGAGACCTGATAATGATGTTCAAATTTGGTTTATGTTTATGTTTATGGTATTTACGGAATTGATTATATCGTTTTTTTCTCATCCTGGCTACATACTTTATTGCGTGATACAAAGTATCTTGGTATCAAAAGTCATACATTAAAACCCCGGCAAAGCCCCGTAGGGTGTATAAAGCCAAGTATTTGAAATCTTTATAGATTTAGATTTGATCAGGTTGACCTTCAATCATGCGTGGAAGTGGGAAAATAAGTATAATTTGAATTTATGTATGCAAAAATGCTTCAAGTGAGTGTTGCCTTTCATAACAATACTTGAGAAAACCGAAACACATTGATTTTGCCAGATTGATTTTTAAATAAATAAATGAATATTCTGAGGCACCGAAACGAAACTCGCGAATATAGGGAAGAGAATCTCCTTCCAAAAGCAAGTTCACACTCACAGCACTAGATTCGATTGACAGAATAAACCCAATAGATGGGGTCTAAAGCCCGTTCTCGTTCCGCGAAATGTTGCAATAGGTAGGAGGCAGTCCAATGCTCCCTATTCATATAGTTTTTTTTTGTTTTGGGTGCCCTGAAGGTCTCACCTTTTCCCCGTTGTATGTTATGTAATGAATATTTAGTACATTTTGGCATGGTCATATGATAGCTTTCCTCTTGATAGAAAATTTGGCTGAACGTAAGATTAGGGTTATATATCATTCTTTATTTATTGCTTGCATTTTATGTTGATGTAGGGTCAAAATATAGGGCTATAGAGACAAAATGGATGACAATTCTAGGAAAAAATATCTTCAACAATGTTGTTTCAAATAAAGAGGTCCTTGTTTTGTTTTTCTTATATTGGTGGAAATATAAAACGTTCTGTTTTGAGCTTCAATTGGGCTTATTTCAAGCAAGGTTGCCAACAAAACATTGTTGTAGCTTTTAAATTAACCGATTTGGAACAATTTCCCTTCGATAATTTATGGTATCTCTAAAAAAATCAAGTTTATAGTAGTACAAGTTTATCTTACTTTTTTTTATTTCAAATTTGCCAACAAAGTTGTCTCCAGATGGTAGTTAGAACTTGACATGATAAAATTTTTGACTTTTAAATCTTGCTGGTATCCCTTACCGTTAGTGAGCTATTTACGATTTTCTTATAAAAGTACGCCCTTTTCAAATGTGTTTTACTCAATTTAAACAAAAAAAAAATAATAATAATAACATATCTCCAGTTTTCAGATCTAATATGCAGTTATAAAAACACTTTCAAATGCTGTTAACATTTTTTTTTGTCTGTTCAAACTAGAGAGATCAACATTTGAAAAACTTTTTAACTTTTGTTTAACATACGATAGTGAGGATTTATGTAAACCAAAAGTTGTATCTTATATTGTTTCATTGCTTCAAGAATCGATAGCAAGACAACTTTGCTGAAAAATTGGAAATAAAAAGTTAGAGCAAAATAATTGATTTTTATAGGGACACCCTAAGCTAAGTAGGAAAAATTGCTCTAATTTAGTCATTTTGTAAGGTACAGAAAAATGTATTCCATCAAAGTTGCTTTAAATTTTCTAATCTACAACGTTTTTATTTCTGTAAATAAAAAAGTTAGATTTTCGATTTTTTTGGACCACCCAAGTTTTTATTCACACCAAAAGAAAGGCTTGATTATAAGAAACCACTTTGTACAAGACAATTTTGCTGCAAAACTTCAAACTTTGGCTGAAAATGTATCTTCTCTGCTAAATTTGCATTCTGGACCACTGTGACATTAATTTAAAAACCATAGGTACATAAGGAGCATCAAAACGGATTCACAGTGTCGGAACAGAAACTAACTTCATCAGTCGTCAAAATCTAGAATCGTTTCGCTGATTTTCATCGATATTCATCATTATATTTGAATTTCCCAAAATATCGACCACCACCTCACAAAAAAAAAAACATTGGTCCTTCTTACTTCCATAGGTGAGCAAACTGTCGAACCAGCTGAACTGTCCCGAACAGACCGATATTTGAATTTAGCTACAGTGGGGGAACCTCCTACTAGCGTTTTTACATTTTTTGACCGTTTGGACCAATTACAGGCTGTTTGCAAAACACGAATATGCCATATAAAAGGAAATATTTCACAAGAAAATTGCACTATGAGGGATTCTTACCATACAGGCATACCTCGATATAAAGCAACTTTATTTTTTGACTATTTTCATCTATTTATCGCGAATCATACCTCATTCAAAAAAAGTAGTAAGATCATTGGATAGATGAGAAAATTTCCAGTCTACTGGTTGCAATGATTTGTATAGATGAACTCTTATTCATAAGAAATGTCCGATAGAAATCGAAAAATAAAGTTGCTTTATATCGAGGCATGCCTGTATTTTCAATATTTGCTTTTAAAGAAGAAAACAATTCCTTTAAGTGCATATTAAATTTTATTTTTTAACCGATTCAATTCAAGAAATTACAGAAATTAGTACTTTGTTGGTTTAACCCTTATGTGTTCGACAGGATACCTGGGTACCTTTTGCTGACTCATTCCAGGAACGGCCATTCTGTAACAGGTTCCCGTGGGGCCTCAAGTGGTGATAAACATATTTAGAAGGAAACCCTGGCTATATGGGTATCAAAATTCACGAAATTTCTCCAGAGGGATATTGCTCAACGTTTTGTGGACATCTGATAATTTGTCCTCGGAACGGTTTTCCGGAACAGGTTCCCGTTTGGCCTCTAGTGGCCATCAAAATTCAAAATCAAAATTCATGAAATTTCTTCATAAGGCAATTGCTCAATGTTTTGTGGTCATCTGATAATTTGTTCTCGGGACGGTTATTCCAGAACAGGTTTCTGTGGGGCCTCAAGTGGCCATGAACATATTTAGAAGGAAACCCTGGAAATATGGGTATCAAAATTCACGAAATTTCTCCAGAAGGCTATTGCTCAACGTTTTGTGGCCATCTGATAATTTTTCCTAGGAAACTTGTTCCGTAATGACCGGTCCGAGGAAAATCCTCAGATAGCCACAAAACGTTGAAAAATAGTGTACTGCAGAAATTTCATGAATGTTGATACCCATAATGCCAGGGTTTCTTTATAAAAATGTTCATGGCCTCACGAAACCCCACCGGAACGAATTCCGAAATAAGCATTCCGGAGACAAATCATCAGATGGCCACAAAACGTTGAGAATTATCCTACTGGAGAAATTTCATGAATTTTGGTACCCATATTGCCAAGGTTTCCTCCTTAATGTGTTTATGGCCACCCTAGGCCCCACGGAAACCTGTTACAGAATGGCCATTCCTGGAACAAGTCAGCATATGGCCAACACTGGAATAGAAATATTGTGTAGGAATTATTATAAAGATTGTGACATCCATTTCCGGAAATTTAATTGATATTCCCAAGTTGTGTCTCCATACAGGACCACAGCGCCGAAAACCCAGATTTTCAGGTACCAGATGAACTCAAATGGACATTGCCTGTAATGACAATGGAGCGAATGAGTTTTTGAATTTAACGGTACCAACAGAATTTAAATCGGCTTATAATTGCCAGAGTTACAAACATTTAAATTTGATGGGTACCCGGGTACCCTGTCGATCACTTAAAGATGTTTTTTGTTGTTGTTGTTGTTGTTTTGTTACATAAGGGTTAGAGGCTGACTAAAAGTAAATTTATACGCCCCTCGCGCGCCGCTAGGACTCCTCTAGTATTGAGAATCGAATATCTTTGACAGTAGTTTGTTTATACCTCTATAGAGAACCAGTGGTGCAAGTTTGATCAAAGTAGTCGATCGCGTTCAGAAAAAACTTCAAATGGAACTCGAAAGAAAAAATATTGTGCACAAAGCCCTGGAAAATACAGAGTACGGTTCCAAGCTGGCCAAAGTGCTGAAGATGCCAAAAACAATAGTTTGACGAGTGCTCAAAACCTATAATGAAACCCTGAGTGTGGAAAGGAATCAGCGGGCCTACGAACAAACTGTAACCAGGGATCGTGCGTTTTAGCCAACCCGGGTTTTTCGATCCGAAATGTGGCCAGAAGGTACAACGCCAACTTCCAAACGGTGCGGAACATCCTTCACAGATAGAAAGAAACATGTAATTTTCTGCGTTATCTAATGCACATTAAGGGAATGCTAGATTTGGCAAAAAATAATGGGATATTTCATGTAAAGTTAAGCCAGATAACGCCTGAAACTAGCCTGTTTTATGAAAGAATGCAAACATTGTTGTATGGCGCATGAAAGATTTCAAACAATTTGGTTGTTTACGCCTCCTTTGGCTTGTAATCAAACGAGGGGAAATTTTACGCGCTTGTTAAAATTCATTATTTTTTTCTGAGAATTGCCAGGGAAAGATACAAGTCGTACACATCCAGTAAACATCCGAACCGGCACATGAAGCAGAGTTCCATGGCCAAAAAGCATGCAAGGCTCTTGTACGACCGTGTTTTGACCAAACACAAGGGCTGCACTCTGATCCATGTCGAAACATACGTCAAACTAGATTCTAAGCAGCTTCCCGGTCAAAAGTTTTACATCACGACTGGACGTGAGGATGTGCCGGGAAGATTCAAGTTCGTGTTTGCCGACAAGTTCGCGAAAATGGCCATGATTTGGCAAGCGATTTGCAGTTTTGGCCTGAAAACGGAAATGTTCGTCACATCCTCAAAGATGCCATCCCAAGTTTATCGAAGAATGCCTAGCGTGTATAGCCACTCATCCGCAAGTATAGGGGCAAAGTCATTTTTTTGCCCGATTTAGCCAGCTGCCACTACTCCAAGGTGGTTCTAGAGTGGTATGCTGCCAACAATATCGATTTTGTCGTCAAGCTAATGAATCCTCCGAATTGCCCGGAATTTCGACCAATCGAAAAATACTGGGCAACTTCAAAGCAGCGACTTCGACGAAGCGGCGGGACAGCAAAAGACATCCTGCAAAGGCGTGAAAAATGGAAGAAATGCGCTGATTCCGTGTCCGTTTCCACTGTGCGGGCGCTGATGGGCTCCATCAAGAGGAAGGTTCGAGATGTTGTTCGAACTGGAGAAATGTTACCATCTTATGCTGTAACTTTAAAGTTTTGTAAGGCTACCATTAATGGACTTTTTAAACTTATTGAATCATGAACCACTGGTGTTTTTGTGCGTACAAATGTACTTTTAGCCATCCTTTACCATAATTTTGACTTGTTTAATTAATCCGTTTTGGCATTGTGCATTGAGATTTTCCAACGTTTCCGATGGAATTTTCCGCCAATCTTACGCATGTTAGTAGCTGCCATCCACCACAGTAATCTCGTCTCATCAGGATTACCCAGAGGTGTTCAATAGAATTCAGGTCCAAACTAGGAGCTGGCCATTTCATAACCTGGATGTTTCTTTCGGAAAACTATGCCAAAGACTTCTTGCTCCTCTGAATAGCAGCGTTATCTTGTTGCAAGATGAAATTATATTAATGTCCATAATATCGTCAGTAAATGGATTGAGAACACTGTCCTGTAGCTTCACATAACTCTCTGAATTCATTTCGATACAAACTGTGGCAATGACATTATCTTTTCGCTAAAAAGCAGCATACTCCACAAGAAGATACTGCTTTTATTATATTAACAAATTAAAAAATTAAAAACCATGATAAAGAATAAGTCAGGAGTAAAGTGTTGTAGCGCTCTGAATTTTTACTTGTAAGTATAGTTTTATTTTGTAAATAGATTTCTGGTTAAGAATTTCGTTTAATTGATAATTTATATTTTGTAACCACGATTATTTATGATAAGAATTGAAATATTTCATCAATGTAAATAAAATCAGATTTTCACTGTGTCGAGGTTTCAACTTTGCCATAATTAGCATATCTAAGCTGCAACGTTGCTATAAAATCTCAATTGGGTTGCTTCATGCAACACATTCTTCTGGAGACGTCATGAAGTCCGTTGCCATTCGGGTGACTCTTAGATAATACCTCTTTGGTATTTAATAGATCGCCAATAGATCATTGCACGATGGCGCCATCATTGCAGTTTTGACACTTCAGGGAGCTTGTTAATGCGGACTTAGACTATTTACGGTAGGTTCGGTTTGAGATTTTGTGCTCTAAATTTATTACCATTGAAGAAAAATAGCCGGAAAACAGACACCGGTGCGTATTTTGCCATCATTTCCTGAATCTAATCGTACGGAATCCGGAAAAAGGTAATGAAAAATTTCGTTTGAGCGGTTCGAATTTTAACACCTTGTAAACAAGCTCCTTGAACTGTCAAAGAAGTTAGGTTAATACATTCCGTGCAATGATCTATTTGAATAAAAAAAGGTGGATAGGAACCTTCTTGCTTATACGGTTACTCTGACTCATCCATATCGCATTCGAATCGGCTGGTGAATAGAAGTGCATGAAATACTGTTCATCTCTTAGTTAGGCTCAGCTTTGTTTCTTGCGTTTATTTTCGTTAAAGGTGACTTAAGTAAGAATTAAGTTTTTCGCGTAAGCTAAACAATTTTTATTGAATTGGCTGAAATAGTTCATAAAAGCACTTGGCGCTTTGTTGTACGGGCTGGTTCTACGGTCTTTGTCCGGCTATCGTCGACACCGGATTGAGGGTAACTGTGTGGCTGTTCGTCCGACGGATCATCAGACTCGTGCGCCACGCAAAGATCTGCTTTCGAAGGTAGTTTAATGGAGGTGAGCGAAGTCGCTAGTATTTCAAGGGAATTTCCCAACAGTCGTCATTCATCCGTCGAATTAAGTCCCTCTCCAACCTCTGTGGACCATTTTTCCAAGCGCTCGGATCTTGAGCGTGCGTCGCCAAAGGCGTACCGCGGTCCGGATTCCATCCAACAAGATATCGGGTTTCATTTCATTAGCGGAAGCATAGTACGCGAAACCGTGCGATGGTACGTTGGCTATTTATCTTTGCGGCGCGAATTTCCCGGGACAGCACGACAACCTGTCGTCGCTTGGCTCTCGAGACAGAACCGGAAGTCGTCCGTCCAGCTGCCACTCTCTCCGCAACTTAAATTTGGCCATACTGCGCACGAGTCACCTTCGTTGCCCGCCATACTGCGCACGAGTCACCTTCGTTGCTTGCCATACTACAGCACGTTTCGCCGCCATCACCACAGACTTCAGCGCTCTGTCTGGTAGGACGTTCCTAATCGCCACCTTCGAGTCGTCGAGCCCTCATTCAACGCTATCATCGACTTGTCGAGTTATTAAAAATCCAGCGCAGGCATGTGAGCATGTTTCTTCATGGCCATGATTTGCTTTTTACCGTTAACAAGGAAACTCAACATGAGCAAATATAAATATGAATCAATTAGAGAACATGATAACCCTTTGTACCGTTTTAAATGCCATTCCTTAATAAAATCTCACATACTACGTTAAGTTCGTTTCTTTCCGTTTGGCTCATTTGGGTAAGCACACGCTTCTTTTCGCTATCCGGTTCTATTTTATCGTTCCGTGGCTGAGTCAGAGCGTTCCATTCTATTAAATTCATTTGTCTCTTGTTGTCTAACCTAAGAAGTTGGCGTTTCTATGAGTTGTGTTTTGCCGTTAATAGCCAACGACCGTTCAAGAGGTTCCCTGAGGAAAGGTCTTATAAATCGGGCAAAATTATAAGCACGACCGGTGGTCTCTCGTAACTAAGAGTGGCGCTTAAGCCACTGCGTTTAGTGAGAAAATCTCTTAACTTGGTAATGAACGGTTACAGTACACGGAAAAAATCCGGCCTAGATCCGTGAACTGCAGTCATGAATTCGAGAACAAGCAAATATACACCGTGAACTGAATCACGTAATCATGAACTAAATAACGTTCAAAGGGAAAATTCCTGAAAATGGGAACTAGTTCACCGTCCGTTTTCGTTTTCGGAAACGCTTTTTTTTCGGTGCATAGAGAGAACAGAGTTGTTGTTCAAAAGGCAGCTTTGACGAGTGAAATACATTGTTTCTTAAAATCTGTTAGTGTTCCAATCACTTCCTCTTCCAATTCGATTGCACAAATATCGATTACAGCAAAGTTTATTACATAAACAAAATAAGTATGACTAAACACCATTCTCAAAAACACAACTCTGCTTCACCAATAGCCACCGTGGAGCATCTAACAAGAAAGAAGAGGAAGTGAACCTATAACATCTAAAAATCCGATCCATGTTATGAACAAGCGCAGCCTTATTATATTTCGGAATACTACATTGATCAAATGCTTGCATGCCAAGATGATGATGCCTCTAGAGCACGGCTATTGGATACCCTAGTGGCCCAAGGTAGGCAACCATTCCTCGAGGTAAGAGATGTTTTAGGAATGCGAGATCTTCCCTACATGCAAGCGATTAACAAATTTCTTTGTTTGTCTGACCTTAGAGTGTAATGTCATCACAGAACACCCCCCACCCCCCAAACCCCTTCCATGTTAATTTCTTGCCATTGTGTCCCAGTGATACTATTTTCTTGTTTCCGTGCTATACGTGTACCCGTCCAACACAAATAAAAACTCTCCCACTCTAAATTACCCATAACTAAGACCAACACAGTAATTGCACTCAACTTCAACTATCATTGAAAAGTAAAGAGTTTTAAATCAATATTGAAAATCGGCTCCGCAAAGGGTTACACACATCTGAGCCTCATAAGTTAACGAACTAATAATAGTAATAAACAAAGCTTAAGCATGTCCACGTTATATTTCGAGTACTAAGATAATGTCAGCAAAAAAAAAATCTAGACAAAAAGGGTGTCCCACATCAAATTGCAACACGGAAGAAAATTATCCATTGGGTATTTTCTCTTAAAAATTTGGGTAGAAGTAGTTTAGAGTGTTTTTTGTTGTTGTATTTTTATCGCTGTCAGCTTTTCGAATATTGGAAAAAATGGCCTCACCCGAAGAGCAACATCGCGAATTGATTTTGCGCATGCACATAGAAAATCCTCAACTCTCTCATCGGGACAGCAAAAAAAAAACTCAGAATCGTGCAGTCAACGGGAGTCGTGTGATTAAACGTTACTACGAAACTCTTAGCAACACACGGAAGGAGAAATGCGGTCAGAATGGATGTTCTATATGTGATCAGGAAAAGCGTTTAAGCGGAATCCCAATGCTTCGTTCAGAGATGTGGTCAAAACGTTGAATCTGTCCAAGTCTTTCGTTCAGAGATCCAAGGACCGGGAGGGACTGCATACGTACAAAGTGCAGAAGGCTCCAAATCCAAATACAGTGGGAAAGTCACGGGCCCGGAAACTGTACACCCAGTTGCTGACGAAGCCTCATTGTCTCATCATGGATGATGAGACATACGTCAAGGCGGACTTCCGGCAGCTTCCGGGGCTACTGTTTTTCACCGCCTAGCACAAGTTTAAGGTTCTGGCCGGATCTAGCTTCTTGCCACTAATCAAATGTTGTCCTGGAGTGGTACGAAGCCAACGGGGTCATTTTCGTACCAAAGGACATGAACCCCCCCAACACACCAGAACTAAGGCCCATCAAAAATACTGGGCTATTATGAAGCAGGCAATACGGAAGCATCGCAAGGAGGTCATATCTGAGGAAGACATGAAGAAAAAGTGGGTTTCCGTACAGAAGAAGCTGCAGCCAGATCTTGTACAGAACCGACAAATTGGAGTTCGGGTTTGGTGCGAACGTACGGTTACGGTATTGAAGTTGAATGAAATAAATATGCCAATAGCTTACTAATGAGTTATGTTTTACTGTCTGAAAAGGATCGGTCAACTAAGTAATTTTCTACAGCGTTTTTTCCGTGATGCAATTTGATGTGGGATTAATTCAACAAAACCAATTGTTTATAAATTAAATAAATATACAATTCAGTATAATAGGGTTAAACATACAGTAAAAACAGTCGATTGAGATTTTAATCCTTCTTTCTGTAAAACTCTCGAACTTTCTGTGGTACACTAGGTGTGTACTGACATTTACCTGATAAAAAGGTATTTTTTCTAAAAAGAGCTTGATTAAGCCTTTTTTTGCGTGTATTGCGCAACATCAATATGTATCATATTTCTATACGCAACAAAAAATACACCTTGCAATCACTGGGGTTTTTTGTGTTCTGTAGAGTAAAGAATAATCATTTTAATAATTTAATAATTTAATTTTAAATAATCAATTCGGTGCATAAGTATGAATATCCTGAGGAAAAAAATGATTCTATTCATGGCTGTCACCGTGCAACAGGGAATATAGTTTCATCCACTGGCCCACCATGACAATTTGATGTTTTGAACCAAATAGAAGAAGGCTGAAGACCTGTCGATGATAAAGGAAGTCGGTTTGTCTTGTACATCCGGTTAATCCAAAGTTCCTTGAAAATGGCGAAGAATCAGGACTGGGTGGGATGGCACCCAAAAAGGAACTTTGTTGTAACCTTGTTTGCTCTTGCTTGATCATAAAAGCTGGAGAAAATCTTCGAAACTGATAAATGTAATACAAAAAATCGTGAATCTTTTAGAATCCATTGGATCCACGACTGTCCTGGAACTCTGCTGAGAAAATATACGATATGCCAGTTTGCAAGTGACCTGTCACAGTCAAACTGTACTTTTTCTAGCTGATGGCTGTTGAAAACGGAGATGAGGTTTCATTGCTGAAGAGGCTGGAAACATTAGTGAGCATGATTTTAAAACATGATTTGAAATTCCATCCAGAATTGATCCGAATGTCAACAGAAGAGAGCTGTGACGGAAACCTTCCACAAGTGAAATGCCCAAACAAGCCGTGATTGCAATAAAACAAATTTTGAAGGTTGATTGCGAAGTGTACTATGACGATACTAACGTGCCAGTTGTCAAAGATATGCTTGACAATTGTAAGATCGCTTCAAAACCGGTCAAATTCCAAATTTTAACATTGCTCACTCCTTCGTGGAGCAGGCAGAAAATGATGGATGAAACAGATGCAGTAAGTATGGTAAATGTCATCAACATGCGGAAGCTAATCTTCCACAATTCTGCAGGTAAATGGTTCGTCGAAAAGGCTCAACAAGTTCGTGCTTCGAAGGGAATTCTTAAACTTCCAGATGCGGGTACATCGGTAACAGAATTGGAAAAGGTCGCTTCAGGAAGAGGCAAAACAGTACTATTTGGACTGTAGTACGTTAATGCCAGGTATTCGGGATAAAATCAGTGTAAAGACACCCGCCGGTCGAGAAAGTAGGCAAAAACGTTTGCTTCTTGGGTCACTAAACGAAATTTTGCAAACTTTAAAGAACTTTTCCCAAATTTGAAAATCGGATTTTCTACGTTCGCTAAGCTGCGACCTTCGGAATGCATACTTACCGGAAGCTCCGGTACGCATACAGTGTGCGTATGCATGAGGCATGAAAATATTGAATTGTCACGTGCGGTGAAAGCCTTACCGATAATACGAGACAGCTGCTTGCCACATTTCTTCATCATGATTTATTATAGAATCGAAGGAGAGATTCTTCATAAAACATTAATCATTATTTCACCTGTTCTTAGCATAACTATGTTTAACTTCACTGCTGTTTTGTTAAGCTGTTTGAGTTCAAAGATCAATCTTACGCAGATAACAAAGACCCACGTGTTCATCGATGGAGCTGGGAGTCAGTACAAGAACAAATATAACTTCACCAACATCACATTTATGTAGAAAGATTTTCAAATGGATGTAGAATGGAATTTTCACGCCAGTTCTCACACAAAAAAAAACAGTGATTGCAAAATTATGCTTTGTTGCGTTTAGAAACATGATACATATTGATATTGCGCAATACACGCAAAAAAACGTCAAACTCTTTTTAAAAAAAATATTTTTTTATCGGGTAAATGTCAATGCACACCTAGTTTCTCGACTGCATCTTATGTATTTTTTTCTCAGCTTTCAGATGGTGTGCTCAGAATTCGGATTGAGCGGTGCGCTCATAGTGAAAAATCGATATTATTGATAAAATTCAAGATGGCGGCCAAATCCAATATGGCCGCCACATTTTTTTTAACATCAATTGAAAGCTTTATTTATCCTCTATACAACAGCAACGAGTTTTGAAGATGTTTCAATGTAAAATTTTGTGATATAACTTGTTTACTTACCTTGAAATTATCCAAAAATCGACATTTTTACAACATGTTTAGTCCCTTAGAAAACGAGGGGTCCATCAATTTGGCTCAACCAAAGCGTTTTTTATCTTGTTTCAATATATTCTAACTAATAGCGATAAAAAAATTTGAAATAAAAAGATATGTGCCAATGGCGGCCTGGTTCCAAGCGAGAATTACTC
>JAHHFK020005063.1:0-27563 GCA_024533555.2 Aedes koreicus | reverse complement strand
GAGAAGAAAATTTCAATCGCGAACCATGTTCCCTCCGTTAACAACTAAAACCCTGTATTTTCAGGACGAACAAATAAATTTGCCAACTAAAGAGCGCTCTAATGAAAACTAATGATTTTATTTCCACGCTGCTGTCTGGCGTAACAACTGAGGCCCGTTTCAGACGTGTGTATCCCGCTCTCGTGATAAAAAAGCGCTTTTCCGAGATGTTCCGAGTTTTTGGCCCTGATGCTGGAAATCGAGTAGACGCTGATGTGGCGCCTGACGTGGCTGGCACGTCCGCTAGACGAGGCAAGCGGAAGAAGCCCGACGTCGACGCTGACGTAAATCATCCCTCCGTAAACAACTAAAATCTGTCCTTTTCAGGACGACCAAATCAATTTACCGATTAAAGAGTATGTTTGATTGAAATTTCTCTTGAGCTCATCGAAATGTTCATTACCACGCACCGGCTCAACATGGCGTTGCTTAAACTGCCGCGTCCCGGAGAAAATGGCCAAATCAACTAAACTGGTCTCACTTGGTGTGGAGGTTAAGTTGTTCGTAATTCCGCTCTACACCCAAACTAAAAGAGTAAGATTGTTATACAATTTCGCTTGATTTTGTTCCATTTTTGCTATTGATCGTAAGTTGGATGAAAAATCTAACATTAGTTGTGGGCAAAACAGCAACAGCAATTCGCAATGAAAAAATTCAACGTGTGCGTGAGATTGGTTTGCAGTGATATTTAGTTGATAAGTAAGAGATGAGTGTTTGAAAGTCAGATGGCTCACAAAAATAAAATGTGCACAACAAGATCGAGATACTGACCAGGACCGCTAGCGCGGCGGCTCTTGATGGCAACCAATTAGCCACTTTGACAAGGTAAGAATGTGGGAATAGAAACCCAACAGTTAGTTCACTTGGCGAGGAATTCAGGGTGCAGCAATGAAGCAAATGGACATATTTTCCACCAAGCTATGTGCAACCTGTCGCATGGCATGGCATGGCATTGTTTATTTCATAAAACGCTTTGTCGATGATCAGTGAGAACAAACATAGAACACTTGACGGCGGCAATACAACAGTGGCCAATAGCGTTGCGGCATTTTGTGATATCGACTCATCCATATTGTATATTGTTGGTGTATGTTGGTGATGATTGTATATGGAGCCTACAGCGATAAAATTGTTTCGAGCTATTTTTGCTTGCCAGTCGCTTGCACACATTTGCATGGCTTCATTTGTACCAGCTTTGTGAATCAAAATGGACAAAATAAACTACAATTGCATTTTTTACCACCTTTTGAACTTTTGGGTATATGTTCAATCTTCAGTCTGTACAATCTCGAGTTAGAAACGGTTTAAATGCCTATTTTTATAGTAGTATTACGTCCCGCCAAACACTCAGGCTGTCCTGCAGCCAAGAAAACTGATAAGAACATTTCAATCGCGAACCATGTTCCCTCCGTAAACACAGGATCCATTTCACACTTACAAGTACGTTGGACATTTTATTTCCAACATTTGATTAGGAAGAATCTGCTTTTGTAAACAAACACTTTGTCTGCTAATTTATCGGAAGTTGTATACAATTCCTTCTAATGGAATATATCAGCGGATAGAAATAAAGCTCTTCTTCCTTAAAGAGTGCTTAATTTGTATTTGTGACCTTTTGTTCATGACTATGAAAGCCAATCTAATGTTGGCGATGATTTAACAAACAAAATATCATTAACAATCAATTCGAGGCGAACTGCAGTTTCTATAAATTTTCGTGAAGAACCAATAGCGGAAGAAGAACCGGAGCCTCACACACCAACAGCACAGGGTTTCATGGTTCTTTAGACTGAATAAAATATAGTAGAAATTCATGAATTCGATGACATCAATTTCTTCACATCAACAAGCAGTCCTACGTCAACTTTGCAGTTATGTCACTGACATAACTCATCCTTTCGTTTTTAATGCAATTTTTTCCCTTCTTTATTATAAGACAATTAAAAATACAAAACCTAACATTGATCCTACATCTTCTATTAGACAGGCATAAAGAATCATTTATGGGCCCAGTGTGAAACAAAAGTTTGCGGATAAATCAAATTTCCTCTTGTTTTATTTTTATGTCTTTTTATTTCAGATTTATTAAGCTTCCGTTTTTAGGCAATAATCATATTCATAGGGAATTTATTTCGCCTTATTGTTTGCTTACATTTTCCTAGCAAAACGGCTGCCAGGAGATCAACTATGTTTCATTATATCATTATTTCAGAGTTTAAAGCAACTAACACCGCTGCCAAAGAGGCAAATGGCTGAATTTTATAATTATATATACATTATTTAGTATTTTATTGCAACATCGTATTATTTTCATCATTGTATTTTATTAAAACATATTGAAATTATTATTATAAATAATAAAAATAATAATTAAATTTTATCTGCTCAAAGTATCAAGGGTACAAGGTAGAAGTTTGTTCCAGATAGTATAGCTATTTTTTGTCATTGTAGCTCAAGGTTCTTTTCTATTAAATTAGATCATTGGATATTATTAAAATTATTAAATGCTTTTCAATTCTGCTGATTATGACCCATATGTTATAAATACGTACATGTTTTTTATTATTTAGTATAAACTTAAATGCCATAATACATGTTTATACTAATAACGAAATGGTTAGGCAAAAAAGGTTTCACATTCCGGAGCTACACATAGGCGTAGCCAAGGGGGGGGGGGGGGTAGGAGTGGCCAAGGCCTCCTCCTTCCCAACTTTTGATTTTATTTTTAAATTTTTTATGTTTGTTTCAATTGTATATTATTTATTTTTAATGTTTGTGTCTATTCCTCCTTTGCCTCAATGAAAAAGCGCGAAGTCGCCTCGATTTTGCGATAAGTTATAGCAAAAAAGCGCCTAAAGTGGACATCCATGAGGTATATTTTTAAAAAGGAAAGGCTACCAATTTTATTACAGTTTTTTTTCCTCTAATCAAGAACCCTAGCAAACCTAACGTATACAAAAATATCTCTAACCTGTTATTAGGCAAGCATTTATTGCTTTTTTTCCACGAGCCGATAGTTTAAAAAGCTATACTCAATTCAACTTTCAGTTCTTGGCAATCATAAAACTTAATATTTAAACCAATGTTACAGCTTTCGGAAGCCAAATATTACCAGATTAAAAAACACAGTTAATAGCTAGAAAGTGTATCAACGAAAAATGGTTATTTGAACTATCAATGATATGGGCAAACCTGACCCGTTTTACGGTACTGTAGTTTCGTATTATTGAGAATATATGTTAGTCATATCTTACATGCAAGACACGAGCATGATTGAACGCCCGAGATTGCTACTCCGTTGCTGTCAGATCAGCTGTTATTACACAGAGAACTAACAGATGATGTTTAGCATACATCCTCAATGTGTAAAAACTGGTGATCCCAAACTAAGGCAATAACCAGCACCTGCCTCGCCCTCATGCAGGTCAAATAAGTAAAAAGTAGGAATGTGTGAGACTCGTTTGATTGAAAGCCAAGACCGCCTCTGCCTTTCCACGAGAAATCGCTGGGATATTGGATAACAGGATTGGGTGGCAGCAGGGTTCTTTTTAGTAAACGATAAGCTGAATTCAAGCGGCGTTTAGTAAAACATTTAAATATTAGTACCGATTTCTGATTTGAACCTATTTATACTAACAGTAAGGATGCTATTGGAATCACTCACAATATGAGATAACTTACAAACATCAGCGTCGAATAACCGCTTGTTCAAACACGTTTGAAGAAGTTATTCAGGTTTCTAGAAGAAATAGCAGAACAACTTCTCCAAATTTGTCTGAACAAATAGCTATCCAGCTAGTGATTTATTTGCTCTGGGATATGGTGGCACGGCGAGCTTGCAAACCAATATTATGGATCACAATTAATTGTGATCCCAACCGCCGATCCACCACCCTGTCGAACCACCACATCTCACCAGGAAACATTTTTGTTATATTTTTTCTGTGCTCACTCGATCACTCGCATCGCCGAATTATAAATAACCGAAACAATACAAAACGCGCCATGCCTGATAGCAAAATAGTGCGTAATAAAGCATCGGCATAACCTTTCACTGCCGATGCTCGAAACAAACACTTTCTTCGTAATCTTTCATTTTTTACAACTGTATCAATCAAGTAGAAACTTCTTAAGAACAATCAATGTGAATCCAGTGTGCGTAGATGCCTTTCGTGCCTTCTGGCAACTTTATGCTTCTATTGATGTACAGGCTCATCTGTTTTAGGATATATTGGACGGATTATTATAATTTGAGATATCTCAGTGCTGACATCTTCCAAATTTAGCAGATCAGCAGGCAATCGATGAAAACCCACCTTGTACCTCATAGCAAGATGCTTAGAGGCGGACCGGAAGCTTCGATGAGCTACCTCAAAACTTTTTTCCGTTTCTGTGGGAGAAAAACGCTGAAACCGCCGAATTTATGTGCGATGGCTCGGCGCGTATTCATGAATAAGAGAATGCTTGTAACAAAACGGATCACCAGATAACATACATACATTACTGTTTTGCATGACAATTGCAGAAAACAAGTATAAGTTATATAGGTTCAGGAGTTTCCACCAATCAAATACATTCCACAACAAGTCGAGAACACACGTATGAACCAAGAAGAAAGCTACTATCAATGTAAATGCTCATTACTTTTCATTCTAAATTTGTTTCGAAAAAGTTACTCCGCTAGTAAATGTAGAGCACATTGTGTGAATTGCGTAATGTTTTTTTTTTTAAATATTGGCAGTTTAAAGCAGTTCTTTGATTCATTGTTATTTAAAAGTACCATAAATGGACAATCGAAAGTTTTTTTAAAAGTAATTAAGTAAGATATTATTCCAGCATGTAATTAAAAGAAACAAACGAACGAAACTAAATGAATGATCTTGTTGCCAAAATCGGCCGGATATTGTAAAATACTTTGGGTTAGAGTTGAGAAGAAAGGTAATCCTCTCTCTCTCTCTCTCTCTCTCTCTCTCTCTCTCTCTCTCTCTCTAAAAAAATAAGCTTGCCCTCCCCTACTTGAAATCCTGGCTACGCCTATGTGGGCAGTCCTTTCAAGACAACCTTGAAAAGACGCTCAGCTTTGGTGTCGTAAGTGAAAAAAAATGTGGTTCTTCTGAATAAGATACTCAAAAAGACGTTTGAATCCGTCCAGCTCAATTTTCAATACTTCTATTCAATGTTCAACCACGCACACTGACGGAACTTTCAACACTTTCTCTTCATATTTTTCATTCTAGCAAACATTACTGTCCACTGTTGGTGCCTCGTGGTGATGAGCGGACATCTCCTTCTACATCATAATCGTTACTCCACGTACGGAGAATACAGACACAACAATTATAGTATGAACTTTTAGTTGTTCCCTTCCGCGTAATTTTCGATTTCTTGAACTTTTGGAGCATCAGGATTTCACTGGTTAAGCTGAATGGATGATCTACACGATCTTCAAGTGATCTAAATTTGGCTTAATTGAATCGATAAAGCGAGTAATGCAGTCCGGATGTACAGAAAATAGTTACACGTTACAAACTAACTGTTTACATAGCTAAAATAACAATGATTTGACAAGAAAATCGTAGACCCAATGTTGGGGACATATTTTTTTTGCTTGTTCCCAACTATGGCCTGTTGTATCAATAACGCAGTAAAAAGGTTGTTATTGGAGAAATTTTAAGTGGAAATGCATGATTTTGCGGTTATTTATATTCAAGTGGCTCATCTAAACACAAACCAAAGGAACAAAATCATTGTAAAGTGAATTATAATGTTTTCATTATTTAATGGCTGATAAATCATAAATGAACATCACTTAAGTGTTTCGAAGCAATATTATTTTAGTTTGTTTTGTGAAATTTTGTTTTAAGTAAAGCGAATACAGCTGGCAATGCCTCAACTTATAAAATCAGAAGAAGAAAAACCGTATATGGACTGCATTTAGTAATAAATCCATCGAATGGGACGAAGTTGCTTAGATCCAATTTGGTGCTTATAGACTAACATTAAATCCATATCACTCAAAAGTTTCTGACTTTATAAAAAGAGTTGTGTAACTTTTCGTGATACATACTACCAAATATCTTATCAAACTTATCTTAGCAATTGTATAACTAGTTGAATCTCGCTTACAGCTTGATAACTTCATGAGTTATAATAAAAAATGTAATTGATCGTTGCATAATAGGCTGAGTCAAGGGACACATACGGCAGCCCTAAGTTTGCACCTTTAAACTGAAGGAATGATCCATGAAAAATTGAAATTCGTTCCATAAAAAACGTATTTCTGACCCATAAAGCTCTGATGAAAATCCATAACCAAATTAAAATGATCCATAAAATACAGCAATGTGATCCATACTTTATGTAAGTTTTAGCAATAAAATGTCAAATTGTACCGTTATATATCTAGGCTATGATCCATTAAATTTTACCGATTACCAATAAACATATTGCAAATTATCCATAAAAGGTTCAATAACTTTCCTTAAACTTGTAAAATTGATCCTTAGAATGTAACGTTTGTGAACTAAAATATATGCACATGATCAATAAATTATTGAAAATATTCCATAAATAAATCGCCAATGATCCATAATAGGTTAAAAAATGAACCATAAACTTCAAAATATGGTCCATAGCAAATCAATTTTGTGCATTTATAATAATATAAATGATCCATTAATTATGCCGGAATTATTCCAATTTTGGGTTTAATTTTGTTTTAATTTAACTACGGGAAAATCGATCCCTGACTGTGCTACTACTCAAATTTATTAAAATGTCCGTTCCTTTATAAATGAGGCTTAAATATTGCTGTTAAAGAAGGATCACTTTGGAGAAGATTTTTAATTTTCAGAAAGCTGACTTACTTTTGCGATCTCACATTCTTTTACGACCGCAACTGTGAAATTTGTTTCCCAATAAATTTGGTAAAGAGCACTCGTGCACGTAAAGAACTACGGCAGCCCTATGTTTGCACCTTTAAAACTGAAGAAATGATCCATGAAAAATTGAAAATTGTTCTGTAAAAAACGCATTCTTGACCCATAAGACTCTGGTGAAAATCCACAAAAAAATACAATAAAAATGATCCGTAAAATTCATCAATTTGATCCATACTTTTAACAAAATTTAGCAATAAAATATCAAAAATTAACCGTTTTATATCAAGGGAAGAATATACAAAATTTTTCGGATTTCCCATTAACACATTGCAAATGATACATAAAAGATTAAATATTTTTCCTTAAACTTGCAAAATTGATCCACAGAATGTAACATATGTGCGTATGAACTATTAATTATAGTAAATGTTCCACAAATAAATTGCCAGGGACCTCTGATAGTTTGTATAACATTCATAGTCTTCAAAAAATGATTCATAACAAACCAACTTTGTGAACTTAACATTATTCGATCTCCCCGCAACTGCGACACATGTTTGTCAAGAAATTTGGTAAAGAGCTCTCCTGCACATAAAGAACTTCAGGTCAAATTTATGACTTGATTAAACTGTTGTTTCAGAAAATTTGATTTAAATTATACCGGGCAGACACTTGCTGTGTTTGCATTATACCGGGCAAATGCTTGAATCAGCCGTTTGCCTGGAATCTAATCTACGCTATGTTAACACTTCGGATGTCGAAAACATCGACCGTTTAGTTCTTCAATCCTCAACACGGCTACGCAAAAACTCCGCAATCCTTCTTTAGCAGTAATACTATATCCGGATACCTGAAAGAACGGACATGTAACTAAATTTGAGTAGTAACGCAGTTGGAGATCAATTTTTCAATCTTTAAGGATCAAAATTTAAAAAAAGTGCCCCAACCTGGAAAAATGCAGGCATAATTTATGGATCATACCATATGGTTTAGCGAACAAAACTGATTTACTATGTATCATTATTATAAGCTTATGGTTCATTATTCATCATTCTATGGATCATTGGCAATTTATTTATGGAAAATTTCAAATAATTTATGGAACATGTGAATATATTTAATTGCACAAAGGTTACATTCTATGGATCAATTTTACAAGTTTAAGGAAAGTTATTGAACCTTTTATGGATAATTTGCAATATGTTTATGGGTAATCCGTACACTTTTAACGACCATGCCCTAGATATAAAACGGTACATTTTTGATATTTTATAGCTAAATTTGTTATAAAGTATGGATCACATTGCTGTATTTTATGGATCATTTCAATTTTTTTGTGTATATTCAACAGAGTCTTATGGGTCAAAAATGCGTTTTTCGTGGCACGATTTTCAATTTTTTATGGATCGTTTATTACTTTTTATATGCAAAAGTACGTTTGCCGACACATACCCTATGTTAAATTTATGTATAAGCATAAAAATATTCTTTTCTCGGTTCCGCATAAACATTACTTATGTGTGAAATTCAAACAAAAATTCTAATGATTCTATAGATTATGTTCACAAGATTAGGTTTATGAACGGCAAAATAGTTTTCAGAAATAATTTTCAGGGGTTGATAAAGCGTATCTCATGCTGTTCTATCTAAGTGATTCTAATAACCAATTACAAAGAAAACTTTTATATATTTTAAAATAAATTCAACATCATATTTCACATTTATTTATTAATTCTTAGAAACAAAGGTCTATTCAACATTTTTTAACAAAAACTTTACTTATTACCAAACAAAAGACTTTACTACAGAATCAATCTTTCAGTAAAGTGTTTTTTTTTTATTATAATTGGAGTAAATAATAAATGATATGACTCAATTAAAGATATCTTCTCTCCGGTTCGCGATATGAAAAGCTCAAACATTGAAAGTTTGAGTGAAAACATATAATTTTTAACTATTAGAAATGGTTTATAATCGGTTTAACACATATCAATAACATGTTTACACTTACACAAAAGATGCATAAGATATTCGTATAAAAATGGTGTATGAAAATCCTTATATAAATTAAGAATTGTTGTTGACGTAAGCTATGTGTTGTACGGGAAGGCGAGTAAAATGAAAATCAAAATTCAAAAGATAGAACCATTTGACTTTGAGCATTAATAACTCATGAGTATACCATGGTAGACTTTCAAGCATTTTGCATCAATTCAATAACAATCTTATTACGTTCAAAACAGAAACTTGGTAAAATTTCACAACTTCGGGTGGCATACTATTTTTACCCATGTAGATTCAAAAAGAAGCTAGGAACTAATTTTATTTTATAATTGCCACCAATTGATATTTGACTGATATTTATTTAGTAAACACTTCCTCAGTTCTTAATTGAGAGCTTGCGATGGTACCATCATTAGTATGATTGTGTTTCAAGAATGCAGGGAGACAAAAAATCTTCCTTCGTGAAAAAAAAACTCCTTGACCAGACCGGGAATCCAGTCCAAACTCAGCTACCTCCAGCATGATGTTGTTTAATAGCTACTCCATTACCGACAGAGCTAAGAGATAGACCCATACAATGTTTGCAAATCAGTGTAGCCTCAAAACATAAATAAAAATCTGCAGTATTTATAAAAACACAACCCTCACTGCTATGTGTTAAAAGATTAGTTGCAGGTGTTCTGGATGGACAAGAGTTCATGAAAAAAAAAACACAAATATTTCACAAAAGAAGCTGGTGGAAATAAAGCAAAGTGTCATATGCCGCTGTGAGTACAGTTTGCGCAAAAGAAAATACGCAAAGCTCACGTGAAATAGGAATGACGAGAATACACATTAAATATACCAATCAACATATTTTGTTTCACTTCAAGTTACCCCTTTTTTCGCAGATTAACCTGCATACGAAATGGAGCTTCTCTGAGGATTAGTTTCATCCAACAACAAACGTTCTACCATCAACGATGAGCAACAAACTTAAAAATAAACCCTTCAGAAGTGCTCGCTTATTTCCTCTGCTTTCACCGGTGCGAAGGTACATCACAAGTTGACGTTCCGGAAAGTACTTTTTTTTTTCACTCTTAAAGTAAAACACAATTCAAGACTCACCATTATCGATCTGCTTGGAACTGTTGTAGTGCATTGAGTTCATACTGGCCAGCAGCTGGCGTCTTTCGGCGCTTTCTTTCTTACCAAACCGAACCATTTCGAGAGTTGCGTTGTGTCGTTGTTGTTCGTTCGTTCGGTCGTTTAGTTGATTAGATCATTTTCCATTCACACCAATTCCACAGCATCCAGAAGGTGTGTGCGACACACGTGAGCAATACGCAAAAGAAAACAATTCACCAAATCAGCACTTCATTGATCACGGGTGGCTGCAAATTTTCACTCTCATTTTCAGCAGATAAACATAATCTTCGAATTCAAAAACATATGCAACTTAAAATCACTTCACACTACACACAGATAGGAATAACATCGAAATCAACTAAATAATCACTCAGAATTGCTGGAATAAATCATAATCTGTTTATTGTCTCATTCCTCATTCCACCAATGTAACAAAACACACACCCATCAATCGCACATCAAACGAAGGCCAAAAAAAATAAAATCAAACATATTTGCGTGAACCGGAGTGAAAATAGCTGAAATTGAGGAAATTTTCCTCTAAAAATACAACCAACCGCACACTAACTGACCCTCCGTCCGTGGAAGGGAAGAAAGAGGACGCCAACGCTCTTGCTCTCAATTAAGCGCCACTTGTCTGCAAGCGTGGCCCACCGTAATTTAACCTCCACTTGCGTACTGCCGAGAAGCTAACCGACAAATATGTCCACTTCACAGACGTTCTTCACTTCCGTCGGGTTTGAAGGAGAAAATTCAATTGCGTATGGTTGATCCCCGAAAAATGGAAAACCTCACGCGTGCTCTTCGTTAAAGGCAAAAGACGCCCACCACACGCCCGAACCGGTCGAGAAAAGTTTGGATACTGACTGACTGAACGGCGACGTTACTGACTTGAACGAACTCTCCCTCAGCTGCTGCTGCCGTTGTTGTTGTTGCTGATGCTGTCGAATTTTTCGTTACACACGGTGGAAAATCACGCTTTTCCGACACACCATTTAGCCGTGCTTCCGACCGACAAACCGACCACACACTCACTCGCACTCGTCTTCTTGAGCACACAGACCGCATTGTAGTGACGCGTGGTTGGCGATCCTGGCTGGCTGTTTGGTAAGTGGGTGGGTGAAGTACGGTTAGTGTGTAACCCACTGACAGCTCAATCGTCAGCTTGGGAGACGCCATCGGAGATGATGGTTAGAGATTACGTTACACAATGATTATTTGTATTTTAATCTTCGAAACGAGGTTCTGTTTTTGTTATGGATCAGAGGATAAATTTGCATAAAACGATATCTGACGGATTTGACACATGTACATATGAAAATGTATGTAATCTATCTAGGTTGGAAATAGTTCCAACCTGCAATACCCAAACTTATTGCCAGTGCAAACCGCAAATCGATACACGCTAAAATTAAAAATATACACACTGACGTTTAACACACAACAAGCCGACCCAATCTTAATACCCGATCCAGGTTGGAACTGAAACAAAAACGAATTCGATAACACTTATAGACAAATTTTCAAAGGCTTACTATGACTTGTAATTTGTGGGTTACTAAGTACATCAAGTATGCATACTTTGCTGGTGACGCTAACAACAGAATAACTTTGAAAATAACCGCAATCGGCAACCGGCAAGTTTGACAGTTGTTACAAATGACTTCGAGGTGTCCAATTAGAATCGGCTTGGATCTAGCCTGTTTTCTTTCCCACAAGCAGGTTTCTTTCCCCTCAATCATATCGGGCTTTGTCGTTTGCCGTTGCCGTTCAGCTTCTGTTATCATTGTGTTTGGGCCATAATTCCTACAAATTTCAGTGCTGAACTACCAAAAATTGTTCGAATAAAAATGTAAATATTTTAAGTTAACCTACATGTCGATGCTGCGAAGGTAACACAAGTTATCGAATATGGAAAATCCCAAATATCCAACTTCCAGACCAGGAGTGTGTGGCAGTAGAAATTTCAATAATTTTGATTTTCTGACTAGAAAACAACTACCCCTTAAAAAAGTTTTTTCAAGCAAGCAAAATATGAACATTATTCCGTGTGTGATAATTTCGATTCTATTATTCTAAAATCATAAAAAGATCAGAATAAGAAGCATTATATTCATTATGCTCATTATGTTCAGTTCTTTTAGCAGTTTGCGCTCTTTTGGATCGATTGTCTAATTTTGTGATTTTTTTAAATAAAAAAGATACGCGTTGCTCCTACAGTCCTACAGTCGATTTTCAAACTCGATATTTAATAATTGTTTGAAAAACCCTAATCGGTAATCAAAATTTGAATTACCGAGCATCTCATAAAACTGGCTTAATAGAGTAAACTGAAAACACGACAGAACGTCATTGTCTATCTTAGTTGAACTCAACCTAATTTTGGCTAAAACGAGTCCTATTGGAATCAATGTCCCATATATGCACCATCTCGATGGTTTCCTGTGGAGTTGCAGAGTAATGTTTGGCTTCCTTCAAAGCTTGCCCCTTCATGAAACAATCGTTCTTATTCTCTCTCATGACCTGCATTCGAACACGATCGGTGCTAGTTTTGCTTAGCTTCACATCACCAGTTTTTGACATGGACATACCCTCAATCTTCATCTGTTCGTTCTCTGCGTAATTACAGGTGATCATATCCATGAAACTGATTCAAGTTTCAAAGTTTGCCCTCCCCAATGCACGAAGATCAAGACGCACCTGATCACCTACTTGAACTTTGAACTAATTTAATTAGAAACTGACTTCACAGACTGTGTCGTATATGAATTACTTTAGAGAAAACAAATTGTTTACTAACCGTTTACCTTATTATTATGATGGAAAGTTCTATTACTATAACTAAGTGTTACGACCAAAATTTGATATAACAAAAACGCGTGTGATACCGAAGAACAATAACAGGCTAACGACTTAAAATTGACTCACTCCTTTGGAAGCCCATTCCCAAGTACCCATTCTTTCGCCTAACGGTACTAGAATCTTTGTGTTGACGTAGGACTACGTCTTTGTTTTCTATACTGAGGTACATTTAAAAAAAAACCTATTGCGACCGTCACGAAAATCGGTCATGTTTTGAGCGTTAATATTTTAGTCGTTTCTCCGAACATTTTGAAAAGATTTGCCCCAATCGATCGGAAATATTTCTGCGCGTCGTTTCCAATATTGAAAACTATTGATTTTTAACATGAAACTATTTTTTTTTTCTTTATGAATTCATTTATTTGTACAGGCTCAATCGAATCAACTTTACAGAGCCAAGTTTTCATGTTTATATACATCAGTTATCTAAGAACTAAGGTTAAGGGGGTGGAACCGATTACTCGCGGCCGTCTCGAGGTTAATGGGAATTACAATTTTATGGATTGGAAAATTGTGGTGGAAATTTTAAACAGAGCACGAGGAACAATGGTTTTCTTATGTCTAGAGTTTCAAATTACAATTTTTTAATTTAACGTTTTCAATTTAAAAAAACAAAAGCATGAAACTATTAACAATAATGCAAATATAAGGTGATGAATTATACTTTTGTTTTGCAGAGTAAATTTACTAAATACCAAGTATTTTCCTATCACAGACTTCAAATGTAAGTGGGCTTCAAATGGTGAGTTGACAACTTCGAAGGTGGGTGCGACCGACCTCTCGTCCTCACAAGTTCCTACCTCACGCCTCTACGAGTCATATGATCACAAAAAACTGCCAGCTGAAACATGGAGACGCTGGTTGGCGTAGCCTTGGCAATGTTGTCAATCTGACAATAGCAAAGTGAGGAGGTGCGACTGAAGATCGTGATTCTCATTTAATTAATAATTTCAGCACGCTTTGGAGTCATCTTTGCATTCCAAAACCATGTAAGAGCCTGGAGCAACATGAGAGGTCACAGGCTCAATTTCAGCAATTTAGCATAACATTTGATTTAAAATTGCACTTCTGAACTTCAAGTACTATATTCATGAGAGACTGGCACGTGCTTATAAGCAATGTAGGATTATATTATAATATTGTGTGCAGTGACATTATGATAAGATGAGCCATTTATTTCAGAAATCATCAAGCCGGACTCTTCGTTCACTCCAATTGCTATCTTTGAAATATTACTAGTACAGTATAAAGAAAAAATATTACAACATTTCTTATAAAATAATATTTTTTATTAAAATTTTATCTTTGATATTTGGAATGATCTATTCTGTTTTTAGCTTTGCCAGAACTGGTAGGATATTAATATATATCTAACTTTTTATTTATTTTGAAGAAACAATCCATTCAAGTTTGAAATTTTAATAAGTAAGCATTTTTGTCTATAATCTGTCTATAATCTTGTCTATTATCTTAAATCTTAATTTGTTGTGAACAGAATATACTAAATAATAAGTAACATACAACGGGGAAAAGGATGATGGTCCCCCAATAGAAACGATTTGGATAGGGAGCATGAACTGCCTCCTCCCTATTGTTAACATTTCGTGGAACGAAAGCGGACTCTTCGATCCCATCTATTGGGTTTATTCTGTCAATCGAGGGCTCGATTCTAGTGCTGTCTGTGTGAGCTTGCATTTGAAAGGAGATTCTCTTCCTTATGTTCGCGGGTTAGTGTCTCTGCTTACGGGCCCACCCAAACGTTTTTGGCCCTTCATACAGGAGCTTGATGATCACAAACAATAATAGAATCCTGATCAAATCGTTTTTTTTTTTTTCAGATTATTCCACTGCTATGGAAACTTACCTTGCTACAATAGATTGTAGTATTACATAATCAATCATCATTATCACAGACTTCAAATGTAAGTAAGGGAGATCTCATATGCAGCAGTGAACGATATAAATGGCAAAATGCCGTTAACAATCAACCCGGCCGTCCTCGAGGATTTGGTCCATTTCCGGCCCTCACGACCGAGAACTTTCCCGCTGTCTCGCCACGCCAAGTTCCCCCAAACCGTTCGGTCCCCAGTCGGCCTTCTGTTCAGCATCGGTTCACAGCTGCAGCAACCCAGCCATTCCAAAGTTCTCTTTCAGGACCTTCGTACTCTGGTGCAGCATGCGCCGCGATCGATGATTCGATATTAACAACGGAGGAAGTCGTTGCAATTCTGACTCAGGCCACCATCATCAAGCGATCCTGCAGAACCCGTTCGGAACAAATGCAAGGCATGATTGCGTTTCTCAATGGATCGTGAAATCGTCAGTATAGCCAACTGGAACGCTTGCTCGCTGAAGGGCAAGAATATCGAAGTCATCGAATTTCTCAACGAACGAGCCATTGACATCGCAATCATAACCGAGGCGCACTCAGATTCCCCCCCTCCTCCACACCCCCCCCCCCGGGGGCCCCCCCCCCCCCCACAACTTCAATGCTTCCGCTTTCAGCTTAAATTAATCGAAGCCATTGGAGTCAAGGTCGATCCACCGTCGGCCCTATCACTATCATCGCGGCCTATTGTCCCAAACAAGCACCTAAACAACGGGACAGATACGACTTTACGAAGGGGAGCCGACGAAACAAGAACGCTCCATCCTACAGGAGGACCTGGAAGAAGGCCATTACACAGTCCTGTGCCCGGATACTCCCACCCGGTTGAGCAGATCCGGGCCCACTCAACAATCGACATCTTCCTCACCAACATGGTGAACAACATCGCCCAGCCGGTCATGTACCAAGAACTCAGCTCAGACCACTATCCAGTGGTGGCTGAAGTTGGGTCCTGTGTCAACCGGCATTCGGTAACCAGGCGCAACTACCATCGCGCAAACTGGGTCCAGTTTTGTCATCAGGTCGACAACACCGTCGATTACGATAGGCGCCCCGAATCAACCGACGACATCGATCGAGCAGGCGATCTCCCAGGTCCGGGAGCACCACATCCCAGAAGCTCACCACAAGTGAGCAACTCCTTAACTATTGATAATCTCACTAAAAATTTGATCCGTCTACGAAACACCACTCGCAGACAGTATCAACGATCAACGTACTAGTCTGCCTGCCTGAAAAGCAGACTGCAACCGCTTGAACAACATCATCAAGGCCAGAATGGTGGATCTCAGAAACAATCATTTTGCCAACAAATCCCCGCTCTCCCATATTGTGCAAAACCGTTCTGGAAATTAAGGTCTGTATCCGCAATAATCCGGACACCTCAAAACATGAATAAAACATAAATTTCGCATTATATTTCTCCGTCGTAGTTGTTTATTTCAGATTCATGGGATGTGTTTTACAATTCGTGAACAGACAAAACATAGTTATTCGGTATTTGCATACAAATTTTCGAACTTTGCGCTTAACTCCGTCCATTACGGTTTGTACAGACTCTTCAGAAATCGTAGAAGCCATCTTTGTCCAAATTTGCTGGAAGTGTTTGATGTCTTTGATTCCTTGCTTCTTTCCAGAAAGCTTCCGCTTCATCAGAGCCCAATATCTCTCGATTGGTCGTAGCTCTGGGCAATTTGGCGGGTTTGAGGTTTTTGGTACAATGTTCACTTGATTTGATTGGTACCACTCCATCACAGTTTTAGCACAGTGGCATGAAGCAAATGTTTTTCTGGGACAGAACAACGTTTTGATGAAGGGTAGCAATCGCTTCTGCAGACACTCTTTCTGATAGATCTCCTTGTTGATTGTGCCTGTAGTGACGAAAGATTTACTCTTTTTGCCACACGTGCAAATTGCTTGCCACACAAGTTATTTTTTGGGAAATTTCGATGACTTCTTCGTTCTGAAATGCTCAGCTGTAGCATTTCTGGCCATAGCAGAATAAAAAGCCAGCCCTTGAAGCTGCTTGAAATCTTCCAGGACATAAGTTTCATCGTCCATAAGAACGCATGAAAACTTCGTCAAATATTCGCAGTACAAACGTCGAGCCCGTGATTTTGCTGCCAAGTTTTGTTTGTCGTTGCGATTTGGAACTGTTTTTACTTTATACGACTTAAGTCCCAAACGTTGTTTTGATTTTTGGACAAAACCAGGCGGCATCCCTATTTTACGAGCCACCGTTCGAATAGAGAGATTTGTGTTTTTCGTTAATATCCTTTACACCTTTCGGCCCATGACAGGATCAGCTCGTCCAATGTTTTTGTCACTTCTCGGTTCCTCTCCACCGTCAAACGTGCCGAAAATGAGTTGAGCACATCGTGAACTGTGGATTTAGGCAAATCCAATGTTTTTGCAAGGTCCGTATTGAAGTAGGATTTGCCGTACGCCCGTACAAAATTCGCTCGCGCACTTGTTTTTCTTTCGTCGCCATCTTGAATACTAAACATGAGATGTAAACATCAATCATAGTCTTTTTCATCATAGACTCTCAGCTATACCACAGTGAATTTTTTCATTTCTACGTGCAATATTTCAAAAGTTACAATGATTTGAAGGTGTCCGGATTAATGTGGATACAGACCTTAACAAACATTTTGAAAACCATGAAGGCATGATGGCCTAATGTTCAAACTACATCGATACAATCTTTCAGTCTTTCTGGTGAAGATGGTGAAGAACTACCTTACAAACAGAACATTCTGTGTTTCGCTGCACGGTGCAGTTTCCGATGCGCATGAAATCTCCGCCGACGTTCCGCAGGGAAGCGTATTAGGTCCACTTCTTCTGAACCTGTTCACCTCGGAAATACAGTGAACTAATCATATGCTTTACCCTGCAGGGAGATATCAATGGCCCTGCGGACAGCAGTTACTGCTCTCAAGCAAGCATGGGAAAAATCGGTTCACTTTGCATTCAAGCAGGCCCGTCTACATTCTCTAACGTCCATAATATACCAATTTTAATCATGTCGTATGAGCAGATTGATGTTCAAAAAAATGTGTTGTAAGTGGAAACTGATGAATCACAAGTTATCATCCATTATTCATTTTCCCTCATACTTTCCTCACTTGCTAAATACTTCCGACCTATGTTTCCTCGAGCGAAAAGCAAAGCTATCAAATTTCTCTTTTGGTAGAAACATCAAATAGATTGAATCTATTTTCTTATTTTGGCTGGTCTTCCTATAGAATTGACCTAGTGCATGAAGGGCACCCACGCGACCAGAGACGTCGCGATGGTCGATGATGGAGGTCGCACTTGCCTCTCTGACGCACTGACTAGATTGTAGTCATTAAAATACACGGCAGTGATTTAAATTTTCCTTGAAATTTTCGTAAGAAATATTATGTATTTATGGCGATTGATCAATTCCTACCAGGATTTTTATTGAGGTTTTTCGTTCATTAAGAAAACCTACTTACAGCTATCCGTCACACTACTGAAAAGTTCACTTCCTTTTTATTGTCAAAAGACGTGTATTTATTGAAAAAGTGTTTTACTAAAAAAACAGAATTTATGTACAAACTGATTGATGACGATGTGATGCGACATGGTGCCACCGACGTCCGATGTGCTACCAAGACAAGACCGAAGAAATGACAAAAGCGCTGACTGTACGGAGGAAACATCGCTAAGCGTGTTTACAGACGTCATTGTATAGTTTTTCCGAGTAAACACATTTTCCCACCACCTTCCGCTACCGCCCGACCACCCCACTACCGCTCATCGTGGATCATAGTGAAGATAAACATCACGTACTTCTGTGGCGGAAAATGCAGCTGCTGAAATCTGACGTAACAGCAACAATCGCACTCATTCATAATCGGCGATGTTTTATAGATTATTATTAGATCGGACGCCCTTGAGACAACCCATTAGCCGAAGACAAAATACGAAAATCAGTTCAATTTCAAACAGCTGGATAAATAAAATGTAGCAAAATTGGATGATTGGGAACAATGAATACACTATTTGGTTGCCAGAGGCCCTTCATTACCACCCACAATCAATCAGTCCGAAAGTGCGGTCATCGTCTCGCGAAAGAGTAAACCATAAATCTCTCTTCGTGTACCGTCATAAATTATAAATGCGAAAACAGTAGTGGAAATTCTTCGCCATAGAAACGGGGTGCCGTCAGCTTTTTAGTCTCGAGAAAGATTCTGTTTACATAAGTCAGTTGATTTTTTGTCATAATTTATTAAACTTGTGCTTTGATGAACGTAAATTTTCAGCTACAGCAGCGAGGCGTATGTGTATAATTCGCGGCCTGACTTTGCGAAATGAAGCAAAAACAAACGTTAATTTTGCAGATGACAAACGCCGAGAGTTCGGGGTAAGATTATATTTGTTTGACTTAGCTATGGTTGTTATGCATAGCCGAGTAGGAAACATCCCACCCCACTTGGTTTGCGGTTTGCTCCGTTATATGCAACTCGACCGCCCGTCCGGATGGAACAGTGAACTTGGCAGCAGGTTCAGATTTGGGTTTATTTTTTGATGCGTGTAATCCAACCTCAACTATCCGTAGCCTGCATGCAGTTTATGCTTTGTTGCGTTCCTCCATAACCAGTCCGGATCAGTCCAGTCAATGGTTGTGCGGACTGACTTAGTAGCTCCGGTAGTCGGCCGGTTGTTCGCTGAGGAAAGCGAACTGTAAAAGCACAGCATAGAGTCCGACAATCAGACCGAATCTCCCTCAATGCGTACTGAAAGCAATATTGAGGGTTGAGCATATGCGTGATTTACAGTTTGAGCATGCCTTACCTTTGAATTCAATTTCTTGGGAGTTAATGATCTGAAGTAACAAGCATAGTTCTGCAGCAAACATAAAGCTTGATTGAAAAGAAGCCGCCTCGTTCAATTCAGGAAGATAAAAACTGTTGATCAATGCATGATGGAAATCATAGAAATTAGGTGTAGGACAAACATTTCAAAACTCTTCTAAAAAAATCAGAACAAAAATTTAGCTAAAAAATTGTGTTCCATAAACTCATTATCACGATTGAAATATTATTCTAATCAAAAAAGTCCCAATTGTTTAGTTTTAAGATTTTCTTACATTGTACATCAAGCCGTTTTTAACTGAGTTTTGTCGGGAATCTTTTAGAATCATTTTAACATGTTCGTCCTATACCTAAGTGCTATGAGACGTCAAAAACAACATCACTTTGTGTCTTCTTCCTGTTTCCAACCTGAATTCATCATTGGGTCGAAAGACTTTCTGTCTATAAAATTTTCTTACGAATAAATAATGGTCCAAGATGGTAGAATGGGAAGATTTCAATGTAGGTATTACAAAAGAACGCCTTGTACTTGTTGATGGGATCGAAGCAACCCGTACTTCAAAAGTGACGTGTTTTTCTTTTGCTGCGTCGTTTTTTTTGTTGCGAAATCCAACACTCTAAAAATTATACCAATAGTATTAGAATAACGGGAAATTATATAATCATCCGAGTGCCGAACTATTTAATCGTATTGTACAGCGAAACCTGCAATAATAGTGTGGTTGCTGCAATTCGTTTTTCGTGTTGTGCTCTAGTGGTTTTCTTATATGTCTGATCGTCCACAACCGGCGGAACGCACTTAATGGGCAAATGCCAAACAAATTTTCATTGATTGGAAGAGAACCGGAAGTGACTTTGCGAAGAGCGGTTCCAGCGAACCTGGTGTCTCCTAGCGTGCATTGACATTTGTTTCAGTTAAGTGACACTACGCCACCACAACATTCAAGAAGCTGTGTTGGAAGCCAAACCAATTGCGACGATGATATTCCACCTGAGGAGACCGAACATGGTGGCATCCATCTGGAACCGAAAGATGTTTGTAGTAAGGCGATTTTTGGCATTCTAGAAAAGATACTCGTTGCCCTGCCCTTCGGTACAGAAAGGGGTGTGGGCGCGTTCTTCCGGCTTGGTCGCGACAGAATAAGGTCTGTATCCGCAATAATCCGGACACCTCAAAACATGAATAAAACATAAATTTCGCATTATATTTCCGTCGTAGTTGTTTATTTCAGATTCATGGGATGTGTTTTAACAATTCGTGAAGACAAAACATAGTTATTCGAAAATAGTATATGCATAAAATTTTCGAACTTTGCGCTTAACTCCGTCCATTAGGGTTTGTACAGAATCTTCCTTTCATCTCTTCAGAAATCGTAGTAGCCGTCTTTGTCCAAATTTGCTGGAAGTGTTTGATATCTTTGATTCCTTGCTTCTTTCCAGAAAGCTTCCGCTTCATCAGAGCCCAATATCTCTCGATTGGTCGTAGCTCTGGGCAATTTGGCGGGTTTGAGGTTTTTGGTACAATGTTCACTTGATTTGCTTGGTACCACTCCATCACAGTTTTAGCATAGTGGCATAATGCCAAATCGGGCCAGAACAAAGGTTTTTCTTTGTGACTTTTTGTGAACTGTTGATTGCCCGTCATTCGAAGCAGGATGTGCTTGGAAAGTGACGTGTTTTGTTTTTGGTGCGTTTTCCTATTTTCTCCAAAAAGCTAAACATGTTTTGCATACTCCATTGAATTAAAGTGAAATTAGAAAATCCTTCGTGTCTTTTGTGCGAGGTGAGAAGTAGTTACTGTGATGGAATAAATGTTAAAATTGAATTGCTGTCGCGGATTGTGCTACGGTGTTTTTTCGTTTTCATTGTTGGTTTTAGTGCTCTGTCCAGTACACGGAGGAAGGTTTTGTCAGTTTAGTTTTGGTTATTTGAGATAAAACTGTGCCTGCAGAACATAGAGTGGTAGACATTCGTTTAAGTGACTCTTTTTTTTTTTTTTCTGTAGATCAGAAATCACACACAACCCAATTATCTTATTTCGATTTGAAGGCTACGTTTCCTATATTTTCAACAAGTTCAGCATTAAAACTTAACATTAGTTCACGTTTGGATAACATTAGTTCACGTTCGGATTGCAATCCGTACTGCAAGCTGGCTATTCTAGTAGCGGAATGTATTTCTGAGCAAACCACTATTTGGATTGCTTGGAGACGTGAATAGATTCATTGTCCTTCTAAGAAACGTGATCGTCATTCGTGTCGTTCTCAATATGGCCGATCAACACATCAAGCTCCAGCCTGGTACATGTTGGAATTCATCCGGGTTGAAATGAAACAAATCGGAAGCTTTGCATAGCAGGATAAGGCACCCCAAACCATCAAACTTCCACACCGAAAGTTTCGCTTTGATCTCACGGCATTTGATTCAAATTGATTCAAATTGATTGCCATTAGCAGCTGTGACAGTCCAGTCCGTGTAAATTAAACTTTTTCTCGTCAGAAAACACAACAGTTCGCCAATAGATTCCAATCTATGTACGTCGGGGCGAATTTGAGCCAATTTTGCGAATGTTCGGCGATTCATTAAAAATCAGAGCAATTAGTCGAGGAGTCACCGGAACATCTAGTTTTTGCTTTATTTGGGAGCAGGACAGCCGATTCTGTGTGGCTTCATGACTAATTTTGCCTTACAGCCTTACCTTTGGTGCGCCCTGTGGTAGGAAGTTTAATGCCATATTTTGAACCTTCGACCAATTTTCCGTGCGATTGAGACATTACAGTGACCCTCCTTCTTGATCAACCTTATAATACGGCTTTCTTCCTCCGTCAGACGAGTACCTTTCGCCATTTTTGGTATTATAAATTTATCATTAATCAACAAAAATTAAATGCCATACGATTGACGTATCTTACTGATTGTAAACTGTTTTACCGACACGTGTTAAAATCTGCTGGAAACCCGCGATATTTAAACGACAAAAACCGATTTCTTTTGTAACTTTTTTGCTTACAAACAAAGAAAAGAGTAACTTTTTTGCTTGACGAATGTCTAGGGTTAAAACGGTGTTTGAATGTTTACATCCGCCATTATCGGTTTGATGTGTGTGTATGCGAGCGAACTGTTTCCTTCTCTTGACAGTAATTCAAGTACACTACCACAACGATATCCCAATTGAAAACATGTGTTCGATAATTTTATAAGACATTTATGTCTATCACTGTAGAATAGAACAGTAACTAGGCGGCGGACCGATTCCCGTCAATTTTTCGTCAATACTCAACCTTATTCGAGTTAAATTTCCTAATATAATGTACAAAGTGAGCTAATCATGTACAAAAAATCAAGTCGTTTGGATTGAATTTTATTGGGTGAGTTTTCGTGCAAATTTTTCAGCACCAGATAAGGGACATTGATGAGATTCTCGTTACAAGAATCTGATTATTCTATTTCGTTACGTATTTGGACTGTCCATTTCAAGCGGAGAAATTCCGTCTGGAAAACTGCCGTAATGATTCCGGTCCATAACAAAGACGACCGTAAGAATATCAATAACTACCAAGGAATTTTATCTTTGCGTGCGATTTCTAAGCTGATCGAACTTGTGATTATGCAATCCGCTACTGTCACACTGCCAACAGTACTTAAGTGGTGATCAGTGCGGTTTCACCTCAGGAAAGCATTGCGGAAAGCTTAGCGGAAAGGGTTCAAACGGACGTCATCTGTACAGACCTGTCCGCGGTTCCAGATCAAATTAATCATGCTATAACGATAGCCAAGTTGGGGAGACTTGGTGTAGCGGCAGAGTATTGAACTGGTTCAACTACTACCTCGTGCCGTAATTGTGACAATCTAAGGTTACCAATCCAGTGAGTTGCTGGCCCCTTCAGGAACTCTACAAGGCAGCCAACTGGGGCCATTACTTTTCCTATTGAACTTCAACGATGTGAACCACACACAGGGTTCTCGGTTATCATTCGCTGAAGAGTTGAAGATTCGTTCCATCAATGATGAAACTTTGCTTCAGCTGGAGCTTGGCTTTTCAATGAACTAGTGTACATTGAATTGCATGGTTATTAATCCTGATAAATGCTCCATGATAACATTCGCTCGAATTCGCCGACCCATGTTCAACTACAGGATCTTGAAGTTATTTTGGATACCCAGCTAACAATCTAACGACATATGTTTTAAATAGTTGAAAAGGCATATATAACGTTGTATTCAAGTTTGGCATCCCTAAGGACTTTACCGACGTATATGGTCTGAAGTCACTATACTTGGGCCTATTCTGCGAGTCGAATGAGTCTAAATGAGTCGCTGTCACTTGAAGAATCGAAAACTAATTACCACGTAGAGTCGAATCACTCGATTCGACAATTGTCGACTCGTCAAGTGAGAGCTACTTGTTTCGACTCATTCGACTCACAGAATAGGCTTAACTGTTCACTCTTTCGTTCAACTCTCGAATACTGCTCTGTAGTTTGGCATCCATATTTTCAAAATGGAATGAATAGGATATTTTCATTTTACTGAATTAATCAAACGTCATAAAGTATCGAGATTGTTTACGATTAGACTTCCTTCCCTGACAAACATCAATTCTAGTTTCAAACCAGTTATTAATACAAACGAGGCGCAAGAAAAATAAGCATTTGAATATCTCAAAAGCGGCAAAACGGCATCATAATACTCTGTCTAGTCGATAAAAAAAAAACTAGACCTAACCGGCTCATTCGGCAAAAGAAACATTCCATATGTATCATTTCTCACAAATCTCTGCAATGTCCCGTGTCAGCTCGAGGTCATAACTTTTCTCCGATCATAATCATTTCCCAACGCCCATCCTCATCATCGTGACAGTTTTCCCTAATGACTCGTATTCGAGGAACCGGCAAAATATTTACACCCACCTCTCGGTGAATAAAAAACTCACACTCACACTCCAAACAAATACCTGATATGATTTACTTCACGCGTCGTTCAATACACTCTCAACATGCGGAGCAACGGCAGACCCAAAAACGCGCTGCTGCAAAATCATGTGCCTATCACAAAGAAAACAGGTTCCAACCAACCGTCGCCTACTTTCCACATCCAGCATCAACGGCAGCAGCATTTACTGAGAACATTTCGCCAAGTCAGAAACAGAGATAAATTGCGAAGGAGACACTCAGAGCCGTAGATCGTAAATAACTTGCAGTTTTGTTGATGGCGGTGGCGGGTATAAATGGAATTGATGATTTGAAATAAAACTCGAAAATTTATGAAAACCCTTGTCCGGTGTTAAAGCATAGAACACATTCTTGCACTGATCCTATACCTCCCAACGCACCTTTCTTCTTTTCTTCTCCGCCCCTAGTGGGAAACTGAAAAGCACTCCGGAACAGGTTTCGTTTCGTTTCAATCACAAAACTTTGTTTGTTCTCGTTGAGAACGACAGAAGGCGCGCGAGCAGCACAACAATGCACATATACACGATCAGCGAGGTCCGAAAGTCAAGCCCCACTCACCACCGCGTTGTCATCGTCGTCGTGATGGAGGCTAAGCGTCATTTGAGTTCAACAACACCGGTAAGACTAAATGTGCTCCTCGTGCGCGAGGCCAACCGAGGGCTCCCGTTCTCTCGCACTGACTGGCTCAGCCACCAACCCAACTGAAAGTAAAGAATGCTAATGTTTCAAGCAGCAGCAGCAGCAGCAGCAGCGGCAGCGTAGGGTCTGACTCGGGGTTTCTCTCAGCAGCATGTGTAGTTCCTCGCAAGGAGAAGGATACCCACAATGCTGATGTTGGCTGCTTTAATATTTTGAGGGTTACTCTTGATGTAAATCTACTTGTGTCAGTTTCTTCATATGAGATGAATAATGTAGCCGATACCGATTCTTGAAAGAATACGACTCTAAAATGTAGTTTATGGTGCCCATCAGGCGAGTCAAAAGTCGAGAAACGGTAATTCGAGTACGACACGAGTTGAAATACGGAGTCAAATAAATAAGCTTAGCATGAAATTGATGTCGACTAAGAAAGCGGATAACGAACGAACCAGATCGAATTACTCAAGACTGAAATGCTGTCATATCGTAGTCGTCCCCTTTAAATGAGGCAAAGGAGAAGCCCTAACTTGAATAATTTCTATTAAACATGGATCCATGCATCCACTCACGAAAAGATCTCTCACATAGAGGTGGATTCGAATAAAATTTATTCACCACCATCGAACACTCCTTTCACCTTAATGATCACCCCCTTCCAGCGAGTGACCGCAACGTTTTCCCCTCAACCAAACTAACCACAGCTCATCCGAAACCAATTACACCGTTCAACATGTTGGCCACTGCTTCTCGCTCTTTCTTTTATCGGCTTAACTGAAAATTGTTGGTGGTGTCTTTTTGTGAATTGGTTATTCCGTGCTTTACATTTATCTTTTTTCCATATTCCAGAGATCTACCAGAACAATATAATCTGCGAGACTATATTACCATGAATCCTGGTGGGTGTGAGCTTTTTAGTGGAATACCTGTAACTAGAAAATGAGAAGAAAGATTAGTAATTTCCATTTAATTTCAAGTACCTTTATTGCTTATCTTGACAGATTCGCGTAGAAGTCTGCACATTGTAGACGAAATTCGCGTATCTGTCAAGATAAGCAATAAAGGTAGTTGGAATAAAATGGAAATTACTAATCTTTCTTCTCATTTTCTAGTTAAATTGCCATAATGGGAAGGCTTAGGTATGTGTATAGATTTTGGCCTTAGTCTTCTTTTTTTTTTTTTTAGTTTAGTTTATTTTATTTTCGTCAACAGATAAAAATGTTCATCCCAATGACCCTTTAAAAAATTAAATGACATACGAAAATTAACAAAACTTAACAAAGACATATACGGAAACAACGCTTATTAACATCACGGGATACATTAAAATCAAACACATTATAGCAGCTGTTGAAAACGCGGCACATGCTTTGCACAGGTTCGTGTTTTCCGTAGTTGGTCCTTGAGTGCCGGAACACGAAGAACTGTTGTAAACGGAGATTTCGTCGTCGAGTGTTGATGGTTAAGAGATCCAGTAGAACGGAACAATCAACATTTCCTTGAAGCAGATCACCAATGAAACACGCTTTGGCTACCATACGCCTACCTTCCAACAGTTCCAGGTTGATGAGCTTGCACCGACTTTCATAACTTGGCAATCTGCGAGGGTCTTGCCAGCGAAGATGTCGCAAAGCAAAGCGTATAAACCTTCGCTGAACAGCTTCGATCCTCTGGACTGCGTTTTGGTAGAAAGGGGACCAAACGATGGCACAGTATTCCAAGAAAGGGCGAACCAAAGAGCAGTATAATGCCTTCAGACAGTAAACGTCCTTGATGTTTTTTGCGAAGCGGAACATAAATCCTAGCTGCGAAGAGGCCTTGGAAACAATATACGAAATGTGAACCTTGAACGACAGTTTGGAGTCCAGCATTACTCCCAGATCCTTGACCGTTGTTTATATTATGACCATACATCAGAAAATGGTCAGTAATAAAATAAAAAGGTTTTACCTGTTATCTGAACCCATTTATAGAAGAGAAAATAATCGAGAAAGTTGTCAAACTCAAGTACCTAGGCTTAGTACTGGATCGTACACTATCTTTGGAAAGTCATATGAAGCATATCCATAGAAAAATTTCATTTTTCTGTGGTGTAATGTTCGGAGTCAAATCATTTGTTCCGCGTAATGCACTTCTTAAATTTTCATACATTCACATCTACAATCTTTTTTTTATAAGAATCCACCATCAGTGCAAGGATTACTTATGTATGTCTGCAGGACTATCTTCATGACGTTATGGCTTGTTGTAGCAGGGCCAGTCGATCTCAATGAAGACCTTCGGAGGACTACGGCCAGACGGCCACGTGTCTTCACATGACAAGGGACTG